>CM067359.1:146957859-147434304 GCA_034401795.1 Chaetoderma sp. LZ-2023a
CTTCTCTTGGTCTGCAAATGGACATTTTCTATGAAAAAATTGAAATTTTTAAATCAAATTCAAGGGTTAGTGTTAAAGAAATTACATACAGAACCTAGATGACATGACAGACTAGCCAGAGACAAAATGGCGGCGTTCACACGCTAACAGACTTAATTCAAAAGTGAATCATCGCAGTATAACTGAAGGAATGCATCTGAATGTGATTGGTCTGCAATCTTGCGACCATAATCAATCAGGACAATATAATACAGCTTATAAATAAGTTAGAATCTTTCCAAAACAAAAAGCACACACGTGTTAGTCAGAAATGTTCTGTTGAAATTTTTTTTATCATAATTGGATTATTAGACATTGCTAGGCAGGAATGTCATCTAATCCAATTAAGTTCAAAATATTTCCAGTGCAGTTTATTTTGTTTCGGAAACATGTTACGTTATTTCTGAGCAGTACTGTATCTGGTGATGAATTGACCATTCCTTTAAGTGACTGTATGAGTTTAATGACCACATTCTCATGATCTGTCAGGCGGTCACCTCATGTAATTCTGACCATATATAAAGGGACAGTATTTAGCGCACAACACAAGAATTCTTAATGAAATTATATCATTAATTATAACGTGCACATTTCAGTAATTAGCACTATAATAATATATTAATAATAGTACACTGTTATCATAATTACCTGTTCACGGAATACTAACGGACCATTTTACGTGTTGTGGATCAGATTTAATCTATTTACGGTCATGACTGGTCAAGAAAATTGAATTTTGCAGGTCAATAAGACTATCTTTTTAAAAGGTTTACCACAGGAATGACTGACTCGAACCAGCCACTTTAGCGGTAAATTTTGAAAATACATGTCGTCGTCTCTTGGCCTGCAAGTGTAAATCCTCAGCTGCTTTTGTTTTGGCCTGACCATTAAAGGATTAGGCTAATAGCTTGTTTTCACACTCATGCTGACTAATCTGGCAAAGACAATTTGAGTGAAGTTTACAATGGACCTTTCCATTTTTAGCTATGCCCCGCCAATCACTAGCTAAGCTCCGCCCACACCTCGCCGTGTTTGGATTGATCGATCCCCGAATGCCCTAGCTATCAATTTCCTGAAAACTATACAGGGAAGCTGTTGAATATTTTGTAACTAATTAGACTGGGTGCTGTTGCTGCCATAGGCAGCAACATCGCCCAGTCAAATTAGTTTCAAAATATTCAACAGAATATTTATTAAATAGTAAAAGAAAACAATTTGTACAACAGCCCATAGACCGTCATCAAATATGCGTTCGTGATGTACTTATTGACGTCATTCATTATGATGTCATTGAACACATCATGCAGTTCATTATGACGTCATATGATGGGTGGGTAATCTGGAAAGGTGAATTGGGAAGTCCCATTAATCGTAACTCTTAGCTATGATGTCAAAATTGTAATTTTTCAAATTGAATTAAACGATGAACTGTTGTAGACAGCAACATCGTCCGCCAAAATTGTTGAAAAATGTACACCACTTTCTCTGGTATTGACACAGTAAAAGATAAAATGTTGACATCAGAGTGGTAAGGGTTAACCCTGACTACTTCGACATGTCTGTTGCAAGTATATTCTATCTTATACCGTGTCAATAACCAGGAAACTGGTGTACATTTGCTGTAACAGCTTTCACCAAATCTGTTGAAAAATGAACACCTGTTTATATTTTAATTCAATTCGGAATTTTAAAACGTGTTAACCCATACCACTCTGATGTCAGTTTTAAATTTTCAAATTAAATCAAAAGATGAACCGGTGTTCATTTTTCAACAAGTTTGGTGGCAGATGAGGCTGTCGTAGACAGCAACATCTTTCACCAAAATTGTTGAAAAATGTACACCAGTTTCTTTGATATTGACACAGTAAAAGATGAAATATTGACATCAGAGTGGTAAGGGTTAAGGATTAAATGACCAAGCTTAGAAGCATCAAAATGAGATAATTAAAGTCCACCTTCAGAGACAACAAAATGTGGTTGATAATATCCAGGTTAATTGGCAACAAAATGTGCTCATTAACCATTTCATCCATGAATTCCCCATTCCTCAATTTCACGGCAATAATAAAGGAAAGATGTTGACTATTTTGAAATTAATATGATTGGAAGCTGTTGCTAGACTTAGGCAGCAACAGCTTCCAGTCGTATTAACTTCAAAATATTCAACAGAATATGCTAAGAATCAGAAAGATATGTACTTTTCAGGGATTTATCAGTGAAACGGTTAAGACAGGTAAGACATAGGTAAGGTAATGGAGCTATCGGATGAAATACCTTCTGATCCTTGATGACACCCTAATTACGGCTAGTCCATCCAACAATGGCTTCTGTAGTGGTCTTGACAAACCTACATTCGCAGGCCAAGAAGTTTAATTTTAAAATGCTATCGCTGGAATGGTTGGTTCAATAACCGAGGCCAGTCATTCAATTGAAAATAGGCACAGTGGTTGTCCATAAACTTCAGAAAACCGCTGATTCCATTTCATTTCCATTTTGCAATTAGCATAGCATCTATAGTTACTGAACAAAACTGTCAGATTTGTATTGTGTTATTAATATGAACACAAAATATGAAGCTAGGGTGTGGACAGTATGGACGGGTAATATTTACAATTTGGTTTCCATTTAAATAAAATGTTTCTGTTTCAATTTTAAAATGTTTTGTTGAAAAATACATGTATCATTTTCCTTTGATTTCCATTCAATTCCATTATCACAGAAAACCACTTCCCCTAGGGAGTTTTAAAAATAACCTCGTGGTCTGTAAATGGACATTTTCTAAGAGAGAATTTAAATTTTCTTGACCGACTACGAAACATCAAAGGATCAAAACCAAATCTCAAGTATATAGAAACATTGCGCCAAGGAAATATCATCATACGATATAGAAACACCTTCAAATTATATCAGCAATCACTTAAATACTTCAGTTAGTTCATTTGCATGACAATGAAGAATATAAAATTATTATTAAATTACAATTATTCTTTAAATTATAATTGATACAGTTAGAATTATTATTATGAAACTTAATCATTATTATTATTATTATTATTATTATTATTATTGTTATTATTATTTATATACGTATATATTTAAAGCTATGTACATGAAGATGGACAATTTGTTAATGCTTCCGTTATGTACACTTACACAATGTGTCATGTATCTTGCTTAAACATTTCATCAGTTACAATAATATAATGGTCAACTATTTGTATCGCATGTAAGATATAAGCTTGGTCTCTAACACACAATATCTTTCTGCTACTAAAATGGCTATGCATATAGGCAATTCCCGCATCAGAGAGGAGATGACTACTTCTGTGGACCATTGAGGTATGGCTCAATATTAACCCTTTCAATGACAATCCCTGAAAAAGTACATTTGTTTTACGATTTAGAGCATATTCTGTTGAATATTTTGAAATTAATATAACTGGAAGCCATTGCTGCCTAAGGCAGCAATGGCTTCCAGTCATATTAATTTCAAAATATTCAACACCTTTCCTTTTTCTTTGCTCTGGGATTAAGATACTGGGATTTATCGGT
This sequence comes from Chaetoderma sp. LZ-2023a, assembly GCA_034401795.1. Lineage (NCBI taxonomy): Eukaryota > Metazoa > Mollusca > Caudofoveata > Chaetodermatida > Chaetodermatidae > Chaetoderma > Chaetoderma sp. LZ-2023a. The sequence continues at coordinate 146,961,451 of CM067359.1, forward strand.
GAAAGTGTTAATCAAGCTAGTGGTAAATAACGTGAAATACTCTCTCAGAAATTGTCAGGTAGAATAATAAGAGTGACCTCCCTTGAGTCAGTCCACGGGAAAGATGATAACTGAATTAACCCTATAATGGTTAAGCCAAGTACAGATGTTTTAAACGATCCACTTGCAGGCAAAGAATAAATATTCTTCAAAAGCTATGACCGGAATAACTGGCTCGATAACAGTACCTGTCATTTCAGTGGTAAATTAAAAAGAAATTCTCTTGGCCTGCCAATGACCAGTATTAAGAGCATTGAAGACATTTTTGGTTGATTTGGTCATTATAGGGTTAAATATCAAGCCCACTCTGTACACAACTACCATTGACTAATGTTATGCTGGTCTATGGTATTTCTATACCTGTAGGGGTAGGAAATGACATGTGAAAACATGCACGATAACAATCGTAACACTTTAATGGTAACGATTTTTCGCGAAAATGTAAAATTTTTTCTCAGTGAATGCCCATTTACAGGCGAAAATAAGACAATTTTTGAAAATTTACCACTGGAATGACTAGCTCGATAATTGAGCCAGTCATTCCAGTGGTAAATTTTCAAAAAGTGTCTTATCTTCGCATGCAAATAGACATTCCTCAAGACCACTGCAGAGGCCGGTTTTGGCCGGCCTAACCATTAAAGGGTTAATGATAAAATTTTGTGAAGAAAATCTAAAAATGTTCTTATTGAATGTCTATTCGCAGGCCACGAGAAGACTATTTTGGAAAATTTACCACTGGAATTACTGGCTCGGTCATCGAGCCAGTTATACCAGTGGTAAAATTAAAAAAAAAATTTTTTATCTTGGCCTGCAAATGGACATTCCTCAAGACAATTGCAAAGGCGATTTTAGCCAGCTTGACCATTAAAGTGTCAACCCTTTAATTTATAAAATTCTCAATTTCAAAACAACTACACAACAAAGCTGTTAATATTTTGAAGCTAATTTGACTGGCTATAGACTACAAAAACTCTGTCAAATTAGTTCTTAAATACTGTGCCATTCTGCGTCTGTACGGGTTAAAAGGCAAGAAGACATGAAATGAATGATGATAATAAGTTATATACGTATGTATGGCAGGGATGTCCTTTGCTGGTTGGCACAAAATTAATATACAAACAATGAAATCAAGATAATTATTATTATTATTTTGTGCAAAGCCATTTTATCCATGGACTTCTACTGGCTACCTTTAAAAGCTGAATATTTCTAAAAGTATTCCTGCTAATATATAATTAATCCATTTCCTCATAAATATCAGAGACAATACTTCCTAAATCATATCGCTAGTACAATTATTTGAAAACAATTTGACTGAAGAGTAAAAATGATTTCAAAATATTCAACGTGTTTGAGACATAGCTCTGCTGTAATCAGGTGTCCCTAAATTTAGAATGAAATGGTTAATATATAAACAAACAACTTACTACATGTAGTACATAAGGAAATAATATTTTCTAGTCTATAAATTCTACAGTCTCTTCTAAGTATTGCACAACACTTTGCTAAATTAGCATATATAATTAATACATTGTTATGGGTTAATTAGTAGTATTTATTTTTGTTGATAATTAACAAAGAACATACCTCAATTAATTACTGATACAGTAATAAATAGAAATTCCTACCTATAAGCTTTGCGTGTCCATTTTCATGCAGAATGATAATACTCCAAAACATTTTGAAAATGCTTTGGCTGAAATACTATTGCATGAATAACAGCAACAATTTTAACTAAATTACGTCGCAAATGATATTTCTTAAGAACTATAGTACTCACATTCATTATTTTGAAAAGATTTGATTGAAATTATTGAAATTTCAACATGTTTCACACGTGAAAGAAATGCTTCTGTGAAAAACAGAATAATTAGAGTCAATATCACTCAATACATTGTCGCTATAATTACTACCCACAATCCACCTGCAAGATCTTGCATTAGACATGTACTTTGATACCGCATTAACACGTGGCACTGATCACTAGGCCAGAAAACCCAAGATATACATCCTGTCAAGCGATAAATAAAGTTATAGCAATCAGACGGGACGCTATTATTTTTAATTTATCCGATGAGCAAACCACTTTGTTGTGAACTATAGCGAGGCAATTGATAATTGATTGACACACACAAACACTTATTATGATGGTGTATATAGCACTATAGGATCCTATATAGCGTTGGCATGGTGATAATACTATATATTCATAAACATGCATTCACTCACAACACCTGCTTCCTGAATTTAGCAGGCAGAAAATCCTTCAATCGAATTTACATAAAATTGCAATTTTATTCACTTGCCACTTGGAACCAGCTTTGCTGTGCTATCCATACACAATTTTTTATTCTGATCACATGAATCAGAAAAAACTCGAAACAATTTTTCATAAATTAACCCATTCACAGATGATTTCCCCATATCTCATTTTCAGGAAAACTGTTGAATATTTTGAAATTAATTTGAGTGTAAGCTGTTGCTGCCCTAGGCACCAACGATTTCCAGTCAAATTAATTTCAAAATATTCAAGAGAATAATTTTATATCATAAAGAATATACAATGTACTTTTTCCAGGATTTGTTGGTTAAAGGGATAACATTCAACAACAAACATGACCAGAGCAAAGATCAATGCACTGAGGTCAAAGTTCAATGACCTCTGGACTGTCCAGTGGGAAAGACAACATCTGATTGGCCGCTTTGAGAACGTTCCAGTCACATTTCATGAGAGCTGTCTTGCACTCGTTGACGTTACCAAGTTTTACGCTCAAAAGTTGATGAAGTTTGACAAATTTGATGGCTTGCGTCACATTCCATTTTGTTGCCTCTAGCACATGTGTGCAGTCCAGCACTGTCAGCTGAAAGTAGAATTGTAAAATATTAAATTTAACTCTTTAGTGGTCAAGCCAGGAAAAAGGTCCTTACATTGATCGTCAGAAATGCGGATTTGAAAGTCAAGAGAAGACTATTTCTGAAAATTTACCCTAGAGAATTAGTGGTAATTTTTCTTAAATAGTCCTACTGACACCCACCGAGACAAATATGTATTTTCTTGTCTAATCTTGAAAATTAACCATTTAATGATTAATCAGGCCAAAAATAGCTTCTAACATGTCCTGGAGAAATATCCATTTGCAAGCAGAGAAGACCAGTTTTAAAAATTTTATGAATAAAATTAGTGGCTCAATGACCTAGCCATCATTCAAGTGGCAAATTAAAAAAACCCTGACTTGCAAATGGACAGTCACTAAGCACAGGTGTGAATTTTCCTGACATATCTTGACCATTAAACGGCTAAAGGATTAACATATATATTAATTTATAGTCATTAATAGGGACAGATCTGGCTTTAACTATGTGCTAGCCGATGGATTAGCCAAATACCATGTTTGTTCGCAAAATAGTACATATTTTAGCCACATCTTTACTTCAATGTCACTTATGAACATGTTTGCAGTCAGTCATCATCAGATTATACTATCAATTTTACAGTCCAGATACAATAGGGTCTTAACCTTTTAACCCTCGAATTTGTTCAAGAAGATTTAAATTTTCTCAGAAAATGTCCATTTTCAGACAAGAGAAGACTATTTTTGAAAATTTACCACTGGAATGACTGGTTCGAGTATCGAGCCAGTCATTCCAGTGGTAAATTAAAAAAAATAGTCTTCTCTGGGTCTGCAAATGGACATTTCTTAAGACACCTGCAGGAGCCGTTTTTGGTTGCTATGAGTGTTAAAGGGTTAATATATAAGAAATGTGTTGAATATTATGAAACTTAGTTTCAAAATATTCAACAACGTAAACAGGAATTTTTGCTTTGCAATTGAAATGCTGAAATTAGTCAGGATTCACCCAATCAAGAAAATTAAATTAATTTTAATCATTAGCCAATGATTTAGCCAATTCTGCCTTTCATTATAGCCATATTCCATTTTTACTAGCATTTGGCTAATTGGTTAGTAGGTATATCATCGGTCCCTGATTAATATCAAATACATTCTTGAAGTCAATCAATGTTAATAGCACTGGTGGTTGCCTTGCTTTTCACTTTCATGTCAATAATTCTGCTTAGTGCTAGGACCTGACTTAAAGGATAACTAACCTCATCTCTCGATAACTATTCAGGTGATCTAATATGCCACTCATAAACTATGCAGGTAATTTTATCATGCCGCTAACGAAATATAGTCAGGCTTTAGTAGCTAAATATTGCTACATTTCTACAGCCTATGATGGCTGTCATGATTTACTTTTCGACCAACCAGAAAGAAAATAGCGTGCCTGACTCGGTATATACACTCGGTCATAGAGGTGTCAGCTATAGTTTGGCAATTTCGCATAAAAGCAATCATACAGGTAAGCTGTTGAATATTTTGAAACTAATTTGACTGGAAGTCGGCAGCAATAACTTCCAGTTAAATTAGATTAAAAATATTTAACAGGATAAGTATTATATAATAAAGAATGTAATGCAATGGCACATGCATAACATCATGCACTATCGCTTGAGGAGACAAAATGGTGACGATCACTGTTCAACATTTACTCGATATTACAAAACAGATTTTGTGATACAGAGAAGGAAATGTGACAGGATATGAATGATATGGAATCTATAAACCATAATCTATCCATACAATACAAGATCTGAGATTAGCTTCCCTTTAAGTTGATCTTCCAGCTCTGAAACCATTCTGATTAATTCTGATGTGTGAGGCACCTGCTTTAATTTCTGTATTCTATTGAGGACGAATCTATTGAATCGTTTGGCGATAATGAAGATAACACAGATACTTCTTTAGTTGTTTGTGTCACTGAGACCACCCGATTTAGGAACACATATGAAATTCAATCTTGACCACAGCGATGGGATTTTTCTAGAAACTAAGGCTGTGTTTCAGAATTACAGTATTTCTTCACCGAGGTTGCGATGCTTAACCCGTAGCACACTGATGTCCACATTCTATCTTTTACTGTGTCAATAGCAAAGAAAGTAGTGGACATTTTTCAACAATTTTGGTTAGATCTTCCAACACATTTCTTGAAAAATAAACACCAGTTCATCTTTTACTTATTTTGACATCAGAGTGGTAAGGGTTAACAATTTCTGGAGTAATGTCATATCCACCGGCTTTACCTTTTACAATTAATTTTTTAGCACCTAGGTATTTTTTCATTATGAATTTTCCATCATCGAGATTCAAGTCATTCAATACTAATCCTCGATATTCTCGTCATCAGTTGCTACCGCTGATGGATCACCAAACCATTGGACCTTTCCAATTTATCCATCCTTTATATGACATCATAATCAACTACGTGATGTGTACGATGACATCATAATCATGATAACATAAATGACTCGATTTAGTCTGTCTTAAACACCTAATAGTCCGACACATTGTACGAAATGTATGTCTTTGTTACTTAGTAAACATGCTGTTGAATATTTTGAAACTAATTTAACTGGGCGCTGTTGATGCCATAGGCAGCAACAGCGCCCAGTCAAATTAGTTTCGAAATAGTCAACAGCTTACATGTATAGTTTTGTAGAAATTGAGTCAGTGAGTTCAGAGATCGATCGATCCCTACATGAGCGTGGTGTGGGTGGATCTTAGCTAAAGATGGCTAAAACTGGAAAGGCCTATTGATAAAGTGTTTATGTCAGTTGCTCAGAGGGAAGATGATCAAAATCCTAAGGGTATATGATATCTTAACCGACCTACTCATTGACATCTTATTCCAAGACTAATGTGAGGGTTATCCATGCCAGACGGTGAGAGATTACTTCATAATCCTAGCAGGTGTCCTACAAGGGGACACTCTTTCCCCTTACCGGTTACTACTTTATGACTGTCTTAGATTATGCAATGAGGAATGCCATGAAAGGCAGTAAACAGCTGGGCTTTGACATGTAATCACTGAGTTGGACTGTCCTGATGACATTGCACTGATCTGCAATGAAGTTGAAGCGGCTCAGGAGATGCCACAGCGCATTGAACAAGCAGCTTTGAAAGTAGGACTAACAGCAAGCGCAAAGAAGACCAAGGTTTTAGCTTATAAATCATACACCCGAGAATGTAAGAATCTACACTATTGATGGACTCGCTAGAAGTTGTTACAGACTTCAAGTACTTAGGGTACACTAGGCTTGCACGATTACGTGATTAAATCGAAAATCATTTTTTAAATCGTGAATTTATATGATTAAAATTAAATAATATTTCAAAACCTACCTTTTAATTACTCTTTAATGCGATCTGTCACAGAAATTTATATTTTGCTCAGCGAATGCATGTCCATTTGCAGGCCATGAGAAGACTATTTTTGAAAATGTATCACTGGAATGAACTGGCTCACGAATAGAGACAGCCATTCCAGTGACACCTTTTCAAAAATAGTCTTCTCTTAGCCTGCAAATGAACTTTTCTCAACACCATTGCAGCTTTAGTCATTGATATGCTTTTTTGGTGTTATAACTGGGTAATTTGTACTCAAGCTGATTAATCCAGTAATCGCGATTATTATTAAATAATCGATCGTGATTACTGAAAGGAATAATCGCGCAAGCCTAGGGTACACAGTGCTGAGAAAGACATTAAGATCAGGTAAGCACTGGCCTGGAAGTCTTGCAATGGAATGATAAAGATTTGGAAGTCACGCCTCCATAGCAAATTGAAGATTTGATTCTTAGAAGCAAATGTCGAGTCAGTACGCCTTTATGGATGCGAAGCATGGACAATAACAACCAAACTACAGAAAGAACAAGACGGATGTTACAACAGACTTTTGTGAAAAGCACTAACCATACATTGGCTGGAGCAGAGCACAAACAAAGAATTCACCTTTCCAGAGTACCCACCCATCATATGATGTCATAATGAACTGCGCGATGTGTACAATGACATCATAATGAATGACGTCATGAATGACGTCGATAAGTACGTCACGAATGCATATTTGAAGACGGTCAATACGTTGTTGTACAAATTGTTTGCTTTTGCTATTTAACAAATATTCTGTTGAATATTCTGAAACTAATTTGACTGGGCGGTTGCCATAGGCAGCAACAGCACCCAGTCAAATTAGTTACAAAATATTCAACAGCTTCCCTGTGTAGTTTTCAGGAAATTGATAGCTAGGGCATTTGGGGATCGATCAATCCCAACACGGCGAGGTGTGGGTGGAGCGTAGATAGTGATGGGCGGGGCATAGCTAAAAAATGGAAATGTCCATTGTGTGGGGACTTAAATGCACTCTTCTGAAAAATCTGACAAAGAAGATTAAGACTACCAGGGCACTGTCAATGCCATACCAAGGCTTGTGCTTTAAACAGCACCCGAAGCGGAAGCGAGGTAGACTACCATTAACATACGTCGATATGGTGATAAAAGATAACAGCCGTACCAGTAATGAGGAACTAAAGGGATGCATGTTATTCTACACCACACACAATAATACTGAATGTGCCAAATTTGGTGATTCCACCCTCTTGTATTCAGGACATATGATGTGGATAAATAGACACACAAACGAATGAATGCACAAACAAACAAATGGACAGACGCCAGACACACAGATAAAACACACAGATATCATCGACCATAATACTTCGCAAGCATGCGTAACAAGATCGCCGACTAGAGATTCTAGAAATGCATGGCCTTGACTGTTGACCAAAAATCAATAAGATTCTTTGGACAACAAAGGGTCAAGCTTGATAAAGATCCCGTCAGTGTAAATTGAGATAACACCCAGAAATGCAACATAAACTAGAAAACGTTTACTGAAGTAACCCTAAATCTGCGCTGCCCAGCCATTAAGGAATATTATAAGGCCTCCCGTGTCTGATGCAGATCCGATAAAAACTTGAGCTATAATCTGGAAACCAAACAAATTTTCTTTTATCGGGTCATTAGTTAGCCCTTACCATCTGATGTCAATAAATTCTATCTTTTATTGTGACAATATCACAGAATCTGGTGTACATTTTTAAACAATTTTGGTGGAAGATGTTGCTGTCTACGACAGCACCATCTCCCACCAAATTTGTTAAAAAATGAACACCAGTTCATCTTTTAATTTAATTTGAAAATTTAGTTTTGACACCAGCGTGGTAAGGGTTAATAAGGGATGCGTCAAACCACAAATGGGACAATATGGGACAAGCTTGCTTCAGCAGAATCTTATCTTCACAACAAAATTAATATGTTTTATTTTTTAGGATCTCAGGGGCCGACAAATGGGACAAGTTTCGGTAATGATCTACTCAGGAGAACGCGAGTTATTATTAGTAAAAATACCACAATTCTCTCAATTGTGTCAGCATGGTGTTGATTAATACGGTTCTTCTTCTGATCTACAGATGAAGAGTGGAAATCATTTTTGAGTGGCATAAAAATCTGAAAATATGATGCAGTTTGCACCATATGCACATGTCATATTCTATCCGCTGATCCATGGCCGTGAGTCAATCGTTGCTCTAACCTCATAATGCTCACTTTTTTTCAAGAAAATTTCAATTTTCCTCATACAAAATGTCAAATTTTCAGACCAAGAAAATAAATTTTGAAGGTTTACAACTGTCATTCCAGCAGTGACTTTTCAAAAATAGTCTTCTATTATCCAGCAAATGGGATAATTTCTCAAGATCAGTGTAGAAGCCGTTTTCGGTCGGCTCGAGGGTTAAATGGGTAATGAATTATATAAGTATATTTGTGACTTTCATACCTCATTGCCGAATATCTTCTGTAGAGTCTCTATCGCCGTGCAGCTCGTCGGCCTGATAACGAAAACATCGAAATTAATTGCGTAACACAAATGTTTGCTTATAAACACCAATAATCATCATGTACGATCATCCATGTATAACTCTTCCTAAAACATTTTTAGCACTAAAACATCATGCTAAATATTCAGAAATTTGTTGATGCCTAAGGAAGCTCAACTTTTCTAGATTTCACAGGAGTGTTGATATGTGAACAAGTGCAGGATTAACCCTTTAACTCTCAAATTTGTTCAAGAAAATTTAAATTTTCTCATAGAAACTGTCCATTTGCAGACCAAGAGAAGAGTATTTTTTAACATTTACTACTGGAATGATTGGCTCGGTTATCGAGCCAGTCATTCCATTGGTAAATTTTCAAAAATAGTCTTGTTTTGGTCTGCAAATGGACATTTCTCAAGACCACTGCAGAAGCCATTTTTTACTGATATGAGTGTTAAAGGGTTAATATATATATATATATATATATATATTAATATATATATATATTACAAAACCTGGTTACCATGGTTATGAAACACCTTAGTTGTTGTTGACCTGTGGCGAAGCCGAGTTTAATTCTTAGCCCTTTAATTGTCAAACTGACCAAAATCTGCCTCTGCAGCAGTCTTGTGCAATGTCAATTTGAAGGTCAAGAAGACCGTTTCTGTAAACTTCTGGACTGCCTAATTAACAGAGGCAGTCATTTCTATGGTAAATTTTCAAATGAGGGCAACCATGTCTACAGGTTTGGGTCCTGTTACACTTGATCAAGCATAAAATATAAGCCAAAGCAATTCACTGGATGTCATGCATGTATATGCAAAAATTAACCCTTTCACTGATAAATTCCATGTATCTCAATCTCGGGGCCAACAAAGAGGAAATTTGTTGAATATTTAAAAATTAATATGACTGGAAGCCACTTCTACCTAAAGAGCAAAACAGAGGCGGCACGTGGTAAGCGCCACGCGGCATGTGCCAATTTGACTTCACCGTATTTCTGATAAGCAACACACACTGGAGGGGCACACGGTGTAGTGTATGTGGAGCGGCACGTGGCAATTCGGAAATTCCTGATCCCTGATGTCATTTGAGATAAATTTCAACTTAAATACCACGATGTTGGACTCTGAAGTCGCTGAACATACATATCTTGAAGGTATTTGGACTGAAATCCATTGTTGCCTCAAGCAGTAATTGATTTCAATCAATTATTTTCAAAATATCCAAAATAATATTTCTTACATAGTGTAACATCTGTACTGTAATATTTTACGAGGCCTACGAGACTGAAATTGGCTGTGGGCCTGAATTTTTATACCGTGAAATGTTTAGAAAAATCATCCCGGGACAGGGATTCTCCAAAAATGATGCGTGACGCAGTGTGTTTTAAATTTGCCGCTATGATTGCCGTGTGCCGATTGCCTCTGTCTGTTTCCTGTTTAAAGGCAGCAATGGTTTCCAGTCATATTAATTTTAAAATATTCAACATAAATAATATAAGCACTGCATATCGCAAAGCATTTGCTTTTTCAGGGATATGTTATTAAAAAGGTTACCATCACCGCTGCCATTGCTGTCAGACAAATGATACCTATCCCAGGAGACAAAAATGCATCATTTATATCACAAAATTTGTATCTAGAATCATTTAACAATGTGCTGTGCTGCCTGTGCAGGTACATATACGTACAATGCAATGTAAAATAGTGCTTTACTATCACAGAATGCACAGAGAAAAGCCAGGTTCAGGACAGACTAATGATAGATGTGAATTATAAATATTATAAGGCAAGACCTTTAACAATGAATAATATTCAAGCAGAAAATCCCTCCACCACAGCAGACATTATTGAAAGCTCCATTCTTGAACCACAGACTCTTCAATGCTTGGGATTTTGCTAATAATTTATTAAAATATTGGCTTTTTGAATGCCCATTTGCAGGCTAAGAAGAGTATTTAAAAAAATTTACCACTGAAATAACTGCCTCTATAATCAAGTCAGTTATTCCTGTGGTAAGATTTCAAAAATACTCTTCTATTGATCTACAAATGCACATCTCAAAACCACTACAAAGGAAGGTTTTGTGCAGTAAAGGGTTAATTATCACGATGTAACATCGCTTATCTTTCTCGAATAATGGTGACCTTCTGACCACAAAATAATAAGATACTTTTCATAGAAGGTAGGGACAGTGGTTTTACATTTCAGAATTTGCTACTTTCCATTTTGCAAAATTGCTAATTCTGTTCATCTCTGTTTTGTAAACTTACATCAATATCTAAGCTTTGAATAAATTCAATAAAACCAAATTTTTAATCTGTATTCTTAAATTAGCATAACCACAAACCATGGATTCTGGCTGGGGAAGATATGGGTGAGCAATAATTTACAGCTTTTACGATCAATTTACATTGGTTTTGCAGGAAAATGCTATTTTCCATTCATTTCGATGTTCCGCGTCGAAATATTATTGAAATCCCTCTGGAAAAAATTTTCACTTCATAAAAAATATTAATTTATACGTAATAAAATCATCATATGTTAAGATCTGTTTCATTTCCTTACCCCTGGCCACACAATTTAATCCCTAAAAGTATAAAATTTTAACAATTTTATTTTTGAGCATTCTGGTGTAAATACACACCTTTAACCATTTATTCACGAAAGACCAAATACACAGAAAATTATGCAAAGCTAGGTTAAATTTTTGGAAACTAGTTTACCTGGGAGCTGTTGATTGATGCCTATGGCAGCAATAGCTGCTGTCAAATTAGCTTTAAGATGTTCAACTGTTTACCTACAATATGTTTGTCTTTAACTTTGTTAACGGTCAAGCCGACCAAATTCAGCTTCTGTTGTCAAAACTAAATTTTCAAATTAAATTAAAAGATGAACTGGTGTTCATTTTTCGACAAATTTGATGGCGATGGTGCTGTCGTAGACAGCAACTTCATCTACCAAAATTGTTGAAAAATGTACACCAGTTTCTTTGCTATTGACACAATAAAAGACAGAATATTCTCATCATGGTTAAGGGGCAAAATTGGTGGAGAAAATAAAAACCTACTTTGTGTATGTCCACTGCAGAGTAATTACAAGCCTTGATATTCTTACAATGGATGAATACACTTTTAGCTTTGCTCCACCAATTTCTAGCTAAGCTCCGCCCATGCTTTCCTCATGTTGGGATCACCTGAATTCCCAGAATCCCAATATCAAGGTAACTATACAGGTAAGCTGCTGAATATTTCGAAACTAATTTGACTGGGTGCTACAGCAAGAGCGTCAAGTCAAATTATTTTCAAAATTTTCAACAGAATGTTTATTAGATAGTAAATCCATCAAAGACATACAATTTGTACACTTGACAGACCATTGCAGTTTCATGACAGTATTTCTGTCAATTACGATTGTGATGACAGCCTACATGTGATGTAATGGACCTTTCCAGTTTTAGCCATGCCCCGCCAATCTCTAAGCTCCGCCCACACCTTGTCCATGTTGGGATCGATCGATATCTGAACACCCTGATTATCAATTTCCAGGAAACTATGCAGGTAAGCTGTTGAATATTTTGAAACTAATTCGACTGGGTGCTGTTGCTGCCTATGGATCTAATGAATCGATGAATCTAATCTGATTTGTATGATTGACATTGTGATAAAAATTTATAACCTGGGAATATGAAAAAGACACAGAACACCGACCAGTACAAGGGGGATTAACAGTTCAATATGCTAGTTGCTGAGTCAGTGAGGTGAACCAGGTACAAAGTGGGGTGGGGGGGGGGAGGGAGTAGTACACAGTGGGGGGACTAACAATTCACTATACTAGTTAGTGAGTCTGAGGTGAAGCAGGTACAAGGTGGGGGGGGGAGTAGTACACAGTGGGGGGGGGGGGACTAACAGTTCACTATGCCAGTTAGTGAGTCTGAGGTGAAGGAGGTACAAGGTGGGGGAGGGGGGTCTAACAGTTCACTATGCTAGTTAGTGAGCCTGAGGTGAAGCAGGTAAAAGGTGGGGGGAGTAGTACACGGTGGGGGGGGGAAGGGAACTAACAGTTCACTATGCTAGTTAGTGAGTCTGAGGTGAAGCAGGTACAAGGTGGTGGGGGGGGAATGGTACAGGGTGGGGGGGACTAACAGTTTACTATGCTAGTTAGTGAGTCCGAGGTGAAGCAGGTACATGGTGGGGGGGGGACTAACAGTTCACTATGCAATGTAGTTAGTGAGTCAGTGAGGTGAAGCAGGTACAAGGTGGGAGGGGGGTGGGTGAAACTAACAGCTCCCTATGCTAGTTATTAAGTGGTGAGGTGAAGCGGGTACAATGTGGGAGGACTAATGGTTCACTCTGCTAGTCAGTGAGATGAAGGTTGAGTGTAGAAAACATGACATCTTCACGAGGTGATTGGTGCATACATGAATGCAGAAAGTGCTGTACAAGTATATCGATATCAAAGCCATCATAAGACTGATTATGGTCACCGGTGTGTTTAACAAAGTGAAGCAGCTGTACAGAAGGTTTATCTATACCATTAAGATCAAGCATAATCGGAGATGGTACACCCTCGGCGGGTTAATTCTTTCAGATTTTATAAAAAATGTTTGGATTTTTTTAAATCCTGAATATGATCCGAATCGGGATCCAGGTTTTAATATCAGCAACACGCCAAAGGTCTGGATATCCTAGCTTACTGCGACCCCGCTCCATATGCTGAAATTAGAGCCGAAACGGTTCAGTAGTTTCCGAGGTATCAATAGATCAGCAATTTGATTCAATCCAGATACAGGTCTTTAAAGCTGAATTGTAACCAGACTGGAAACTTGAGTTTATGTCAACATTTCTTGTATCAACATTTGAGCCAAATCAGAAGGTTCCAACACACACACACACACACACACACACACACACACACACACACACACACACACCACACACACACACCACACACACACACACCACACACACACACACCACACCACACCACACCACACCACACCACACACACACACCACACACACACACACACCACACCCACACCCACACACACACACACACACACCACACCCACACACACACACACACACACACACACACACACACAGTTAGACACCAATGCAAATGTTAAACCCGCAAAGTTAATAAACGTGTCACAAATGTTTTTTCATTGCTTCACACTAGTTATCAAATAATAAATCCTGAATCAGGAAATTCTGTATTCTAACAGATCTGGCTTTGAGGGAGGTAAATATATCAAACTGGTTGAATCTTTGCAAAAATATTTGATTTCAGAATCATTCCAATTCTGAGTATTGTTGCTTTTCATATGACCATTATAAGACAAAAACAGAAACAATACTCGACAGTATCATTCAGGATGTAGTTTTGAGTGTCGCGGATCAGATTGATTACGAAATACAATAATTCGACTGACAATTGTTGCTACAGCAATGTTCAAACAACTATTTCAAGATAATTACGAGCACATTAACTATACAGACACATGTGATGCATATGATTTAACAGTGATTAATTTGTATGCAACACGTGGGTGACTGAGGAAGCACACTGATCACAGCTGCAGATTAGTAAAGCACTCTGAACATAGGCAAATGAAAAAAGCATGCAAGAGGCGCAACAAATAACCCAAAATAAATTACCTATCTAAAGCAAACTCAAGCAAATCCTCATAGCTGACATGTTCAGAGGTCTTGTAATTTGCAGGAATGGGAGACATATCTTCAGAACTATCAGTCTCAAAGCGTTTCCGGCTCGGCAACGGCAATTTCTGCCTCCAGAACGCATCATCTGTGTCGTAGTATCCAAGCTCTGATATATCACTAGTGACATCCGCAGCGAACCTAAGAAACTTGCGCCGTGGAAATGTTGCGGCCCGTCCTTCACATCTCGTTAACAGTTTCTGTTGTGGAGTTGCAGGTAGAAAGACATTGTCATTGTCACTCATTACTTGCCACTCAGCCTCACCTGAATCACTTGAACTAGGGTCAATGGGTACAGGTGGAGCAATTGGTAAATCTATTAAAGAATCATGCAGGTCTTCTATGGGTAAATGGGTGGATGAAGATAATTTAAGTCTATCGCTTATTGATGACCTCACTGAATTTTCACTACTATCTGACGAATGTTTACTAAACCCATCTGTCCCGGTAGATGTCCGACTAGACATTACACGAGTAGGCAAGGGAATTTTAGATTCATGCAGGTTTGAGGTTTTCATGTCACTAACATTATTATCACTCTTAAGTAATGCATGTCTGCGCGCATGCAGTTTGTTGGCATGCAAGGATTTAGTGTGCAAAGGCAATCGCGGGGGAAGCGGTGCCTCAACTGATCTCTTTGAAGTTACACCACTTAAGCCGTGACGCGGAGGTCGTGGAGGAATGATTGAACGTGTCAAATCATCAACGACTAGAGTTGTATCAAGTTTATCTGTTCTAAATGTCTCGGGCTGCAATGAAATTGAACGGGAAAATGCTGGTGACCTTTTCTCCGGTTGTGATAACACTGATGGTGAAAACGTTGGTGACCTTGCCTCCTGTTGCGCTAATGCTGACTGGGAAAACATTGGCATCCTGGTGTTAGTCGGTCGTGTTGGTGTGGTGCATGATGTTAATTTATCATACGTAGACTCCTGTGCACGCACTTCTCTATCCATGCAATTATTATCAGCATGCAATGACACGGACCGGGATAATACTACCGGCTTGGACATAGACACAGAAAACTTAAAAGATGGATTTACAAATCCTAACTTGGACGAAGACAAAAATGAAGAGGACGCTGACGATGAGGAGACATCATCAGGATGATTATTATTACAATTATCAAAAAGGTCACTAGTATGATAATTAAGAACATTATTACTGTTAGATACAACATCCATGAGTACAGAACTATTACCTTGGATGCCGCCACGGCTGCCGCGTATTGGGATCGCCCCGCCACGCAACATTCGAAGCGGGTTGGTTTCTACTTCCACGTCATTCTCTGCTGTTGCCAATGGGGCTGGTTTCATACCCGGTATTCCTTGTGGCTCACGGATGTTTCTATTCGGCATCGGGATTGCGCTCTCCGAAACCTCAACATGATTCTGATGATCCATAGATCGCTTTAATCTGCGCTCCCGTGCAAGCCGTGTCATAATCTCACGAGGGGATGGCTCTAGATCCTCCTCGTCGAATAACAATGAGGACTTTAACTCAACAACTTGCTGGTCTTCAGTTCGAGATTTAGAGGAGGCCTCACTTTCTGATGAATCAGTGTTAGAACTAGAACGGTTAGAATTAAAAGCTTCAGCACTAGAACCTAGTCTATCGTCGAGTATACTTCTTTCATCTCTCGGAGGCGGGACATTTATATCACTATCTGGGATATAGCCATCATTATCTTTATAATCCACGTTTTCATTACTATCACTCACATCAGATTTCAGTAATGGCTTCTCTTCTATCGATAACCTACGCACTAGTGGCTCAACCCGCTGAACTTCAGGCCGAGGCCGAGGTGGTGGGGGCTCTACAGGTTTTTTCATGTCAGAACTATATTGCCTGGGAAGGGGTCGAGGAGGTACAGTGGGTTTGGGTGTAGACCTATCTACACTTGTCCGTATTTCTAGAGCATGTCCGTTAGAGAGACGGGGAGATGAAATAATAACCGGATGACTAATCACTGGATGCTCATTGTCTCTCACAGATGAATCAATACCGAAGCTCCGGTGAGCGACTAACACATTGTATGCTTCCTGAGATTCGGCTGGAAGCTCATCATCACCTTTATTAGCAATCTCCTCAGAAAATGTCCGCACTCGTTCTGGTTTCGGACTACTGCTACTGGTTTTTCGGAACGGATGCTTAAGTTTCTCAATAATGCGTGGCGATTCCGAGCCACTACCGCTGTCATCACCAGTTGTAAAGATGGGCGGTGTGACTGGCGGTTCCGTTACGTAACCCTGCGAGTTTTGACGTGAGAACTCGTGAGCATAATGTATCGCCTCTTCCATCAATTTCTGATCGGAAGTGGACATAGGTTTAACTTTCACTTGATGCTTGTGGTCCACGGGTCTGCCACCATTTACTTCCCGCCTCAATTCCTAAAATAGAAAAAAACTAAAATCATGGAACCCTTACATGTAACTCTTTAATTTTCTTATTGAATGTCCATGTACAGGGCAAAAGAATACAAATTTGAAAAAATTATCACTGGAATGACTGGCTCGGTTATCGAATTGTTGCATGGATCTGTAGCATAAGCAAAGGTTAATGCCTACGCTGAGGAATTCCAGATTTTCTAAATTTCAAGGCCACAATACTGAATAATTGTTGGACAATTTGAAATTAACTTGACTGGAAGCCGATGCTGACTTAGGCATTAATGGCTTCCAGTCAAATTAATTTAAAAATCAAATTTTTCAACAGAAGTTTTATATCGTAAAGAAATTAGTTTTTCTGGGATTTATCAGTGAAAGGGTTAAATAGAAGTCACTCTTTCTCTAATCTTTTAATGGTCAGGATTTATAAAGAAAATTGAAATTATCCCTTTAATTATCAAGCCGGCCAAAATCAGCCTCTGTATTGGTAACGAGGACTGTCCATTTGCAGGCCAAGAGAGGATTATTTTAGAACATTTAGCACGGGAATGACTGAATGGCTCACTTAACGAGCCAATCATTTCAGCGGTAAAATTTCAACAAGAGGCCCAAGGGGTCTGTGTTGCTCACCTGGAGCACTATCAATTTTTGTCAAAATTGTAATTGGGTGGTTTAGCAGTCTTTTAAATGAGTTTGTGGACATTTTTGCAAGTGCACTCTGGAGGATTCATTTTCGTGAAAACCAGGTCATCCAAGATGGTCGCCGAACCATTTGGTCAATCCAGTCCTCTTGAACAAACTTGGCTTACCTCTTGGCCTAGATGAAGATTCCCCAAGTGGTTTTGGAGAAGATTTTTAGACATTTCCTGAAATTGCCCGAAATCCAAAATGACCGCTGGGAAAATTGGCCGATCGGGTTCATTTGAACAAACTTGGATCCTTATGCCCTAAGGATGCTTCCTGTCAAATATAATTGAAATCGGCCTGGTAGTTCTCGAGAAGACATTTTAAATTTCCAATTGCTTTAGCATGGGAACTTTTGACGAGAAAATTATCCAAGATGGCCGCCAAACCGTTTATCCGACAGTTTTGAAAATGGTAAATTTGAGCTCAGAATACCCAAAAACATATACAGAACCAATTTTGGCCTCAAAATCCATCAAATAAAAAAATCCAATATGTCTGCCAAACACACTACATTTTGATTGGCCCACGGCAGCCATGTTTTTTGACGGAGCAACTTCCCTTGAACAAACTTTAATGGCCCTTAGTCCCTAATCATATCTCCCAAATTTTGGCCTGATACATTTAGCGGTTCTGGAGAAGTTGTTTCCGGGAAAACTAGGTCATCCAAGATGGCTGCCGAACCATTCGGTCAATCAAGTCGTCTTGAACAAACTTGGCTTACCTCTTTGCCTAGATGAGGTTTCATAAGTTTTGAATCGAAGCTGTTTCGGAGAATAAGAAAATTTATCAAATTTCTTTTTCACGAGTGAGATGACATACTTACCTCCCTAACACTCTTGATATACTAGTATATCGGCTCTAAATTCAATAATATTCAGAATTATAAAAAGTTAGGTGCCCCTAATGGGCAGGTGGAAGTACACAGTCATGCACATGACAAACACCACCCACTGCGCATGCGCATACCGGTACTTCCGTTACTAAATATTGGCTGACATAGAAGCAACTATTCAATAACCAAAGGACCAGGCCTCCATGGGGTGGCGAGGCCGGGATCCTGTTAGGGAGGTAAGTATGTCATCTCACTCGTGAAAAAGAAATTTGATAAATTTTCTTATTTCACATCATGAGAACATACTTACCTCCCTAGCACTCTTGATAAAAACCAGAATTTGAAAGTAAATTTGGTGGGAGGGAGGCAAGGTCCTGAAAACCAGCACACCCTCGAAAAGACTAGGCTCTTTGAATTCGCGCAGAGATGAAAAACATCTGAAATTGTGACTGAAAACACAACCAGGAATAAAATTTTGCATCGGATAATCGACCGAAACGTTCGTCGTCATCTTCGCATTCTTCATCATTGCGAACAAATCTATGTTGGGCTTTCCCCAATGATTGAACAGGTGATCCGCCACACATTGATTTAGTTGCCATTCCGTAGGAAGAATACTCATCCTTCGGCTCAATGAGTCTGCTAACAGATTGAAATTTTAGAAGTGGGAGTGTCTCTGGTACGAGTGACAACACCCGAGTGGTACTTGTGATAACCGGAATTTTTTTTATTGCATCAGGCCCGGTTACCACGCGCCGTGACCAGCGCCACGTGCACCACAGTGCGCGGGCTGCTGTCTGGCTGGCTGCGCTTGAGGCGCTCGCTGACGTACAACAACACGCTGCTGCTGGCACGGCCGACGCAGTCTCTGGAACCGGCTGGCCTGCTGGCCTGCTGGCCTCTGACAATTCCAGCACCGCCACGAGCGTACTGCTGTCGAGCAGCCGAGGGTTGAACACGCACGTGTTCTCTGCGCAGCACTTCAAACTGTGCACGCAGCGTCCTCTGGTTATTCACCAAAGTCACTGTCTCTTGGAGGTGCCGACAACCTTCACCTCCAAAGAGACCAGGGCCCGCCATCGGTGCTTGCAACAAGCGCGACTTGAGCTCCCGAGACGGGCACAAATTGTCCAATGCAAAAGTGTGCCTCGTTCTCAGCGACTTTGTGACTGACCTAGTCAGACAGTCCAACGCCAGGTTGATGCCATCCTGGATGGCTCGTTGGACTGTCACGGGACTAGGCTGTTGCTGCACCGATGCTGCTACCACCCCCGATAACAGCTGAGAGACATGCGACAGCGCACTAATCGCCGCTCGTGAACTCTCCTCTGTGTCGCGCATAGCGCCCGTGCACAACACTTCCGTGTCAGCACGGGAACCCGGCCGCGTATCTTCCCCCAGAGCGGCGCGGTCGTCCGCGCTCGGTCTGGGCGCTAGGCCATATCGAGCATACTGACTAGCAGTAACTCGACATCGCCTAGCAACCTCGCGAGGCGACCTTTCGGTCTGATCGACTCCTCTGCCGCCGAGAACATATCTAAGATATGTTCAGCATACGGCAGAGACAAAGTCGTGCTGGCCAACGGCTTTGCCTGTAACCATGCCCGAGGGTTACCGGCGGCCGTCTCGTCCACGGAGAGCTCTGGTCTAACAGCGAGGAGCCACGCACACGCTTCTGACCAGTCTTCATCCGTGGCTACCTGCGAATTTCCGACGAGCAGCGGGCCCTCGTCATCTTCAATGGCATTCGCAGGTATGGCCGAGGAGGAGGCTATAGACGAACCTGGCTTCCCAGGGAATGTATACGGGCCCGCGAGGGCTGGCATAGCATTCTCCATAGGCTGACCAGGCACCAAGGCCGCGCTTGTGTGAGGGGTGGCATGCACACCAGTGCGGCCCGGAACGTCCGTATGAGATTCCACGTCTAAGCGTGGAATCTTATACAGCCGGCCGTCTGCTCCAAACCGGCCCACAGGCTGAACCATGAAACCTGCTCCCGAGGGAACAGTGCCATAGGTGCGAGCCTATAGATTATGACTATCTAGATATCTCTCCACCATCCTAATAAAGGGAGATGAACACATCACACACTTCTCTAAACTAAGATTATGACATCAAGGAAAGAGAAAAAAACTCTGGTTGATTATGACATCAAACCTCAATGCAAAAGCTCCTTCAAGGAGAGGGGATGTCAGAAAGAATGCAAGAAATATCTAGATATTAGACATTCATACCTCCCGAATAATATAATATTAAATTATATATATTCGAGAACCCATGCACATGCAAGAGAGAATATAGTGCAATAGCAAAAGGCAGCAGAAAATTGTGATTATTTTCAAATAATTATGTGCCATAATTAATAAACTCCCTTAGCCTGAGCACAGGCAACCATCTTCTTGTGCAGGAGAACACGTCCCTCCATCCGCCGAGACTCCTCTTCCAGAAGAACTGATGAGGGGGATGGGACAAAAGGAAGGAGATATTTCCTTTGTTAATTTAATATATCTCCAACCCGTAGACATATCACGATGATAAGTCAAAAAATGAGACGTGAACAACCTTCGAGAGAAGAACAAGAATCCTTATTCAGTCATAAGACAAACCTGTAAGCATAAAACACAAGAGATTAATAGCCCTAGGCGCTGGGAAAAAATTTACAAGGATTCCCAGCGCCTGAAAACGCGGTACCGCCGAAACGGCCTCGACGAAAACCGGTAACAAATAAAAGTTACAAGTCTTAAATAAAGACATGGAACAATATCACCGTAGCGGATGACGAGGAGGACTCCTCCAACAGTTTAGCATCAGCCATGATGGATTGGGATGATTTTGTTCTAGAGAATTTCAGTATAAGAGCCTGTGAAGATTTTCACATGTTGCTTCTCAGCCAATATATTAGAAAACGGAAGTACCGGTGTGCGCATGCGCAGAGGGTGGTGGGGCACCTCACTTTTTATAATTCTGAATATTATTGAATTTAGAGCCGATATACTAGTATATCAAGAGTGTTAGGGAGGTAAGTATGTTCTCATGATGTGAAATGAGATTTCTAAAGACCTTTCTAAAAATCGGCCGAAATCCAAGATGGCCACCGGCCAAATTGGCCGATCAGCTTCGTTTGAACAAAATGAAATCTTTATCCCATAAGGATGATTCCTGTCAAATATAATTCAAATCGGGCCAGTAGTTCTCGAGAAGACATTTTAAATTTCCCATTGCTTTAGTACGGGAGCTTTTGGCAGAAAAATGATCTAAGATGGCTGCCAAACCGTTTATCCGACAGTTTCGAAAACTGCAAATTTGAGATCAGAATACCCGAAAACCTATATATAAAACGAATTTCGGCCTCAAAATCCATCAAATAAAAAAATCCAATATGGCTGCCAAACACTATATTTTGATTGGTCCACCGTGGCCATATTTTTTGACGAATCAACTTCTCTTGAACAAACATTAATCGCCCTTAGTTGCTAATTATATATCACAAATTTCGGCCTGATCGCTTCAGGGGAAGCCACTTTTGTGAAAACTAGGTCATCCAAGATGGCTGCTGAACCATTTGGTCAATCAAGTTCCCTTGAACAAACTTGATTCAACGCCTACCCTAGATAATATTTTGTGAGTTTTGAATCGATCCCTTAAATGGTTTGGGAGATTTTTTAAAACATTTCTAAAAATAGGCCGAAATCCAAACTGGTCGCCGGCCAAATTGGCCAATCAGGTTCGTTTGAACAAACTTGAATCTCTATGCCTTAAGGATGCTTCATGCCAAATATAACTGAAATCGGCCCGGTAGTTCTCGCGAAGATATTTTAAATTTCCCATTGCTTTAGTATGGGAGCTTTTGGCGGGAAAATGATCCAAGACGGCCACCAAAGCGTTTATCCGACAGTTTCGAAAACTGCAAATTTGAGATCAGAATACCCAAAAACCTACATAAAACCAATTTCGGCCTTAAAATCCATCAAATAAAAAAATCCAATATGGCTGCCAAACACTATATTTTGATTGGTCCACCGTGGCCATATTTTTTGACGAATCAACTTCTCTTGAACAAACATTAATCGCCCTTAGTTGCTAATTATATATCACAAATTTCGGCCTGATCGCTTCAGGGGAAGCCACTTTTGTGAAAACTAGGTCATCCAAGATGGCTGCTGAACCATTTGGTCAATCAAGTTCCCTTGAACAAACTTGATTCAACGCCTACCCTAGATAATATTTTGTGAGTTTTGAATCGATCCCTTAAATGGTTTGGGAGATTTTTTAAAACATTTCTAAAAATAGGCCGAAATCCAAACTGGTCGCCGGCCAAATTGGCCAATCAGGTTCGTTTGAACAAACTTGAATCTCTATGCCTTAAGGATGCTTCATGCCAAATATAACTGAAATCGGCCCGGTAGTTCTCGCGAAGATATTTTAAATTTCCCATTGCTTTAGTATGGGAGCTTTTGGCGGGAAAATGATCCAAGACGGCCACCAAAGCGTTTATCCGACAGTTTCGAAAACTGCAAATTTGAGATCAGAATACCCAAAAACCTACATAAAACCAATTTCGGCCTTAAAATCCATAAAATAAAAAAATCCAATATGGTCTCCAAACATGCTATATTTTTTGACGGATTAACTTCTCTTGAACAAATCTTACTGGCCCTTAGTCCCTAATCATATCCGCCAAATTTCGGCCTGATCCCTTCAGCGGTTCTGGAGAAGTTATTTTCGCTACAACTAGGTCAACCAAGAAGGCCGCCAAACTATTTGAACAATTAAGTTCCCTTGAACAAATTTGGTTGAGCTCTTGCCCTAGATCATATTTCATGAGGGTTCCTTCAATCCCTCAAGCAGTTTCGGAGAAGATTTTTAAAGACATTTCTAAAAATCGGCCAAGATCCAAGATGGCCACCGGCCTAATTGGCCTATCGGCTCCCTTTGAACAAACTTGGATTCCTATGTCCTAAGGATGCTTCCTGCCAAATATAATTGAAATTGGCCCAGAGGTTCTCGAGAACAATTCGCTTAAAGGAAAAGCTGATGGACGGACGATGGACGGTCGCCACGACATAAGCTCAGTTGGCCTTTCAGGCCAGGTGAGCTAAAAATACTCTGTAGTTCTTTTGACCTGCGAATGGACATTCCTCCAATACTGGTCTTGACCGACTTGACCATTAAATCATAACGATCAGTATAGCAATACGTAAGACACATGGAATACACATACATGTACATAACATGTGGCAAAGAGAATTTCCGGGTTTAAATTTGAAACTTAAAATGTTTGTGAATGTTCTCAACTTGTTTTCCAGTGCATGGGTAATACTAGTTTACCGGAACAGGCTTCCAATCTAAGACTAGTCAGATCAACTGTTTCTGCGAAACATCTCAGGACACATAGCCCCAAATGCAATACATGAACCTGTCTTTCCCAAAGTGGTGATTGTAATAACATAATTATTACTTAAAAATTTAAGAAATAAAAAAAAATCAATTAATGAATGTGAATGAAACTAACTACACTCTAAATACCTTCTCTCAAAGCTACCCATGTTTCTGGATCACGTGCACATGTTTAACCTTAAACCCTCAGATTTGTTAACTCTTTAACTCATATCAGCCAAAAATGGCTTCTGCAGTGGTCTTGGGAAATGTCCATTTGCAGACCAAGAGAAGACTATTTTTGAAAATTTACTATTTGAATGACTGGCTCGGTTATCGAGCCAGTCATTCCAGTGGTAAATTTTCAAAAATAGTCTTCTCTTGGTCTGCAAATGGACATTTTCTATGAGAAAACTAAGTTTTCTTGAACAAATTCGAGGGCTAAAGGGTTAAAGAAAATTTAAATTTTCTCATAAAAAATGTCCATTTAAAGACCAAGAGTTGACTATTTTTTGAAAATTTACCAATGGAATGACTGGCTCAATTAATCGAGCCAGTAAATCCATTGGTAAATTTTCAAAAACGGTCTTATGAACATTCCTCAAGACCACTGCAGAGGTTGATTTTGGCTGTCTTAGACCATGCAAGGATTAAGACGAGCTTGTCGAGACGCAATGACATGTCAAATTGCATAATTACAGAGAATGCATGTGATGGTTAATCTCGGTGCAGTTAGGTCAAATGCAGTGAATACAGATCAGTACGACAGCTGTGCAATTATATCTTATTTTTATTGCCAACTTGGCCATGTAAGTAACGAGATTCAACAGTTCAGGGGTTTCATATATATCTACCATAATGGTAAGGAAGTATTATAAAACAAATATTGATGCGTGGTAGATTTTCAAATGTCATGTCTTTGTACGTACTATGATATGATCACTTTTATTGATCACACAGATGCTGATGTCAATGTAATAATTGTTAGTTTCGATATTTTGATATATCGCGATTCATAGATAAAATCTAAATACTTTATAAAGCTAAACAAAAGAAAAACTGGAATATTCGTGGACAATTTACAGCGAAATGTTGAATATTTACACATTATTTCGACTGAAAGCAGTTGTTGCCTAGATGAAAGAAACATCTTCCAGTAAAATTTATTTCAAACTAGAATGCGCAAATCTACACGCTTTCGCCAACTTTGATATTCTGCCTCCACCTCACAATGTGGACGGAGCCGAATGTAAACATTGTATTGCAATCCGCAAACATATGGGTAAATAATATGAATTCGGCCAATTTTGACTTTCTGCTCACCCTCCCCAAACCTCCACCCTGCCCCCTCCCCTACCCTGGGGACAAAACCTAATGTCAATGTTGTCTTGCAGTCCGCAATCATACATGCATGGGTAACTCGCATAACAAATTTGATTGAATTCATCAAATGGTATTGGAGAAGATAGCCAGACGGACGGATGGATACGTGGATTGACGCACAGACAGATGGATGGAGGCGATAGCAATATTCCGTTTTTTCAGAATGTGTGGGGATAACTCTGCAGAGATATTTCAAACACACGCCATCATAATCCTGAGAACACGGTCTTCAGAACACATTTATGAAAAACTGTAATATTCCTACTAATAGAGCGATTCAGTTATAGCTATGCCTCACCCATTTCCAGCTAATATAAGGTCTGTCCACGTCTTGAGCATGTTGAAATCAATTTCTATACTTTAAATCCTGAATTCACAATTTCAAGATACACATATGCTGTTGAATGTTTTGAAACTAATTTGACTGGGTGCTGTGGCAGCAACAATGCCCAGTCAAATTATAAGTTTATCAAAGACAATTAATCATACATGAGAGTGACTTCACTATGCAGGGTAGGAAATTAAGTCATAACCCCCTTGTTAAATTAAAATTAATGCAGATTTGAATGTTTCAGAGCGAATAGATGTCATTTCATTTTACACAGATTTAATGACAGGGTAGGAATTCCTACCCTAGGCTGAACTCGCTCATGTATGATTAATTCATACATTTGACAGACTCCTCGATGTTCATGATGGACATGAGGTAATTGAATGTCAGATACTTGAGTAACAGATCAGATCCCACTATTCACGGACACCATTCAGATCATTAAGATGAGCCATCATCTGTTGCGTGTAGGACTTGACAAAAATAATGCTAGAACAAATTAAGTGGTGTAAAATTAACTGACCGCCCTAGGTACACTGGTTGGAACCGGTGGTGGTTCCGCCGAGTAATCCCTTCTTGGTGCTGGTAACGGTGGTGAATCACCCTTTATGTGGTTGTTAGAGAGATTGTCTGATTCTGGTGTACTATCCGCAGACACTTGTCGCTCACTCAGAGCCTTGAAAACTTCATCCATTAGTGATGGACCAAAATCTAGCGAAGACTGAGGAAAAAGTGAAATTTAACAATGTTAACACTTTAATTATCGAGACGATTTACATTTCTGACCACTGGTCACCGACCAGTCAATGCTCATTTCGAGGCCAACAGATTATTTTTTACATTTTATCACTTGAATGACTGGCTCGGTTATCGAGCCAGGAATTTGCGTGATAAAAGTTTCAAAAATAGACTTGTCTTTGCCTGCAAATAGACATTCCTCAAGATGAATGCAGAGGCCGGTTACGTCCGGCTTGACCATTAAATGGATAAAATAGAATTAAAAATTTTAAATTAACATCGATGTCAAGCCTTATCATTAAGTTAATGGTTGAAATTCATCAGGAAATTAAGAATCAAATATCAAAGCAGTGACTTGGTAGCAAAATATAAGTCTACGGAAATAATCATCTCACAGTCTGCAGAAGTATTTCCCAAAGCAAATATTTGTTCGTCATCCTGATTAATTGGTTAAATTCTATATAAGCCATTATGTTTGCTTAATATTATTAACGTATCATATTCCATTCTTATTCTGTTGCGAGCAAGTCATTCAGGGTTTACTTGAAAATGGAATAGCCGATGGATGGTGCCAGTGTGTGTGTGTGTGTGTACGTGCATGCATGCGCGCGCGTGTGTGCGTGTGAATACGTGCATGTGTGAATGCATGTGTGTGTGCATATGTGAACACACACAATAAAAGATGATTATCACAAACTTACAGATAGATCCGGTAATTTGAAATCAAAGTCATCGAGTAAGCCACCAGTGTCATCATCATCATCAATGTCCTGATATGGTGGAGTTCTTCGTCCATCATGTCCGTCATCGACACGACTGTTCAGCGACTCTTTACTCATCCTATGGAAGGAAAAATTCATTCTTACTCATAATTCTCACATTGAAATATGAGAACAAGATCATGTGCTGCATAGTACTGCGGTGCCTAGAATAGATGAATCTGATCTGTCAATCATGTATAAGATATCAAAATAAATTACGTCACATGTAGGCTGACTTTACAATCATAATCGACAGAAATACATGTACTCTGTTATGACGCCAGAGTAGTGCGTCAAGTGTACAAATTGTATCCTGTAAAGGTCCTTTGATAGTGTTTCTGGGAATTCAGGGTTCGATCGATCCCAATATGAGCAGAGCGTTGGCGGAGCTTAGCTAGAAATGAGCTGGGCCTATCTAGAAATGGCGATCTCTATTTCAAAACAACTCTAGAATAAAGCTGTTGAATATGTTGAATATACTACAGTGGAGCTCAGAAATAACTTAACATGTATGATTACTGTAGTCAGTGGCTGTAGTAGTAGAAACATCATACAGCTGCAATCATTGCTTCTTCCCTTTTGCCCACTGTGTCTTGTCCTCAGCCAACATATTTTGCTTCCTTGGGGCCATTCTTGATTTGAGTGTACCGAGTCCTGCTTTCTTGAGGTCACCTCGTAGCACGCTAAAAGGATTTATGCAATGACATCTCCTGGCTCTATATTTGCTGGCTCCCAGTAGGGAGAATTCCAAGGCTCTGTTCTGGTGTGTCTTCTGCATCCTTAGCACATGGCCAAACACGGACCATCTTTGCTGGGTAACTTTTACAGACAGCGGTGATGTATTATTGGAAATTATGCTGTCTGACCATCTGTGTCCAGTGAAGTTGCGGAGGTGTTTGCGGTGGCAGGCATAAAGTTTATCTAGAGCTGCCTTTGGAGCTGCCCAGCTGTTACCGCTATACAGAATCAAATATACGCAGGTTGCGTTGTATTTGTCAAGAGCATCTGTGATCTAAGAATCCATAGTGTTATGATGTGGGTTGGAATCCATTTCCGGATTGGATTCTGAAAATTATCCACACCCATTTTTCTAAATTTGAATTAAACATTTTTTTTTTTTAAATCGATTCTGAAATTAAAATTTGCATTGCATTAAATTTAAAATTCTAATTTAGGCAGTTTTATAATAACAGATAAAGTATATAACGCGGGGCATTATTGGAGATGTTATTTTCGTTGTCAATTTTATCCATGACTACCTGTTTTCTGCTGTCCATGTACATGCCTGCTCCTCTTCAGATGACAACATGTAGGATATGACGTCATAATAAATTTATTTCACGTTTGGTAAACATTAAGTTACCTCCAGAATTTGTCCGGTGATGTCATACCATCACAACTTGATTCTCATGTGATCTTATTATGTCATAGAATCACACGTTGATTCTCGTGTGATTTTATTACATCATAGCGTTACATGTAGATTCTCGTGTGACTTTACTACGTCAAATGTCACACCATCAAACATCAGTCGTCCTTATTATGCCATACCGTCAGCCGACATATAACCTTATTACATCATACTGTGACACCTCGTACAGCCATATATCATACTTCAACGTCATCTTTACCTAACGAGTCATTCCTATGTTGTTGACATAGCATTACAAGGTCAGTCCTCTGTTCATGTATATTAAGCCCTAGACCATATTCAACCATATTTACCCACCAAGTAAGGACCAACTTTGTACTAATAGCTTCCAGAAGGAAATGGAAAGCTATGTTCCCCATGAAGCAGTGTGTAGCAATATCAGCAGTACTGCAGAGCAGTGAGCACATGATTTTACATTTCCTCCATGATTTCCCACCACAAAGTGGATCGTCATTTTCTTTAGTTTCATGCTTTATCAATAGATATATGTGGATGAATTCTATTTTCGATTCATTCATAAACAGATTCTCAATCTTTAGTTTGCTTGCAGCTATAGGGAGCAGTTCGTCAAGGGGTTTCTTTTCTTCATCTATGAAGTTCACATTGCCCATGACGCCACTCAGCACCAGCCAATCTGACACCCATTGTGCTTCTCAAGAGTATATGGCTAATTCCATCCAATGTTACTCTATGCCGCATCCGAGACAAGATCAATGACTTCACTAGATCATGTCAGTGGCTTTAAATGTGGACACAGCTGCACAGACATTGTATGGGCTCAATGCATGCTTGTGTCAGTAGTCATGTCCATGCACTGCGATTTCCACAAAATGGGAATTGACAGGTCATGTGCCTGCGACACAATTAAACATTCAAAGGTCCTAAATGTACTACACCAGGTCAGTTGCAATGAAGATGAGCTGCGACTAGTGAGACTACTATTTGCAGAGACCAAGCTGAGAGTATGAGTCAAGACAGTGAAGTCTGCAGAGTTTGGAACCTCAATTGGCTTCCCACAGGGAGATGGACTATCTCCTGTGCTTTTCATCTGCTACATTGCTGCTGCATCGAAAGCTTGATGAAAAATTATTAACATGTATTCAAAGCAAAATAAAACCTACTGTTGAATATTTTGAACAAAATCGGATTGAACGACATTGTTGTCTAAGGCAGCTATCAACAATGTCGTCCAATCGAATTATGCTCAAAATATTCAACAAAACATTCCTTACTAACTAACATCTTTGTTTTGGAAACATGTCAACTTATTTCTATCCTGTACTGGAGAACAGAGCATAGCTACAAATCCCTAGTCCATCCTGGGTCAAGTTCCTCTGGCTAAAATTAGTCAGTTAGTTTGTTTACTGAGGATGTTCATTTGCTATGCCCATCCGAACACTGTATAGCTAACTATAGTTAGTTGGTATCTGATTCCCCGTTGCCTAACCCTGACCACAGAAAACTTTGAGCCAGATTACCGGTCTCGATGAGACTTTTCGGCCATCTATTTTGATGGCCTACGAAAATGGGTTATTTTTGTTCTTCGATATAAGATAAAATGGGAAGGAAATAGGTCTTGGGAACATTGACATACAATAGGAAAATACAATTTCATCAAGCATAAATGAGTGAGTGAAATCTTTACATGTAGAGGCCTTTATCTGGGCAAGTGAAGCCTATTCATCATTTGTAATTTATAGGAATTTCATACTAACCATTTGTGACTGAGCTCGGGTGGCTGGTTGACTATAGTTCTATTGGGATTTAACTAACTATAGTAAACTAGGGTTCACCCGTCGAACTTGACCCGGGCTAGTGACTCATCCTGGTCAACACAATAACCCTCAAACTTATTCAAGAAAATTTCAATTTTCTCATAGAAAATGTCCATTTGCAGACTAAGAGAAGACTATTTTTGAAAATTTATGACTGGAATGACTGGCTCGGTTATCGAGCCAGTTATTCCAGTGGTAAATTTTCAAAAAGTCTTCTCTTGGTCTACAAATGGACATTTTCTAGGACAAAATTAAATTTTCTTGAATAAATTCGAAGCACACACTAGGGGTTTTCTGATTGATTGAAAAGTAAATCATGACAGCCATCATAGGGTGTAGAAATGTACCAACATTTAACTACTAAATCCTGAATATCTTTCCCCTAGCGGCGTGATAAAAAGCATAAAATTACCTGGATAGTTTATGACCGGCGTGTTAGATCACCCGAATAGCTATCAAGAGATGGGATTAGTTATCCTTTAATTCAGTTTTCTCTCAAAATGTTAGAGTAGCTATGGTGACAGGATTTTCGGGATGTACATATGGACGGGACATATAATACGAGAGTGGGATTGATGGCTTGTGTGTGCATACGCGCATGTAATTATGTGTCTTCATCTTACCAAGTGTTCTGGATTCCATTTGAGGTATTGGGCTGCTGCTGAAGCAATGACAGCTCTGATTGGCTAACCCTCACAGGATGGTCTCTATCCGGGCTGTCAGAAAACCTCTGTAGCGATATAGAGGATCCCCCTACATCAGCCATTGAGCCTGAAAGTTGAGAGTAACATTTACATCCGTGTAAAATCCGTCTAATACATGGTTGAATGATTCTATTAGTCTGGAATATGTGCGAGGACACCCATATGCTATGATCAAGCGGTCCTCTGACTGCCTAAGAAATCTGCAAGTTTTTGTAGACCAGTCTAATGCAGTTAATAAAGCAAATCTCAAATTCTAGCAGAATTGATAACTTTCTATAAAACATGTGATGGATGGAGACTTTCACCGATGAATTCCCAATATCTCAATCTTACCACACAGCGTAACTGTTGAATATTACGAAATTAATTTGACTGGAAGCCGTTGCTGCCTACGGCAGCAACGGCTTCCAATCAAATTAATTACAAAATATTCAACAGAATAAGTTTTACATCTTAAAGAATATACTTTTTAAGGGATTTGTCGGTGAACGGGTTAAGCAAGAGGCACCGAAAAATAATTGGTACATTTTGTTAGACAGAGTAATAGAAATTATTCATAAACTCTGGGAGTCCGAGAACTGAGATCAACAGATAACGTTGCAAACTTTCTCAGCGTATTAAACTATGATAGTAGACATCCATGGAGGGAGCCATTTCAGTCATGCTCCGCCCATTTCTCGCTAACTTCCTCCCAGTTTTATGTCTTGGAATCGATCTATATAGAACTTGAACCCTCAAATCCCAATTTCAAGGTAATTATAGTATATACAGGTAAGCTGTTGAATATTTTGAAACTAATCTGACCGACTCCAAGTAATTATTTTCAAAATATTCAATAGAATGTTTATTAAATTGCAACCTCATCAAAGACATACAATTTGTATGGTAGTGACACAATGATTCAGATGGATCAGTTTATGTCCGAAAGCAGTGATACGTGTTGCTTCCTGCCTATGCATCCAGTCAAATTAGTTTCAAAATATTCAACAGCAGCTTACCTGTATAGGTTTCTGGAAATTGAGATTCAGCGAGTACAGTGGTCGATCGATCCCAACACGGGTAAAGTGTGGGTGGGGCACAGTTAAAACTGGATTCCTCCATTTCTAGTCCGGCTTTAACCCTTTAATGACTAAATTTGTTGAAAATTTTTTTTTGAAGATTTAGATATTCCCTTATTGAATGTCCATTTGCAGGCAAAGAGAAGCCTATTTTTGAAAAGTTACCATTGGAATGACTGGCTCATTCATCGAGCCAGTCATTTCAGTGGTAAATTTTCAAAAATAGTCTTCTCTTGGCCTGTAAATGGACATTCTCAAAGACCACTGCAGAGGCCAGTTTTGGCTGGCTTCATTCTTAAAGGGTTAATATTATGAGCTATCACAAGCTCAATTGAAAATGTAAGTGTTAGTTGAAGTAGAAAGCTGTTGTTATCTTAGGTTAAGCAACAGCATACTGCAACAATGTTAAAGTTATGATGTAGATCAGTTATTGTATTGGTTACAGTACAGCTCAGAAACAACTTAGGAAAATAAAACGTACTGTTGAATATTTTGAACATAATTAGATTGAAAGACAATGTCGTCTAATGCAATGGACCGTTCCAAGTTTATCCATCCATCATATGATGTCATAATCAACTAAGTGACGTGTAGGCTTACGTCATAATCATGACATCATGAATGATTCAGTATAGTCCATCTGTAAAGGTTAATAGTCCGACACGTTGTACGAATTGTATGTCTTTGTTATTTAATAAACATGCTGCTGAATATTTTGAAACTAATTTGACTGAGTGCTCAACAGCACCCAGTCAAATTAATTTCAAAATATTCAACAGCTTACCTGCAGTTTTCTGGAAATTGACAGTCAGGGAGTTCAGAGATCGATCGATCCCAACACGAGCGTGGTGTGGGTGGAGCTTAGCTAGAGATGGGCGGGGAATAACTAAAACTGGAAAGATCCATTATGATGAAAATATTCAACAGAACATTTCTTACATAGTTTTCAAAATCGTACTAACTTACATGTTTCAGTTTTTCGTTCTGGGAACATGTTAAGTTAATTCTGAGCTATGCCGTAGTGGGTAATTGAGAAATACTGACCAGGATTAGATCGCTTGATGGGTAGCTTATCCACGTTGTCGCCGATAAATGACACGTCACCAAAGATGGCCCCATCATAACCAATATGGCCGGTGTGTCGCAAATCATCCATCGGCTTGCCGATCATGTCTAAACGAATCTTACGACTTGATTTTCTGGACGATTCTGGAAACAGACATGTTTTATAATGTCATTGACAATACTGATGACGTGCTACTGCGGCAGACTTGTACAATTTTGAACAATTGTTACAGATGACTTTAAATAAATTAAAAGACTATGTTAAATATTTATAGACATTTTGAATTATTATTATTATTATTATTATGTTTGAAAAAACCGTCGGGGATATTGTAATCGCCTACGCCCATCCATCCGTCACGCTATCTCCTCCAAAACCATTGGGTGGAATTCAACCAAATTTGCTTGTGGGTTACCCATATGATTTCACTTTGCAAAATGATATTTACATTTGGCTCCGTCCCCAGGAGGGCGGGGCAGGGGTCAAAAGGTCCAATCACTTGCAAAGCAACTCCTTTGAAACCGTTAGACAGAACTCAAACCAGATTTGATATGTGAGTTACCCATATGATTGCAGAGTGCAAGAGGCCATTTACATTTGGCTCCGCCTTCCCAGGGGGCGGGGTTGTGGTCAAACGGTCACATTTTAACTTGCGGGAATTGATTGTAATGCATCTCCTCCGACAGAATTCAATGAAATTTGGCATGTGAGTTACCCATATCAATGTGGCGTACAAGAATACATTTAGATTTGGTGGGTGGGGGAATGGGGTAAAAAAATGTATTGTAATGCAACTCCCCCAAAACCATTGGACAGAATTCAACCAAATTTGGTATGCAAGTTACCCATATCAATATGGAGTGGATGAGCACATTTAGATTTGGGCCCACCCCCAGAGGTAGGTGGGGGTGCAGTCAGTGTCAAGAAATTGACTGTAATGCAACTCCGAAAACATTGGACGGAATTCAACCAAATTTAGTATGTGTTTTACCCATATCAATATTGAGTGGATGATCACATTTACATTTGGCCTCCCCAGGGGGAGGGGGGAGGGGGTAAGGGATGGGGCCAAAAGGTCATGAAATTGATAGTAATGCAATTACTCTGACACTGTTGGACGAAAGTCAACCAAATTTGGCATGTGAGTTACCCATCTGATTATGGAGTGCAAAGGACATAATTTACATTTGGCTCTGCACCCGGGGGGTGGGTTGTGGGGTGGTGTTAAAAGTTCAAAGCGGTGGACGTTGGGAATTTGCGATAATGCGTCATCGACCGATCAATCTAGTTATTATTATTAATTAACCAGCTTAAATCGATACCTCGTCTAACGATATTGGCCTTGTGTTCAATTGGACTCATTTTCGGCTCTAAGAATGGCACAGTGTTAGTCGGATCAAACAAACCAGAGCGGCCATTGTTCAGCGCTCCTTTCCACAATCCTGGCCACGGTGCATCTGATGGACTGAAAAGACAATGAAAAATACAACATTAATCCTTTACTGGTCAAGATCAAAATAAATAATACTTGTCCAGTGAATGTCCATTTACACGCCAAGAGAAGACTATTTCTGAAAGTTATCATTGTAATGACTGGCTCGGTTATCGAGCCAGTCATTCCCGTGATAAACTTTAAAAAATAAGTCTTCTCTTGACCTGAAAATGGACATTCCTCAAGATCACTGCAAACCTGTTTTTGGCCAGCTTGATCATCAAGGAGTTAAGTTTACACAAGAGGTGTTAAAGAATATTAAGTAATAGACTATAAGCCTGCTTATATGTGATACATATTCGTGTGAAAAGTGGTACTCAATATTATAGACTTACATTTTATCGATAACAACTATGACCTCATAAGCTTTAAATATGAGAAAATCATTTCTGCCCGAGTCGACAGCATCTCTGACAGCCTTCACAAGTATTGGTCGTATCTGAAAAACAAGAAAAGTATAGAAGAGATTACCTATTATACAGACTGACTAACTCAGTTAATTGGGTTTAATGACTAGTCCTTCAAGATTATTGTCATAATTTGTCATCTGATAGTTTATCTGTGGGCAATTTGCCATCTGATAGTTTATCTGTGGGCAATTTGCCATCTGATAGTTTATCTGTGGTAATTTGAAAGTTTATCTGTGGACAATTTGCCATCTGATAGTTTATCTGTGGGCAATTTGTCATCTGATAGTTTATCTGTGGTAATTTGAAAGTTTATCTGTGGTAATTTGTCATCTGATAGTTTATCTGTGGCCATTTTATCATTTGATGGTTTATCTGTGGGCAATTTGTCATCTGATCGTTTATCTGTGGGTAATTTGAAAGTTTATCTGTGGGTAATTTGTCATCTGATAGTTTATCTGTGGTAATATGAAAGTTTATCTGGGGGTAATTTGTCATCTGATAGTTTACCCGGGGTAACTTGTCAGCTGATAGTTTATCTAGGGTATTTTTATCTGATAGTGTACCTGTGGTAACTTGTCAACTGATAGTTCACCTGAGGTAACTTCACATCTGATAGTTCACCCGGGGTAACTTGTCAACTGATAGTTCACCTGGGGTAACTTGTTATCTGATAGTTTGCCTGGGGTAACTTGTCAACTGATAGTTTACCTGGGGTAACTTGTCAACTGATAGTTTACCTGGTGTAACTTGTCATCTGATAGTTTACCTGGGGTAACTTGTCAACTGATAGGTTACCTGGGGTTAATTTGTCATCTGATAGTTTACCTGGGATAATTTGTCATCTGAGTTTACCTGGGGGTAAATTGTCATCTTATAGCTTACCTGGCATAATTTGTTATCTGATAGTTTACCTGGGGCTAATCTGTCATCTGACAGTTTACCTGGGGTAATTTGTTATCTAATGGTTTACCTGGGGTAACTTGCCATCTGATACTTTACCTGGGGTAATTTGTCATCTGATAGCTTAGACGGTGTACTTTGTCATGTAACCACTTACCTGTGGTAATTTCATGAATATTTGGCTAAATGTGGGTCTATCTTGTGGCTCATACTCCCAGCATTTGCACATAAGCTGATAGTACTCCTGTGGACATAACTCAGGTTGGTCTAAATGCTGACATCGAGGTGTGTCTATCGTATCAAGAATCTGAAAAATAGGAAAACAGTTGCAGAATGTGAATTTATGCTTAGCCCGTATCACACTTTGTCACTGAAACAGTAGAAAACATGAAAGGGGCATTTTTGAAATGATGTTAGTGAAAGCAACAGCTTTCAATAAAATTGTTCTAAAATTGAACACCAGTTATTATTAGAAACACAAATTATTATATGAACATGTTACAGTTGCAACATAGGTAGAAATGTCAAAAATCTGAGACAGACAGACAGACAGATATATAGATAGACATACACACAGACAGACACATACAGATAGACACTGACAGAAAGACACAGACTTATACTGGTTGCGAGTCGCAACTAAAAATTTGTAAACTGTTGTTCCTAGAAAGGTTTCAACAATTTCATTGGCTGCTTAACTAAGATTTACCAATCAGATTTCACTGTAGAAAATTCTCCTTTGAAGAAAACATTTTAATGAGTATATTCTGTTTGTCACAGACACATGAGATAATTAATGAATACAGAACAATGAACAGATGAGTAAAACATTAAATGAATACAATTATAGTTTACCTGTATAACTGTAACGAGCCACCAGACAATAATTTCAATGGGCAATAACTTTGGACGTGCTGGATAGTTTGAAAATAATTTGACTGAAAGCTTAGCCACCAACAATTTTCAGTCAAATTGTTCTCAAAATATTTAGCATATTCAGAGTTAAGCCCCATGGAAAATGTAGTCTGCAGAAATTCAGCAGGCAGAGGGTTAAAACAGAATGAAGTTATACTCCGACAAACAACGCAATGTCAAATATATTCGTTACTGATGGCTGAATTATGACGTTAAAATGGAATGAATACACTCAAACAATATGACATCAAAGTATAATTTATCCACAGAAAATTTCTCTTCTGAAAATTTAATCTTAGAATATTGTAACGATAAAAAATTTAGATAACATCTTAATCATACAGAACGACAATCAAAGCAACGCGACTAAATGGTGCTGTTAATGTGGGTCTTAACGCAGTAGCAGGTAAGCCAGACACAAATTATGTCTGCAGTGGTCTTGGGAAATTCTGTATATGAGCCAGGCATTCCACATCGTCCTATCGCGCGGTCTCGCCCTCCTGCTCTGCCCCCGCATCGAGTACCGTGCTTGCAGGCTATGATATCCACACTAAGTTAACAAGACGTCCTAAATATAAATGAACTGCGCATCTCGGCCAATGAAATTGCTCGATAAGAAATACATGATGACCTGATTGGTTACCCTCGATCCCATAAGCGTAATGTCACTTCACATAGCAAGAGATGAAAGGTCTGCAAGTACGACCACATACAGCTGAGCGATGTGAGCGAGCGTATGTTAGTGTTTAGACTAAAGCTATTTAATATTTGGACTTACACTTACCGCTTTAACCATTTAACACTCATATCAGCCAAAAACTACTTTTGCGGTGGTCTTGAGAAATGCCCATTTTCAGACCAAGTGAAGACTATTTTTTAAAATTTACCACTGGAATAACTGGCTCGATAACCAAGCCAGTCATTCAAGCTGTAAATTTTCAAAAATAGTCTTCTCTTGGTCTGCAAATGGAGATTTTCTATGAGAAAATTGAAATTTTGATGACCAAATTCGAGGGTTAACGGGTTAATGGTCATGCACGCCAAAACTGGCCTCTATTATGGTGTTGCATAATGTCCATTTACAGGCCAAGAGAAGACTATTTTTGCATAAATTAAAATTTTCTTAACCAAATTTGAACATTAAACGGTTAGAATAACAAATGTATTGTATATAAATTGCTGTCCATCATAACTGCTCTTCATATTATGCAAATGTAGTTTTATAAGAGTGCAGTATAGCTGTATAGGCGAGGTATGCTGACTTACTTTTGATGCGTGACATACATATAATGGATAATGCCTCCATATACCAAGTTTAGTTCCCATATAACGAAAATTCTTGAAACTAGTCAGGACAAGAATTTTCTGTAATGTTCAGTGAACAGTGAAACGGTTATGTACTTTTCATATGCAACGCACCCTTAGAGTATAATGCATGCATCCATACACCAAGTTTGCTTCGCAAATACCAAAAACTCTTGAAACTACAGAGCACAGAAAAATCCTCTGTGATGTTCAGTGAACCACAAAAAGTAGGTCATGCTACAAAAAGTAGGTCATGCTAACACATTTTTCCTTTGCAACCCACGTCAGTGTATAATACATCTAAACACCACGTTTACTTCCCATATACCAAAAACTCTTGAAAGCAATCTACACAAAATTTCCTGTCATGTCCGGTGAACAATGAAAAGTAGGTCAAAAGTAGCTCATGCGGACCTACTTTTCATACAGTGCACATCTCCTCTATAAGATACATCCACGTACCAAGCTTACATCGCCTCCTTAACCCTTTACATCAGCCAAAAACGGCTTCTGCAGTGAACTTGGGAAATGTCCATTTGCAGACCAAGAGACTATTTTTGAAAATTTACCACCGGAATGGCTGGCTCGATAACTGAGCCAGTCATTCCAGTGGTAAAATTTCAAAAATAATCTCTTGGTCTCCAAATTTACATTTTCTTTGAGAAAATTGAAATTTTCTTGAATAAATTTGAGAATAAAGGGTTAATGTGCCGGGAGAGGACCAACACATCAAAGTAGGCAGGCAGAGTGGGTCGGTAGAACATAAGTAAATATACAAATAGAGAGAAGGTTCTGTTTGAACGTGTCCAAGTTCCCATTTTCAGCATACAGAACCCTGCCTGGTACCCACCCATCAATAAATGATCCACATATACCAAACCAGCTCCTATCACCCACCTATACATGACTCACTTATACCAAACCAAATCCTATCATCGACACATCCATCCACAATTCACTCATAGCAAACCAACTTACATACACACCCACATACAGACCACTATCACCCATCTATATCAATACACAACCCATAGCAAGAAAAACCCGTATACACCCATACATACACAACTCAGTTTTTACAACTCCTGCCACCTACCAACCCATCCATACACCACCCACTTATACCAGCCCAATTTCTATAATTACCCACCAGCCTACCAAATAACACTGAGCTTAAACGAACAAATAGTATGACAGGAAAGCGCGAGATGGGTCCCGACTCCTGAGGGTGGTTGATAGTGGCTGAGGAGAGAAGACAGAAGGTAGGAGCGAAGAAGAAGGATGGACACTTATACCGCAGAAGAATTGCAAACATCGAGACATAGGTCAGAAAATAAACTTTCCAAGTAATGAACGAAGACTAAATTATAGAGATTACGTCGAGAATTGCGATACAAATAAGCATTCAGGAGAGTTTCAAATAAATTTAGATTTCACTAAATACAATTTGATAATAAAAATTGTACACCATAAATACTATTGAATGACACATGAGCAATAGCCTAAGAATTTTCTAAATAAAAACAGAGAATAACATCATAGCAAGGCAATATGAATCTAGACAAATAATTGAATGTATGAACCCATTTCCTTCCAAATTTCCAAACACCTGATATCTATGACAGTTATATAATTATATGAAATTTGCCAATTATACTGAAAACAACTGACTCAAGCAGCAACAGCTTGAAGTCAAATTTAAAGCAAAATAATCAGTGGCTATTGATAGCTATCATTATAACCAGCACTTAAATATTCAGCTTATTCCGCA
Source organism: Chaetoderma sp. LZ-2023a (assembly GCA_034401795.1). Taxonomy (NCBI): domain Eukaryota; kingdom Metazoa; phylum Mollusca; class Caudofoveata; order Chaetodermatida; family Chaetodermatidae; genus Chaetoderma; species Chaetoderma sp. LZ-2023a. The sequence goes on from CM067359.1 coordinate 147,001,310, forward strand.
CAGATTGAGATGTGTAAATTTATTATTAAAATAGTTAAATTTTTAATAAAAAAGCAATACAAGGGACTTGTATCACCACTTGGGATATGTATTTGAATTCGAAACATTGGAAGTTAGGTTCTAAAGTTAAACCCATATTTTGGCTGGAGACATTAAAATTTCTGTTGAAAATGCCAACATTTGGGTGTGATGTGGGAATTTGGATCGACAATACAAAATTTGTGGGAATTTAGCAGGAGTAAAGTAATATGAAACCTTAAGACACAAAATGCACACGTTTTCTGTCTGAAATGAGAAAATATTTGGTTTTAAAGGCAAAATTTTGACATGAAACCTTTAGATTTTGGACTGAAATGTGGACGCTTTGTTCAGAAAACATGAAAATATTGGTGAAAATTAGAATATAAAATTTTTGTCAGGAAATCTTTTTTTTAACATAGCATCAGAGACCAAGAGGCCAAAGGGGCCTGTATCGCTCACCTGGAATTGTTGGCCACTGGCACAACCGGACAAAACAAGATGACCACTGGAAAAATTTACCGATCTAATTTTCGTGAAGACGGTTTAGCCAAGTTGTATTAAAATTGGCCCAGCGGTTAATAAGTGGTCTTTTAATGATTTTCTCAGAAATTTGCAGAAAATACCAGATGTCTGCAAAAATAGCTAAACGTTACAACTTCTCCATGGACAAACTTTAATGGCGTTTATCATATGTCCCAAATTCCAAGTCATTTTCGTGAAAAATAGGTCATCCAAGATGGTCGCTTTAAAAGCATTTGGCCAATCAAGTTCCCTCGAACTAAGTTGGTTCAGCTATTGCTCCAGATGTTTTATGAGTTTTGAATGGATCCCCCATGCGGCTCCGGATAGAAAACCTTTAAAGATGCTTAAAAAATGTGGCCAAAATCCAAGATGGCTGCCAGTCAAATTGGCTGATCAGCTTCCTTTGAAAAACTTGGATCCCTATGCCCGCTAGGATAATTCCTGTCAAGCATACGTGAAATTGGCCCAGTGGTTCGCGAGAAGACATTAAAAATTTTTCAACTGCTTTAGTATGGGAGTTTTTGGCAGGAAAAAGATAATAAAGGATGGCCGCCAAACCGTTTATCCGACAGTTTCAAAAATGACAAATTTGCCGCATTTGCAGTGCTCTCGATAAACCAAAGTCACTGATTTTTATCTGGAAAAACAAATACCCAAAAACCTATAGAAAAACAATTTCGGCTTCAAAATTCATCAAATAAAAATATGTCAGCCAAACAGGCTACATTTTGATTGGTCCATGGAGGCCATGTTTTTTATGCATCAACTTCTACTAACAAACTTTACTGGCCCGTAGTCCCAAATTATATCTGCCAAATTTCGGCCCGATCCATTCAGCGGTTCTAGAGAAGTCGTTTTCGCTAAACTAGGTCATTCAGGATGGCGGCCGAACCATTTGGCCAATCACGTTCTCTTGAACAAAATTGGTTCAGCTCTTGCCCTAGATCATATTTCATGAGGTTTGCATCGATCCTCCAAACGATTTGGGAGATTTTTAAGGACATTTCTAAAAATCGGCCAAAATCCAAGATGACCGTCGGCCACATTGGCTGATCAGCTTTGTTTGAACAAACTTGGATCTCTATGCCCTAAGGATGCTTCCTGGCAAATATAATTGAATCGGCCCAGTGGTTCTTGAGAAGTCATTTAAAGGACAAGTTGACGGATGACGGACGGTCGCCAAGGTGAGCTAAAAACATATAAATACATGTAGTAGTGCTGGTTATAAAGACTTATGACAGCTTTAAGTATATAGTAAGAACCCTAAATAATAATATGACATAATTATCATTAAAAATGTACAAACATAGAGCGATGATTTTATACACCTTTTATACAAATGTTTATTACAACAATCAGCTCAGCGGCGCCTGTCGAAGTATGTTATATGGAAAACACATGAGGGGTGGGCCAAAAACCAGCCCTGTCAAGCCACTTTAATTTGTTAAATTTAAAACAAAAATCAAATTTCCAATACAAAAAAACTGATTTAATTTTTTTAATTTCAGAAATATTATTACAAGAACAACAAAACAATTTAGTATTTGCTAAATCCAAATACTGACTATATTAAACTATGTAAGACAAAGGTCCAATAAACATGGTTAGTAAATAATTTGGTCAAAGATAAAACATGTTTAAAGCTGTTATGACATCATAAAATAACCAATATTACACCCCAAATGTAACGTAATATTATCAATAAATTTCCATTTTCAGTCACTATATTATTGTGAGTCGAGGTATTGATACTGTAACCCTTTAACCCTCAAATTTGTTCAAAATAAATTTCAATTTTCTCATATAAAATGTCCATTTGCAGACAAGAAGACTATTTTTGATAATTTACAGCTGGAATGACTGGCTCGCACATCGAGCCAGTCATTCCAATGGTAAATTTTCAGAAATAGTCTTCTCTTGGTCTCCAAATGGACATTTCTCAAGACCACTGCAGAAGCGTTTTTTTTGGCTGATATGAGTGCTAAAAGGTTAAGCAAGCCCTGCCTAGCATTCCTGGTGCATCATAAAAGTATTCGCTCAGTACATAGCGCTCGGAGTTAGCCAGCAGATGTTGGCGTGAGTACTTGGTAGCTAAACAATATGCAGATGACATCTCAGGTATTCTGTATCGCCGCAGTTAGTACCTGGCAAAGCCTACTAGCTAACTCATAACTCGCACACACAATCTTTTTAGTGAATCAATATGATTGTGCAGGTCTTGCTTAAGGAATCAATGATCATCGGACCCATAACATAGTTACCAGAAAACGGAAATTGATTGGTAACGCTGGGTTAACATGCTATATTTTAACATGTATTTTAATATTTTCAAACGTGTGTGACTGACAAGCACACGCACACAAACCCAGCTTGATATTGAATCATCAACAGCTGGCCAGCATTAATTTCATCTATATGACTTGACAGGACCGATAGTGAAAGCAATGACAAGAACAACGATGAATGCGGCGATGTTGAATTAACATGTACAAATTTGGGTTTGATAAGAGAATAACTGGAACCAATCTTTACCTGGTCCTTGATCTGAAAAGGTAGAGGTGATGGAATAGAAAGTTAAACACCTATATAGTAATTTCGTCATCATCATTGTCACCATCAATCTTTTTCTTTTTCTTGCACAAGGGACATAGCTCAATATCAGTACACAAAAGGCTGTTTAATAGTTTGAAAATAATTTGACTGGAAAATGATGCAGCCTATGGCTGCAACATTTTCCAGTCAAATTTATTTCAAAATATTCAACAGAATATTTTATCCATATGGTAAATAAATTTGTCGTACCTATATAAGTGAAATGGTAAAACCTTGAATAAAATGGTGAACAATAACATATTTGACACTACATATATCTTGAATAAATTGCACTGTATAAATATATAACTAGAATGTGCAGTCGATGGCAAACCATAAAAACGCTTTCGCCATCTCACACACTACAAACCACCCACCGCCCTCAAACCCACCCCACCTCAAAATCTGCCCACAATCATACAAGTAACTCACATATCAAATCTGGTCAAATTCCTCCAGCTTTACCTACCCCCCAAACCCCTATCACACCCAAACACATACCCACCGCTTCACCACAGTGACAGAGTCTAATGTAAACTTTGTCCGCAATCATATGGCTAACTAATATACCAAATTTGGTTGAATTCCACCAACTTTGACTTTGTGCTCCCATCTCCACCCTGCACCACACCCTGGGGGGAGGGTGGAGAGCCTAATATAAATGTGATTGAATTCCCAACAGTTTCGGAGTAGGTAGCTGGCTGGAGAGACTATCTACTAACCATGCGCTAGTGGTAATTTCACCACGCCTCCACCCCCTGTTAAAATTGGTGACCATACAAAAGTCTGTCTTAGCGAACAAGCATTTTGGACCCTAAATTAGGTGGCTCTTATAGACAGGTTTAAATGTAACTGTATAATTTAAGGAGTCTGCACTCATACCTGTTGTCCGGTAAGTCCAGCCCAGGGTTGAAAGCCATAAGTAAATAGTTCCCATAGCGTGACAGCAAAAGACCACACATCACTGGCTGATGTGAACTTTAAATAGTTAATCGTCTCTGGCGCACACCTTCAATACATACACAGTTTATAATGAATAAAGACGTACACAAACAGTAATACATGGATCTGATCTGTCACTCAAAGTATACGACGCCGTAATCAATTATGTCACATGTAGACTGGCGTCACAATGTATAATGAATGACGTATCTAGCACTGTTATGAACATTTAAGTCTGTGAAGTGCACAAATTGTATGTGATTAGTATTCAAGATTTTTTTAAATCATGATTCAGTACTAACTTGCTTACCAGTAAATCGTGTGTTACAAATTAATGACTGATATCCATATCAACAGATGCCAATTTTCTATATCAATAAATGTCTCTCTTCAATAAACATCTGCGTTGCATATCACTAAATGCCTGTTTTGCATATCAATAAATGTGTTTTGCATATCATTATAAACACCTGTTTTCCATATCAATAAATGGCTGTTTTGCATATCAATGAATGGCTGTTTTGCATACCAATAAACGCCTCTTTTCCATATCAATAAATGCCTATTTTCCATATCAATAAATACCTGTTTTATATATCAATAAATACCTGTTTTATATATCAATATATGCCCGTTTTGCATATCAATAAATGCCCGTTTTGCATATCAATATACACCTGTTTGCATATCAATTAATGCATGTTTTGCATATTAATAAATGCCTGTTTTGCATATAAATAAAGCCTGTTTTGCATATCAAAAAATGTCTGTTTTCCATATCAATAAGTTTCATAAGTCTCTACTAATCTTGTAATACAAGCATTTATATTTAAACATTATCTTGGTAGTTTTGTAAGATGGGTACATGTAAATCTGATTTAAAAGACATTTTCAAATGAAAGTTACAGGAATAAATAATTTACTTTCAGATAATAATACACCAATATTCTTCATGAAAAATTTCATTAGGTCTTTCAACGACAAATCCCTGAAAAAGTATATTCTTTGCGATGTATAGTATATTCTGTTCAATATTTCGAAATTAATTTGCTCTCTTCCAGTCATATTAATTTCAAAATATCCAACAGAGTTCTTGTTTGTTTGTCCTGAGATTGAGATACATGGAATTTTTCGGTGAAAGGGTTAAATTAGAATTTGATTGCATGTACAAACTATATTACATACCATGCTATGGGGAGTTTCAGGGTGGAGGTAAATTTGCACTGGTAGTAATCCTTGCCAACGCCCAGTGCTCTCGATAAACCAAAGTCACTGATTTTTACCTGGAAAAAACAAATATAAGGTGTAGACAAGTGGACATCCAAAACTATATATGATCAGCTATAGGATATTCCTGGAAATAATATAAACAGTTTGTTAACTTGAACTTGTTATAAGTAAAGAGATGACTCAATGATACACGATAACCGAGCCAGTAATTCCAGTGGTAAATTTTCAAAAATCATCTCATGTCCAGCAAATAGACATTCAATAAGCAAATAATTAGGTTTTCTTAGCAAATCTTAAACAGTAGAGCTAAGCTGGACACCCCTTTCAAAACAATACATAAGAGAAACAAGCAGTAATTTGACATGAACATATTAGAGAAGACATTAGGAATAGCGGAAAAACAAATGGACGATTGAATCGCTAAACACCTCAATCTCCCATCACCCGACATACTTCTAAAATCAGCTATGTAATATATTCATTTACCCTTTAATCCTCAAATCTGTTTTTAAAAATTTCATAGAAAATGTCAATTTGCAGGCAAATATTATTTTTGAAAATTTACCACTGGAATGACAGGCTCGAAAATCGTCTTCTAGTAAATCTTCTTTTGATCTGTAAATGGACATTTCTCAAGAGCACTACAGAAGCCATTTTGTGGCCGGGTTCATTGTTAACCCTTATCACTCTGATGTCACTATTCTATCTTTTACTGTGTCAATAGCAAAGAAACTAGTGTACACTTTTCAACAATTTTGGTGGAAGATGTTGCTGTCTATGACAGCACCATCTTCCACCAAATTTGTTGAAAAATAAACACCAGTCCATCTTTTACTTTAATTTGAAAATTTAAAATTTTGATATCAGAGTGGTAAGGGTTAAGGTCATTCCACACAAACCTGACTGTACACAACCACACTATCCTATATACACTATATACAATGGACACTAGCAATGTTAACCCTTTCACCAACAAATCACTGAAAAAGTCAATTCTTTATGATATAAAGCTTATTCTGTTGAATGATTTGAAATTAATTTGCCTGGAAACCATTGCTGCCTAAGGCAGCAAAGGCTTCCAGTCAAATTAATTTCAAAATATTCAACAGTTTTCATGTAGGGTTGCCTTGAAAATGAGATATGGGGAATTCATCAGTGAAAGGGATAGTCACTCTGATCACTGACTCACAATCATACTCTTTGTCAAGTAAATATAATTAATCCCATAACGGTCACGATTGGTCAAAACACTGACATCTTTAGATGCAACTAGTACAAGTCTGTCTGTATGTCAGTTTGTCTGTCAAACTTCCTTTAAAGTCACAACTATAGTGCATCACACTTGTTTCTGTGTAAATGTTCATTTGCGAACCAAGTGGAGAGTAAGTTTGAAAATTTACCACGGGAATGATTGGCTCAGTCAGGGTCCTTGAATTCTCGAGTCAGTTAAAAATGGCAAATTTGAAAAAAATACTCTTCTCTTGGCCTGCAGATGGGCATCCTCAAGGCCACTGTAGAAGTCGGTTTTTTTAGCTCAATTAGGGGTTAACCGGGTACCATTAATAATGAGGGGAACATTTATATCCTAGACACTTACTTGGTGCTTAGAAAAGACTAATACATTTCTCGCCGCTAAATCTCGATGGATTAGACGCTTGCTTTCTAGATAACTCATACCGTCGCATATCTGCTGTGAGAACTCACACAAGCGTATGATCGGGAAATCGAGGCGTAAGGACGGAGCTTTTAGACACTCCAGCAAGGATCTCATTGGTGCAAGTTCAGTCACCTGATAAAGTAAAATCAACGATTGTAACTATGCAGCGCTAGCGTATACCAAGGGAGGTAACTCTATAATTCACAAATAGTCAGTATGGGGTCTGAACAGTGTTACTAAAAACAGCACTGGTATGGCATTTTAGAAATTTGGGTTTTAACCCTTACCACTCCGAGGTCGATACTCTGTCTTTTACTGTGTCAGTATCAAAGAAACTGTTGTACATTTTCCAACAATGATGATGTTGCTGTCGTCCACCAAATTTACTGAAAACTGAACACCAGATGATCATCTTTCAGTTTAATTTGAAAATTCAAAATTTTGACATCAGTGTGGTAAGAGTTAAACACACCATAAGTTTTCCTTTAACCCTTTACCACTCATATGCCTGCAGAGGTATTGAGAAATTTCAATTTGCAAACCAAGAGAAGACTATTTTTGAAAATTTACCTTTGGAATGACTGGCTCGATAACCGAGCCAGTCATTCCAGGTGTAAATTTTGAAAAATAGTCTTCCCTTGGTCTGTAAATGGACATTTTAAATGAGAAAATTGAAATTTTTTGAACAAATTCAAGCGTTAAATGGTTAAGAAACTGTTTAGTTTTCATGCAACATGAACAGTTCTAGCAAACAACAGTTATCACGAAATGTGACTTAAAATTGAGAGGCGTGACCTGTCACTCAAGTATCTCACATGATAATCAAAATATGTCAGTTGTTAGCTGATGTCTAACTCAAAAATACAAATATCCGCCAGTATTCATCTGAACGATATGTCTTTGGGGAATTTACAATTTAATAAACATTCTGAAATATTTTCAAATTAATTTGACTAACAGGCAGCAAATGCTTCCAGTTAAAATACTTTCAAAATACCCAACAGCTTACCAGTATAGCTACCTTGAAATTGGATTTCTGAAAGTTTATGGGTCACACTTAAAACTGATTCAAACAAAATGAGAGCTGAGCTACAAATGTGTGGGGCATAGCTAGAAATGGATCCTCTATTCTGACTATAATATTCCTGCTCTTTTACATGTAACATAGATTTAATAATTGACTGTGACAGTATCTTCACATATTCACAGCGAATATTTTGCTGGAAAAAAATTGCGTAGCAGTAACTGCTAAAGAAATCGAATAATGCATAGCAGTTCATAGCACTTGCATAGCAAACAAACTGTGCTGAAACTGGTTGGTGTTCCAACGGGGAAACGTTTCAAAACATGTTTGCATGATCAAAAACGGCTTTTTTCGTCTACACACGCTATGAGCAAGTGAATCCAAACACAACCGAAAAGCATAATTTTCTGATTCCACAAAACGTTTTCTCTATGGAATGCAGGACTGGTTCCAATGTAGCAGTCATTGATACATGTACCATACCGGGAGCTAGTCACTATTTTCAAGCCAAGAGAATTCATGATTTTTATCATGTATTGGTGCTTCGATCGTGTTGGTCAAGCCACGAACAGAATAAATATGGAATGTAGTCTTTTCTAATATGGTTTCGAAATAATCTAGATGGAGATCAGTGTTAAAATGTGTAACATAACCAGGGTTCGAAATTAGCGAAAAGTTGATGGACTTCGGACTACCAGACTTGGTAAATCAGTAGTCCGTTAAAAAAATTAGTAGTCCGTAAGGCATGTAATATGTGACACGCAGTTTACACAAATTGCACAAATGTGACATGAACAGATGGTTGAATAATTAATATTGGACTTCTGAGAATGTTACTGAGGATAGGGTATCATTCTTCAGGTCTACAGTAGCCAGTATTGTCATTTGTCAGTATAACATGTCAGATTCAGAATATGCATGTACTGGCTCTGGCCAAGGTCAGGGAGTATAGGAAACCTAAAATAATACGTATTGGCAGATTTGGCAATTACATTGATTGGAAGCTGTTGCTGCTTAAGGCAGCAACACATCTCAGTCACATTATTTTCAAAAAAATCAATAATGTACCTCCCATGAATACTGTGATTTCATTGACTAGGGTTAACATATATTTTGTAACTTACCAACCTACATCACATATCCCTTTCAACTGGTAGGCTAAACAAAGTACACATCATTCAATACAATGTAAGAAGGCTGAATAGTGTTAGTGTTTAACTGGAAGCTGTTGCAGGCTATGGCAGCTGTGAGCAACAGGTTCCACTTAAAAACTTGCAACATATCAACAGCTTATTAAGATGAAATTGAGTTTTTGCGATACTATGACTTCAGTTGAAAGAGTTAACAATTTTTATTTAAAAATTACTAATGGTTGTTTTTTCTGGCTTAACTAGTGAATGATAAAAAGTTTTACTGTGATCAGCGTGTATCAATCGGCTCACGTGTTACTAGTTTTACTACGAATGCTAATATATACTATTACATCATTCTTAAAATTACCGCGTAAAACATTGTTTATTTTCTTTACCGTCGGTAGTTTCCTTGCGATTCATTGGTTGCTCTCTATATAGGTATATTTATTAACCAATAATCTTGCGAGAAAGTATGTTCCCGACTGGATTTGGAGAAGAGTACTCGAGAACACTCTCACGCATGCATCGATCTTGGCGACATGCCATTCTAAATCTGTCGCTTACACGAATCAAGTGGGATACGCCGCCGTAGCATGGCTAACTATACTGTGTCGGCCCTGATCTGGGGATGCGCTAACAGGAGTTTAGCATTCGCGATGATATAACTCAGTTTCCGAGACAAACATTGTCTAAATCGACCAGAATCAGCCTAGATAAACTTGTATTTTTAAAGTTTATTATAACGCTAACTAATGATGAGGCAATGATCAATAGCCATACCCCCTATAGGAGAATTTAGATTTACAAGAGAGTCTGTTACGAGCAATATGTCGACGACCATGAATACCCGTGAAACATATTGCAAGTTTCCGACTGGTGTCCAAACTCAAAACTGAAGTCTGTAACAGTTTATTATTATACCAGAAGAAGGAAGCCGCTAACGCATGCGCACATCACTAGCCTTAGAATTTTGATCTATAGAGCGCTTACTGAACCCGCTTCACCGGCAGTCATTTGTCCCATAGTGAAGTAAGGTATGAAGATATGCGCTCTATAGCTATATATGTCTATGGGCTATACCAGAAATCAGTCTCCAACGCATGCGCATCTTGCTTCCTTACTAAATTTGACAATCGTTTTGCAACTTTTAGCGACTTTTTATCAAAAATATTTCAAAATTAAGTGAATTGACTGAATTTTACATCAAACTTATATGTATCGCAGCAAATTGCTAAGCGAAGTTGTAAATGTGTAGCAACAGGTACTCATTTGCATCGCATTTTGCGATGCGATACTGCTCAAAATATTCCCTGATTCACATAGTCTTGGATCATTACACATTATTTCAACTCATATCACAGAATTTGTCATCCGTCTTCAATGGATGGATGAATCCAGTCTTAGCTATGCACAGTCCATCTTTAGCTAAGCTCCACTCATGCTTTGCTCATGTTGGGATCGATCAATCCCTACACTCTCTGAATACTTATTTCCAGAAAACTATACATGTAAGCTGTTGAATATTTTGAAACTAATTCGACTGGGTGTTGTCTATGCCTATGGCAGCAAACTCGCCTAGTGAAATTAGTTTCAAAGTAGTCAACAGCATGTTTACATCATATCGAGCGACCACACAGCGCAAACGTTACACCTACTGTCAAGACTACACTTAGTACAGTGGAAACAGACACCCTAAGGAACCTACGAGCCGTCTAGACGGCGCGCAAAAAGCGTACAAATAAACCTACGAGCCGTCTGGACGTTTTTCAATAAACTTGCCTAGAGACCTACGCGCCGTCTGGACGGTTTTAAGAGCACCAGTTTTCGATCGCTAAATACGCAAGCATTACGGGCGTTTTATCCAATCAAACGTAGCGTTACATTACGGCAGATGACTGAATTTTATAAATCCACTGTTGATTGGTTAATTCAGTTTGTTTACAAATTTCTACGGGAAAATATAAATGGTTTTCTGTGAATGAAATTCCTAGCGTAAAATCGTCAACGATAGCGTGTCGATTCCTTTATTTAACCGAGTACTCGATTCCCTGATGGCCGGAATCGCTTAGTGAGAATGTCTAACCTAATTTATAATTGCGTCGGTAAAATATTACATTCAGCTGAATAGCTACACTGACGCCTACAAGATTTAAAGTGCATCCTTACATAGCTTGCCCATTAATACCATTATATCACAACCGTCATTTAGCTTCTAGGGAGATATTGTCGTGCGTCTACGGTCTAATTTCTGTTCCTCAATCATCTATCATGATACCGCATGTTACGGGGCCGCTACTGGGTCAACGCATGTTACGGGGACGCTACTGGGTCAATACGGGCCCGTAACATGCATTATTAAAGTAATGCGAGTCATGAGACATTAGCTTGCTATTGCCATTTGAAATCACCTTTGTTGACTGTTCCAGAATCCAGTTTTATTTCCGTTTTCTATTGTTCTTTCATCTTGTAAATGTTTCCCCTGTTTTTTTCTTCAGGATCATATGGCGAATAGGACAGTTATCTGGTTGAGATTTCATGAAAATGATGATTCTGTAATTCTATCTTCTGCACTATTTTATTAACCTCTACCATTCTGTCAAAATTTAAAATTTTCAAATTAAATTAAAAGAACTGGTGTTCTTGTCTCAACAAATTTGGTGGAAGATGTTGCTGTCGTAGATAGCAACATCATCTACTAAACCAAAGTTGTTAAAAAATGTACACCAGTTTCTATTAGCAGAAGTAGAACAGTACCAATTTTCCCGGCTATTGGCACATTAAAAGATAGAATATTGACATAAGAGTGGTAAGGGTTAAATCTGATGCGCTTGATGTAAATCTACTGTACCATTTTATTTCGAATCACTTATTGTATAAGTTGCCATTGTATACTACATGTATGTCAAATACAGTTTCTTCTGTGTAAGAGTGTCATATTACTTAGTAGGACTGGTGATTAAATTGTTGAATATTTTGAGATCGATTGAACTGGAAGATGTTGCTGCATTAGGTGACAACATGTTCCAGTGGTAAAGCTTGCGTATTAAAGGGTTAAATACTGTATTATTTTTAAGCTATTAGTGTAAATATCAAATAAAGTTTACTCGAAGTGAGAGGGAGAGAGAGAATCTCATCTTAGGTAATCAGACTGGAGTATGTATAGTAGATTTGTTGAATATATCGAGTCCAATTTGATTGGAAACTGGTGTTGTTTTGGACAACAATAGATTCCAATTAAATTTGTCAAAATATACTCAACAGATTGTTTCTTTAGATTGCAGGTACTACTGATCTTTATTGCTATTCATTCCTGGATTATTACCCTTGCCCTAAGGGGAAAGAGGGTATTATGTGTGTGCATGCGTCCAGTATTGCATCTAAAAAACTACTGATCCGATTCGTTAAAAATTTGAACACAACAAACCAATATAACCTAAACAAGGGTTTCCAGACTTTGGCTGTGATCTGCGTGATCATACATAAAGATTTAACAAATTTGGATATGACAAAAATGGTATGGTGGTCTCGGCGGTGGTTTACAATCTCTGATTACTCCTGTTCATAATGTTATTTATCAAGCATCAAGTCTTTGACAATGATGGTAAGTGAGTGATAACTAGATTGCTTGGTCGATGACGCATTATAGAAAATCCCCATGCACTTTGACCTCTACCCATCCCATCCCTGGGGGCGTATCCTCTGCACTCCATAATCACATACCAAATTTGTTTGAATTAGTTACATTACACAGAGACTGGAGTGGATTGATTTGAAAAATCTGGATGTCATCACAGGAAGTGATCTGTGAGAGCAGGAGTTAAAATTAACATGAGCCAGAGGCTAGTAGAAATTGACCAGGGTTAATACAATGACCAGCCCAATGGCAACAATTTCATTTGTCAACCCTTTAATGGTCATGGTGGCCAATGAATGCCTCTGCTGTGATCTTAAGAAATGTTGATTAGCAGAGCAAGACTTTTTGAAAATTTACCACTAGAATGCTCGGTAATTGAGCCAGTCATTCCAGTTGTAAAATTTAAAAAATAGTCTTCCCTTGGTCTGTATAGAAAATTTGAAGGGCTAAAGTAGAATCTAGTAATCACTAGTCCTATCTGAACGTAGTGGCTCATTTGGCTTAATTTCAGTTCATGGAGAGGGTGTCAACTGGTGTGCGAGAGTGGTCTATCAGAAATCTAGATAAATCTGGAAGACTCCAATCTCTGCTTACAATAAATCTCTTGACCTTTTAACCCCTTCTCCAACCCAAAGAAATAAATGTCAGCAATCCACAATTATATGGGCAACCAACCAACACACCAAATTTCTTTGAATTCCACACAACAGTTTGGGAGTAAAATATGAGACATTTTTTTTGGATATTTGAACTTCGGACCCCACCCCCTGACCTTCAGTGGGCAGGGCCAAATCTAAATGTTGTCTTGCAAATCGCAATCATATGGGTAACCGCCATACCAAATTTGGTTGAAATCGACCCAAATGGTTGGGAGGAGATAGCATGATGGACATACAGATAAGTGGATGGAGGCAATTATATCCCCATTTTTTCAAAACATGGAGATAATGAATGGACTCGAGGAGACAAGGTAGGTATGGGGATAATGAATGGACTCAAAGAGATAAGGTTGGTAGGTATAATTAATTCAGTCATCATACTAAAATGTAATTTTCATTCGGATTGAGAAATTAGGCTACAACCATCATTTGCCATGCCACATTGTTTTCAGGACTTGTCACGAAAGGGTTAAACATAGTAAAAACTGGAATTGACAAAAGGAAGGACAGAGCAGAAATTTAGATTTTCTAATGGATAATTTTTTAGCTATGCCCCGCCCATCTCTACATAAGCTCCATCGATGATTTGCGCGTGTTGCGATCAGTTTATATACTTTGAATCCTGAATTCCAAATTTCATGGTAACCATAGATACTGCTAACTTGGTGAATATTTTGAAACCAATTTCAAGTACTTTGATTTGACTGAAAGCTGTTGCTGCCCAACTCACCAGGTCAGCAAAGGCAAACTAATTCTAAAATATTCACCAGCTTTCCTTTATAAATTTTAATTTTTCCCCATTAAAATGAGATATGGGCAGTTCATCTCTTACCTTGATCTTGTGCACATTACATTGTGTAGATTTCACTCTGCTGTCGCCGCTACTCACATAACAAATTCAGTTGACGTTTTGCCCCTCCCCCATCAGCCTCTTCCGACCCGAGCAGTGTCACAACCTAATGTATTAGGTTGTCTCACATTCTACACCCATAGGGCCATGATATGGTAAATCACCAGATTTGGTTATATTCCTTTAACTTCGACAGTCTTCCATCAACCCTACCCCTCTGGGAATGGAGCCTAGTGTAAATGGTGTCTCCCAATCCACAAGCATATCGGTAATTTACACAATAATTTTGATTGAATTCTACCAAAAGCTTTCTGAGGAGATGGATGGACAGACAGACAGATGGAGGCGATTGTAATATCCCTGCAGTTTTTTCAAAACGTGTGGGTATAATTAAGAGATTAAATTTAATTTATTGATATTTGATTCAAATCCCACCCAATCTCAAATGATACATAGAGCTTATGTGAGATGCACATTAGCTGAGCCCTCAGGAATACGGTTGATAACAGTCGGCAGTCGATCCAGAACAGCCGCCGGCATAGCTGTCAGCCATTGATGTGTGTAGTAGCTGATCATGTTTCGAACGTACATCAGCATGTTTTAGTTCAAATATACTGTTTCCATACAAAAATTAGATTATAGAGTAACACAGGTCATAAGATTTTTATTTTTATAAAATCCATGTTAGTAAATCCATTAGGCGTAGCAGGAAAAACTGAGTCCGTTTAGAGTTTAGAAGCCATCGCCCATCAGTCACCTGCAAAAAATAGGAAGGATAAGTTAGAAATATCCAAATTCTAGAAGTGTTATATTAAGACTAACAATCACATTTTTTCATGAAAATTTAAATTTTCTCATAGACAATTCCCATATGCAGACCAAGAGCAAGTCATTCCAGTGATACATTTTCAAAAATAATCTTACTTTGGTCGGAAAATTTACATTTTCCTCGACAACTGCAGCAGTTTTGGTCTGACTCAAATGTTAAATGGTTAACAATATACATGTACGGCGCAAGGTCATACGGATATATAGTCCGAGTCTGCTCTGACTCAACCCATCCCAGTGACAGATATTTGGACAGACTGTCACAGACTGACAGTCTGTCCAAATATCTGTCACAGGGGCAGGTTGAGTCAGAGCAGACTCAGACTAAGGGATATACTGGTAAACATTATGACCCGACAACGGGTGTTATGGTCATACAACACCCTCAGATTTGTGCATAAATGAAATGAATAATATAATAAATGGTGGGCATATATCGTCCAAGGAGGGAGTATAACTACTAGTTACTGGATTAACCTTTTCAATCGACAAGAGCGAATAATAAATTTGCTACGAATGTTTCAGAATTCTGTTGAATATTTTGAAACTAATTAAACTGGCTAAGGCAGCACCAGCTTCACATTGGATTCAAAGTATATCAACATCTTACTGTTACAGTCTTACATTCATAATGACTGTAAATGTGGAGTTCTGGAATTTCAGGTTCAAATGTGACAATTGTTTTTGATTTTGGGCACACAAGTTTATTTCAGGGCCCCGGTTCTCTATAGCTTTGATCAGAGGATACTGGCCACACAGTAAATGGTGATAGAATGTTTGTAACGAGGGAAATAGTGAAATATTAGTTTTCTAAGGAATTATTAGTAAGTTCCAGTCATCAATGATTATTAGTAAATGTGCTGTTACTTGTAAGTTTTCAGTTACTCAATGACTAATTTAACCGAGAAAGTTATAGATTGTGTTAAGAGAGCAGCTGAACCAATAATATATAAATCAATTTCGTTTACCTCTGGTCGCGAAATCACAATAAAGTTATAGATAAACAATCCGATAATCTCAATCATCGAATCCGATGCGTGTCTTTGTTTACAATTCCGAGATAACTTACTCTTCAAATTACTAGCATTAATTAGGCCGAGTTGAGATGCGAAAGTTGTCAAATATATCGGCATCCCACTTCCCGATTGGCAATATCGTTAATCTAGTCATCTGTCTACTTTTTAGTTTGTGGCGCACAAGAAATATGCATAAATTCACATATTTGAACACACAGCTATTTTGCAAAACAGCTGATCGTGTCGCCATCTTGGCGAAAAAATTAATATTCATGTATTCCCGACCAATCAGACGCATCAATCTTATAGTACGCGATACAGTGTTGCCAATAACGGGTAATGAGCTTGGTACTCGTATATTAGATACGGGTACAATTCTACAAATTCCTGTCGTTCTCTCGCGATCTTTCACGATAAACGATTCTTATTTGGGACGCCGCTACGAAAAAATGTCCGATGCTATAGAATCTTAGTGTAAAACATTCGCGTTCGCTTTTTAAACGGCTGACTGCACCCAGCAATGCTACATAGCATAAAATTTGCCATTTATTCGCTGTCAACGCTGAGAAACCCTGGTATGTGTTCGATTATGTATAAAGGAATTATTCAACATTGAATGAGGCCTCCCCCCAAAATCATGACCGGAATTTCTCGAAATTTTACGGTACCATGACATAATATAATTGTCATTTTCACATCTTATCGGATGAAAACCGTCACGAAACTTTGGTATCTGTTAGTTTTAATACCATTGTGATTAAATTTATCAATGGCATTTGTAAAAGTAAAAAAAACTTCGATAAACTTTGCAAAAATAGACCAATGTATTTATCCTATAAGGTGTGGCCATTTTGAGAGGCACATTGACTAACTAAAATATATTTTATTCATACAAATTTTATATGTACTTAAAGGTATTTTATTGCCCTTTCTAATGATATATAGTTTTATATATAGTGATCTGTTACTTTGCCAAAAATAGTTAATATAGTTGGCATGGTAGCACTACGCCGCTATCACTCCACTACTGCTAACTAGCTAGGTTTCTAAGCAAGTTTCTAGCTTTTGGCTGTAGGGTTTCTAGCACTTTTTTGTAAATTCTTGGTAGGGCCCAGAGGGTTCAATAGTAGACATACTGACGGACTATTAAGCATTTAAGCCATACTAAATCAAGTTATTCATGATGTAATTGATAGTTAATTATGATGTCATATGATTGACAGACCGTAACTCTAGAAATGCTGAAGGTCTTGAACACAATTGGACTGAAAGTTGTTGGTGGCTTAGCCACCAACAACTTCCACTCACATTGTTTTCAAAATATTTAGCAAGTGAAGAATTGTATCCTGAAAATGCTGTCTGCAAAAATTCAGCAGTCAGGCCTTTAAGGGAATAGTTACCAGCATGAGCGCATTCTCCTTGTCCAGTACGACACCAAACATTCGGACAAGATGTTCGTGGTCAGTTGACTGCATAATACCAGCCTCTTTCAGGAAATCAGCAGTCGCACTCTGCATCCGATCTTTGCTCAGACACTTAATGGCCACTTGTACCTGTAGAAACATAAATAAAGCTATAAAATATGTATAGAAATACAGATTATCTAGATGGGTCATGCCCCTACTGAACAAGGACAAATTTGCCCCATAACCGCATCGTAGTTATCTTTTTTTATGAGACTGCCTTGAGGTCAAGTGTCAATTTTGGAAAGAATGTTGCTGAAAGTTGTTGCATTTTAGCTTTTGACCCAAAAATTGCCACATTTCTTCGGGACCGCACGGACATACAATCACGCAAGTTTAGAGAAGATCGCTCTTCGAGAACCAGAGTTATTGACCGCACGGACATACATTCACCCAAGTTTAGAGAAGATCACTAATCGAGAACCATAGTTATTGAGAAATGCGTCAAAAGTGTATACTTTGTTGTCAAAATTGGCACACGTCTTCGGGGTCCCACAGGAAAGCTTCCATCTCAATTTAAGAAGATCCCTCCAGTAGTACAAGTTATTCAAAAATGTCTTAAGGACAGCAACAAAAAGAACACCATGCTCGCATTTAACCCTTGCATCTAGCAACACAGGTAATAAAGCAGTCAGAAAGATTGCATGCAACAAGCATCATCTTGCCAGTACAGGAATCCGAGAATGCTGTATAAATTACACCATTACCGTGGTTGTACAATGATATAAACCCTTTATCCCTCTAGTTTGTTCAAGAAAATTTCAATTTTCTCATAGAAAATGTCCATTTGCAGACCCAGAGAAGGCTACTTTTGAAAATTTACTACTGGAATGACTGGCTCGGTTATCGAGCCAATCATTCCTGTGGTAAATTTTCAAAAATAGGTTTCAAGACCAGTGCTGAAGCCATTTTTGACTGATATGAGTGTTACAGGGTTAACAGGAGTCCATGTATCCTTCTAGTAAAAATAAGATTAGTTCACTACTATCACCATTTTGAAACTGCTACTGGAGCAGATTGAGTGACATACTAAAAACCACTCGATCGAAATGATGACCTTGAAACTACAACTCGCATGGTCAGATACTTGAATGACAGATCAGATCCCTCCATTGCATATCAGAGATTGAGCATCAATGACAGTACTGACTATACTGACTTACAGTGGCTTTAACAAGCGATTATAAAACACTAGCCCTGAATAAGATTGACAATTCATACAGACCTTTTCACCTTCTTCCGTTGTCCATATTCCTTGCTGCACGACGCCAAATTCTCCCTCACCAAGTGTCTTGTTGATGACGAGACAGTGGGCCGGGATAATCTGCTTTCCAGGTGGCCGAATGTAGTGCGCACGTGAACTTCTAGGATCTTGCATGCCACCTGGACTAAGTGGACGTGAAAGACGGTGTCCGACATCACTTGGTGTTTTCTTTATCGCCTGCAAAAATAAGTTTCATAAATCTTTATACATCCTGAAAGGTTTTACTCTTTACATTTCTATTACCGTATTGAATGCTCAGCGACACAAATTTCAAATATATAGATGAATGGATGGATGGATGTAGGTACGGATTGATGGATGGATAGATAGAGGGATGGATGGATGGATGATCATCTGGCAGGACGAGGGATGGATAGATGGATGAAATAGACTATGTATCACAACAATTATATCCCATCTTGTAGCAGTCCCAGTGATTTGATAGTACTAATGGTGTCAACATTTGTTGTCCTCAGACTAATTGACAGCGCCCTCTTTTCAAACCAATCTGCCAGTAAATTTGTCAATCTTAACTCTAATACGAGATAATATCACATTTGATAGTTTTTCGGACGCTATTTAAAAGCACTAATCATCTCAGGTTGGATAGAGGTCAGGGTAGTTTCTTAGGCTTGATGATGTATACGATTTGTGTCGAGATGGTATTATCTGCATATTTACAGAGCTCACTATTAATGCTGTTATAACATTTAATTGAAAGTTAATTATCATCATGGAGTTGATTCAAGATCACAACCTCCCCACCGCACGCACGCACGCACGCACGCACGCACGCACGCACACACACACACACACACACCCCGACAGATGTGATTGGCATTGACAAAGCACTAACTCAGGCTTAACACATCAATGATCAAGCCGGCCAAAACTGGCCTCTGCAGTGGTTTTACAGAATGTCCATTTGCAGGCCAAGAGGACTTTTTTCCTGTGACTGAGCCAGTCATTCACATGATAAATTTACAAATATAATCATCTCTTGGCCTGCATATTAACATGTCAATTTTTCTGATTAATCTTGACAAGTAAAATAATCAAAAATTAACGCCTAGTGATGCCAAACTTACCATAATCTTTGACCAAACTGAAGACATATTTTCAATAATTATTAAATCCTTTAATAAAGAAGACACATATGAGAAATCAACACTGGGAAAACAACAGACAGATCTCTCTAGTCTAGTACACATACAGTGTACTTCAATACTTCACTTTATAGATGCATGCTGATCACTGCTCTAATGTCAACAAAGACTACAGTAATCTCTGCAGGTGACAAACATATGCTAAACAAAGCAGTCAGTAGTGGTATGCATGTCATCCAGTAGTAATATCCACTGCACTATAAATCACGGCCTATAATTATGACAACTGCGTTCACAATATTATGTGACGGTTGCTGCATTATTTAACATCTCAATCCGCAAATATGTTAAGAAAATTTCAATTTTCACTGTCCATTTGCAGACCAAGAGAATATTATTTTTAGAAATTTAACATTGGAATGAGTGGCTTGGTTATCGAGCCAGTCATTCCGGTGGTAAATTTTCAAGAATAGTCCTTGGTCTGCAAATGAATGTTTCTCTGGACAGGTGCATTAGCCATTTTTGGCCTCATTGAGTAGTTAAAGAGTTAACATCACATCTGAAGAATTGAACAAAAAAAAAAGAATTTTAACAAACTTACAATTAAATAAACAAATCTTAATATAAATTTACTGCATTTTATCAAGATATAAACATATATTCCTTTAGCAACAGCTTTGTCAAAATGAACATTAATTTTCAAATAGTCAACTCTAAAAAAGACATACCTGTAACTTTAGGGATAGCACTATATTAGCATTAAAACGTAACATACAAATTTGAAATTGATTTTGACAATGATTTTTTCAAACATATAACAAATTGATATTTAGTTTAAATTAGTTTGACAAAAAAACATTATGCGTATAACAACACAGTATAATACTGTTAATACATAAGCTAGATCAGTGGTTTCCCTCAATGTTTATTAACTGTCCTTAACCATTTAACTCATATCAGCCAAAAAACGCTTCTGCAGTGGTCTTAAGAAATGCCCATTTGCAGACCAAGAGAAGACCATTTAAAAAAATGTACCACTGGAATAACTGGCTCGATATTCGAGCCAGTCAATCCAGTGGTAAATTTTCAAAAATATTCTTCTCTTGGTCTGCAAATGGACATTTTCTATGAGAAAATTTAAATTTCTTTGGAACACATTCGGGGTTTAAAGGGTTAACCAAACAAGTGTGAACATGATATACTTATGAAGTTATAAGGAAAACGAAGTTCAAAAGGTTGACAGACTGTTTTACCATAGCGACCAACTTAAATACTAGTCGTAAAGATTCAGAATGAAATACATAAACAACTTACCCAAATACATGATTTAACATAGTTCAACATAATTCTAAACAAATTCCTCTCAAATCAGGTTTCACTGAAATAAATATATATATAAACTTGTTGCATAATTTGAGAACAATTTAACTGAAAGTTATTGCTGCCTTAGGCAGGAATAATTTTCAAGCAAATTATTTTCAAAATATTCAGCTTGTTATTTAACTCTAAGCCACGTAGTAACTATCTACATACTATGTAGTACTCTAAACAAACTATAGCTTAACAGAATGTCTTAGGGACATTATTATATATAGCACCCAAATAATCCCAACCACAACCACACAACACATCATGAAGTCAAATGACTAGTCACTCCTATCTTCCTACAGACTGTTACATCCCTGTTTAGGTAAACATTTCCGCAATTACATACAGATTGCAATCACTGGTGTCCCGCAATTATTCGAAACAACAGTTAGAGTGACATGACCCAGCATATATCACACGGGACAATGGCCAGGTCTACAGGATGTTGCATGTTAGCAGCGACGGCAAATAGTTCCTGTGCTGGCCCTGATGAGCAGCAGAATTATCGGTGCTTATAACAACTATTTTGCTGAGCACCCGAACCCACCCTCCAAAAAACATTCCGGGGGTGGAGACTAATGAAGAGATCGCAGCGCAATACAGAATCATATGCATAACTTACATACCAAATTTGGTTGAGTTCCACAAACTTTGACACACACACACACCCCTCACCTTCCCCCAAAATCACCACGCACCACACAAACGCCCCCCCCCCCCCCCGCCATGAATCCTAATGCAAACGTCATTTTAGAATCTGCAATCACACGAGTAACTCACAAAATAAAATTCGACCAAACGGTTTCTGAGATCGCCAGCTGAATGGACACACATGGTGATAAATGCATGGCTAGATACATTGTATTTCAAATACTATATCCATTATCCATACAATACCACACCTTATTACAAATAGGCTTATTCATATATTACTAAGATCGCACCCATACTATCAACACATAACATTTTTTGATATGCACAATTATTTAAACAGTGTTAACCACTTAAGACTCAAATTTGTTCAAGAAAATTTCTATTTTCTCATAGAAAATGTACACTTGCAGCCAAGGAGATTATTTGTGAAAATTTACCACTGGAATGACTGGCTCGATAGAGCCAGTCATACCAGTGGTAAATTGTCAAAAATAACCTTCTGTTGCACTTCAAATGAACATTCATCAGGACGACTGCAGAAGCTGTTTTTGGCTGGCTTGAGCGCTAACGGGTCGACATGAACACTGCTATTAATATTAATAGTAATGATAGTACTATAGTGCTACATGGTGGCTCAATGCAATACATTGTTTCATCATCAATAATCCAAATATACCCCTCATTAACTGTTTGACGGCTCCATTCAGTCACTGAACAATAATTTCAATGGGCAAAAACTCTGGACCTGTTGAATATTTTGAACATTTTTTGACTGAAAGTTGTTGGTGGCTTAGCCACCAACAACTTTCAGTCAAATTGTTTTTAAAATATTCAATATATCCAGAGTTAAACCCCATGGACGATGTAGTCTGAATTAATTCAGCAGGCAGACATAATATAATATTAATATAGTCCCAGAGGTACGGACAATGCAACGTATATACGGTGGATCATATTATAATAACTGCAGTGTACTGCCACAATAACATTGCCACTGGCAAAATAATAGTAAATCCTTAACTGATCATCCTAACTGACTAAATATGATTCACTCTATTCACGGAGTAATAGTGATCTATTCACAAAGGAACTAGACTGTATCATTGTCGCTTTGTTAATGTAACATCCTGGTGTGTCTCTTACAACCAGTCATCTCTGAAATTCCAGATTTTCTATTTAAAAGCAAGCGGACAGGTACAGGGTGAATGTTTGGGAACTAATTTGACAGGAAGCTGTTGCTTAGGCAGCAACAGCTTCCCGTCAAATTAGTTCCCAAAATAGTCAAAAGAATATATATATATATATATATATATATATATATATATATATATATATATATATATATATATTTTTTTTTTTTGGCGCCATAAGGATTGTGTCTTATCTCGTCTGTAGTCTGGGTGAGTTTGAAAGTCAGCCTACTGGTACAGTTCTCCACACTCACTGACACAAAATGTTGCAAAATCTAATCAGTGTTACATATAGGAATGGTTAATAATAAAATAGACCTAAAGATTACCTACGCCGAAAAAAAATGACCGATAAAGCGGGAAAAAACCAATTCTTTTTTAATTACTATACTTGGGGGTTGGGGGGGGGGGGGGGTGTCTTCCAGCAAATGAATGTATCAGTTATGTAGTTATGTTTATAATCTATCCTCCCACATAAAAATTACTTATGGGTGTGACAGGAACACGCTCCCCGCTGAGTAATTGTATTATCTGATTCCCACATACCTAGAGTCTTATCAGTAGTAATTTGAAATCAATTTACTGAGAATGCATGGGAACAGGTTAGCCACACCCTTACAATCAAATCTTCACATGCCAGCTAAATTAACAGGCCACTTCATAAGTTACATAACTATATCCCACATAGTGTCCTATTGACTACAGCAAGTATTAACCGTTTCACCAACAAATCCCTGAAAAAGTATATTCTTTACAATATAAAACATATTCTGAAATTAATTTGACTGGAAGACTTTGCTGCCTAAGGCAGCAACGGCTTCCAGTCCAATTAATTTCAAAATATTCAACAGGTCTCCTGTATGGGTGTGCTGAAAATGAGATAGTAGAAATTCACCAGTGACAGCGTTAATAATAAACGGCCTAGCCAAGGGGAGATAATCCTCCCTCTCATGATTTAATGTGTGTGCAATGCCAGCTGACAATCTTATCCATTTAATGGTAAAAATTGGCCAAGAAAATAAAAATAAAAATTTTTTTAACATACATTTGCAGGCCAAGAGATAATTTTTGAAAATCTACCACTAGAATGACTGGCTCGGTTATCGAGTCAGTCATTCCAGTAGTAAAATCGCCAAGATAGTCCTGGCTGACTTGACCATCAAAGGGTTATAGTTTAAAGCAACAATACAGATATATTGTCATAAGTGTTCAATGTTACATGTACATGTATTTGACTGGGAATTGTTACTATCTATATCGGTAGCTTCAATAGCACAGAATTTCTGATATTTAATCTGTCGCCTTAACCCTTTAACCTGCCGTGGTGTCTCGTTCCTGTGGTAAACTAAAAAAAAATAGTCTTCTCTTGGTCTGCAAATGGATATTCTCTATGAGAAAATATTGAAATTCTTTGCACAAATTCAAGGGCGATTGGGTTAAACCAGAGGCCAAAGACATGTATTAATTTCTGTATTTGATTGCAACAATGACTTAGGGCTTAACACTCATGCCTGCCAAAGTGATTTTCCATTGGTATTGAGTTTATATTCCATTTGCAGGTCGAGACGAAACAATTTAGAAAAAATTTACCACTCGAATGACTGGCTCGATAACCGAGACAGTTATTCCAGTGGTAAATTTTCAAAAAATAGACTTCACTTGGCCTGCAAATAGACATTTTCTTTGAAAAAATTAAAAATGTTCTTGACCAAATTCGACGGTTAACTCTTTAACACTCATATTAGCCGAAAATGGCTTCTACAGTGGTATTTGAGAAATGACCATTTGCAGACCAATTGAAGAAAATCATTTTTGAAAATTTACCACTGGAATGACTGAGCCTTCTCTTGGTCTGCAAATCGATATTTTCTTTGAAAAAACTGAAATTTTCTTGAACAAATTTAAGGCTTTAAGGGTTAAATGGTTACCTGATACATTAAATGCTTTAACCCGTCACATTTCAATGTCTCAATTTCAAGAAATTCAATGCCTTAATTTCAATTACAGAAAATCTGTTGAATATTTTTTAAACTAATTAGAATGAAACCTGTGCCATATTACCAGTTAATTTACTTTCAAAATATTCACCAGAATCTTCATTACATCAGAAAGAATTTGTCGTTTATGGTTAGTGAGGGTTAACTCTTTCGTGACGAATCCGGCTAAAACCGGCCTATGCGGTGTTCTTAAGGAATGCCCATTTGCAGGCCAAGAAGACTATTTTTGAAAATTTACCACTGGAATGACTGGCTCGATAACCGAACCAGTCATTCCAGTGGTAAATTTTCAAAAATAGTCTTCTCGTGGCCTGCAAATGGACATTCAATAACACCCAGTCCTATCTGATAAAACATAATAACTTCATCTTATAGAGGGATGTGTTTCTAGTTTTTCCCAGCCAATTTCCGGCTTTAACCCTTTAACACTCATATCAGCCAAAAACGGCTTCTGCAGTGGTCTTGAGAAATGTCCATTTGCAGACCAAGAGATTATTTTTGAAAATTTACGACTGAAATGACTGGCTCGATAAGCGAGCCAGTTATTCCAGTGGTAAATTTTCAAAAATAGTCTTCTCTTGGTCTGCAAATGGACATTTTCTATGAGAAAATTTAATTTTCTTGAACAAAATTTGAGGGTTAACCCTTTAACACTCAGTTCATCCCAAAATGGCTACTGCAGTAGTCTTGAGAAATGTCGATTTGCAGATCAAGAAGACTATTTTTGAAAATTTACAACTGGAATGACTGGCTCGATAACCGAGCCAATTATTCCAGCCGTAAATTTACAAAATAGTCTTCTCTTGGTCTGCAAATAGGCATTTCCAATGAGAAAATTGAAATTTTCTTGAACAAATTCAAGGGATAAAGTGTTAAAGATTCACCGATTTTTTTGAGTGGTTGAAATTGATTTGAAAGTTAAATTCCAAGAATCAAAATTTCAATACATGGCTGGTAGCCTGATGAATATTTTAAAACTAATTTGAGTGAAGCTGTTGTTGCCTGCCTATCAGCTCCCAGTCAAATAGTTTCAAAATATTCACCAGAACGTTAATTAAATTGTAAATTCATCAAGGCGTTCACTTTGTGACAGATTTTTCACTTTTCATAATGAAGCCATATGCCATTTTGATTGGGAGTTCACGTGCCATAGTTGAATATGACATCAGATACTTGAGTAATAGATTGGATCCCTCCATTGATGATGTGTACATTCCAAGATGACTATCTTCCATCACATACGCACCCACACACACAGATTTCAAACAAAATTCACTTATAAACGCTGCACACAGTTCTGAGTTTTCAAGGAGTTTAAAATCAATGTTACGACTCCCTGCTTCTGAGACAAACACAAAAAGATTTCAAATTTAACAATTTGACTATATCTTAGTAATAACCTAGTTTATAGTTGACATTGCCAAGCTTTTAAAAACGTTCTACTCCAAAATGCACAAAGTAAGAATAACAAATTATGAACCAGATGGCTGAATCCAGCAAACCAACAACATAGATATCTTAAAGTAAAACTGTGAAACTAGCACTCAGCGCTGTAAGCCTGATGATTCATGCCTTTAGTTATGTATTAACAATTTAACAGCAAGGCAGCTAAAAGGCTTCTGCACTCCTCTTAAGAAATGTCCATGTGCTGACCAAGAAGACAATTAAAAAAAATTTACCACTGGAATGACTGGCTCGATAACCGAGCCAGTCATTCCAGTGATAAATTTAAAAAAATATTTTCTCTTGGGTCTACAGATGGATATTTATTAAATGAGAAAATCTTACTTTTCTTAAACAAATTTGAGTATTGAACAGTTAATAACACATTTCCTCTACTCATGTGTGAAGCCTGTATACCATGTATTTATTACACTCACTATATATACTGCAACTGGTTCTACTTTTGACGCACGCACACGCACACACACACATACACAGAAATATCACAAAAATTTAAGGCACATAGGTAGCACTTGAGATGTTTTTGCTTTTAAACATGTTTCCTTTCGCTCACATCCTATAGAAAGCTAGACTGTCTATAATAGTTACTCCTGTGTATATCCCAAGTCCCATACAACTTAACCCCTTCATGGCAAAGCCGGCATAAATGGGTCTCTGCAGTCGCCTTGAGGAATATCTATTTGGCAGCCAAGAGAAGACTATTTTTGAAAATTTACCGTTGGAATGACTAGCTCGATAACTGAGCCAGTCATTCCGGTGGTAAATTTTTGAAAATACTTTTTTCGTGGCCTCCAAATGGACATTCAATAAGTAGATATTTTGATTTTCTTGACAAAATTCACCCATTAAAGTGTCAAATAAGACAGAACTACTCTACACTAACCGGCACTGGAACTAACTGGCACCGCAGCATATCAGTTTAAAAAAACACTGAAATATTTGACACACACTGGTACACCAGCCATATGCGCTGCTGCTATTTTAAGATAGGAAATATGTTCACCAGTCTACAGTATAACTTCACCAGATAAAGAGCTTATTTATTATGAGATTTGATTTATTGAAGGAATGAATATATTTTTTCAGACTATGATTAAAATATGTTTAGGTAAGCACACAAACTAACATGTGTGGGCTGTGCTGTACAACTCTCCACTGATAAATTATGTGAATCTGACCCTCTGACTCTAAAACACCCACCATATCTTAGACAGACACAGTTTACTAAGCAGAAATCTTCTCCTGGTCACAGGGGCAAGTGGTTATGTGCATAGAAATCTACATATCTATAAGGTTTTTATATGGTTACATGGGCACAGTGTGAAATCATATTGAAACTGGAGGGTACATCATAGAAATCTATAAATAATATATATATATATATATAGATTTCTATGGGGTAATTGGGATAGCCTCCTTACGTTGACAGGATACACATGGCAGTGACACATTTCTGTCATCGCAAATCCCCAAATTCACCGCTCTGACCTTTTGACACCCACCTAAACCCATGCCTGAGGCGGAGCCAAATATAAATGTCCTCTTCTACTTCCCACACATATGGGTAAGCCCCACTCCAAATTTGGTTGAATTCCGTCCAACGCGATCGGAGGAGTTGTGTTACAATGGAGCAATCCAGTTTTATCTATGCTACACCCATCTTTAGCTAAGCTCCACCCACACTTCTCCCGTGTTGGGATCAATCAATCCCTGAACTACTTGTCTAACAATTTCCAGAAAACTATACAGGTTAGCTGTTGAATATTTTGAAACTAATTTGACTGGGTGCTGTTGCTGCCCACGTTTATTAAATAGTAGACATACCATTCGCACAACCTAATGGCTTATTAAGCGTTTCAGATGGATTAAATTGAGTCATTCATGATGTAATTGATTATGAGTTTATGACGTCAGCCTGTAGTTGGTTATGACATCATATAATTGACTGAGATTCCTCAATTGATTAACCAGTGATCAAGGTGAGCGGGGAAAGGGGAGGTTGGTGGGTGAGCCAGTAGGAGAGTACTATCAATGTTACTGAAAAAAGAAACACATTAGAATACCTGGCTGAAGGTATGGTCAATCAATGTCTAAATAGCAACATTCAGTTTAACTTAGTCCTTCAAAGGTCAAGATTGGTCAAGATCTTAATTGCAACTTAATGTATGTTCATCTCCAGGCCGGCCAAGTGAAGACTATTTTTGAAGATTTAACACTGGAATGACAGGCTCGGTTATCGAACCAGGCAGTCATTCTACTAGTAAATTTCCAAAAGTCTTTAAAATACAGATTTTTCAAGACCACAGAGGAAGCCATTTTTGACTAACTTGACAATTAACCCTATAATCCTTAAAATACCAGTGTCTCAAATTCAGGACAGTTATACAGGAAAGGTGTTGAATATTTTGAAACTAATTGGACTGGGCCCTGCTGTTGCCATAGGCATCAACAGCTCCCATTTAAATTAATTTCAAAATATTCAACAGAATATTCTTTAGCTCAAAGAATTTGCCGTGTCTGGTATGTAAAGGTTAAAGGCTTAAAATATAATCCTGTACAATACGAAAAAAGTATATTCTTTATGATATAAAATTTATTCTGCTGAATATTTTGACATTAACCCTTTACCATTTATATCAGCCAAAAACGGCTTCTGCAGTGATCTTAAGAAATGTCTATTTGTAGCCCAAGAGAAAACTATTATTTAAAATCTACCGCTGGAATGACTGGCTCGATAAATTTTAAACAAGAGCTCCGCAAACGGCGCAGAATACCCCGCCATGATGACAAGCCAATGAATGAGCTATCAGAAAATACTTATTTCTCCCTCAGACCCAAACCAGTCATCCTATGAAGTGTCAAAACGACCTGTTAACCGGTCAAGGAGTTATCATTCAGAAACCAATTTTCAAGATGGCCACCAGTGGCTGGCGGCCATATTGGGTTTTGGTTTATCATAAATTTTGATAAGCTTCTTCACCAGATGTCATCCAACCACCCTATGAAGCTGGCGGCCATCTTGGAGTTCGGATCATCATCACGTTCACTAGGTTTCTTCCGAAGAGCTAGTCCAACCACCCTATGAAGTTTCAAAGCGATCCGATAAACAGGAACAGAGTTATCATACAGAAACGAATTTTCAAGTTGGCCGCCTGTGGCCATCTTGGATTCGGATCATCATTGCTTTCGATAGGTTTCTTCCCCAGACCTAGTTCAACCACTAAGAAGTTTCAAAGCGATCCGACAAATGGTAACAGAGTTATCATCCGGAAACCACTTGGTTGCCCGCCCGCCCACCTGCCCGGATGTCGCCGTCACATACAATGTAATACCCGACAAATTTTTGGCAGGGTATAAAAATAGTCTTCTCTTGGTCTGCAAATAGACATTTTCTATGAGAAAATTGAACTTTCTTGAACAAATTCAAGGGTCAAAGGGTTAATTTAACTGGACGTTCGAGGTAGCAAGAGCTTCCAGTTTAATTCATTTCAAAATACTTTCCTGTATGGTTTGCCTTGAAAACTAGATGATATAAATCAAATAAACCCCCCACAACGGCAGCCATGTTCGTGGAATGACATAATCCCACTGATTTGGATAGACATATGGATGGATACATAGGCATGAAGTTTCGTCACAATTCGCCAAGCAAAGATAAAGTTATTGAACGAAAACCCCAAATTTGCACGGACGCACAGACACAAATTCAGAGACAAAGGGATGGATGGATGGAGGGATGGGCTGACTGACCCACAAAATAATGTACATTTCACTAGTACCATAGCCAATGTTCCCATGAAGTTTCCTCACAATACTCCAAGCAAAGATAAAGCTATTGTATGAAAACCCAGAATTTGTACGGACGGACGGACACAAATTCAGAGACACAGGGATGGATGGACAGATGGACGGGCTGACTGACCCTCAAACTAAGGTGCATTTCCCTACTAGCCTACTACCATAGCCAACACCCGCATGAAGTTTCGTCACAATACTCCAAGCAAAGATAGTTATTGAACGAAAACCCAAAATTTGCACAGACAGACGGAAGCAAAAACATAATCCCCCGCTTTTTGCTAAAGTGGGGGGGGGGGGGGGGGGGGGAATAATGAGACATGGGGAATTCATCCGTGAAACCGTTACTTTTACATACCCTATATATTCTTTCGATTCCCTGGGGATGCTCGCGTCTATAGTACTTCTTGAGGCGACGCATCTCAGGCCGGGACATGCCGATATCCAACAGATCCTCTTCTCGGACATACTTCAACTGCTGCACTGAGGCGATCTTCAACTCATTTTTCAGCGCACTGTGATAGTGGCCGAGTTCCGCATCAATGAGGAATTCATAGAGCTCCCGGCTAACGGACATTGTGTCGACGTGCGTCGCAGCGACGTCGACGTTGTTGCAGTTGTCACCCGGGGGATCAGTCCCGGGTTTGAACTGCAGTGGCTTTCCGTTACTCGGAGGGGGTGATGACGTCCCGTTGAGCTCTGGTGAAGAGTGAGGGGATATGGAGTTGAAGTCAACTGCTGAGGCTGCAACACAAAATAGGCAAATAATTAACACCTTCAGGCTTGGATTATAAACAAGTTATCAATGATGCCAACTCCTAATCAAATGATTACTAAATTCCATTACATTTTACATGTACAATACAGCTCAGAAATAACGTCACATTTTCCCGAAACAGAATAGAATGTCCTGTTGAATATTTTGAATGTAATTGGATTGTAAGTCATTCATTCCTGCACTGCTAATGTCTTCTAATCCAATTATGTTCAAATTATTCAACAGAATAGTGTATAACTAATATGGTTCGGTCTTTGTTTTAGAAACATTTAACCTTATTTATGAGCCAAGACGAACAACTGTTCGGTTCACTTGCATGGGATTCGTGTGGTTCATGAACCATACATAAGCTAACCCTTTCAACGATGAATTCCCATATCTAATTTTTAGGAAAACTGTACAGGAAAACTTTTGAATATTTTGAAATTAATTTGACTAGCTGCTGTTGCTGCCTTAGACAGCAACAACTTCCAGTCAGATTAATTCTAAAATATTCAACAGAGCTTATATAATAAAGAATTGACTTTTTCAGGGATTTGTCGGTGAAAGGCTAATAGACAAGCAATCTCTGAATATCCTCTAAGTGTGATTTACGAATATGACCATGAACGGAACTTAGCTGGCTATGAATCTTATATTATTCTCTAACATTTGTTGTCAGAACTTGTCATTTGTGTCTTTCTACCATTTAGCCAATAAAGCCACCTGCCTTTATACATTATTTTCTGTTATGAGTAATTTCTCGCATACAAATGAATATTAAAAAGGTTTGTGAACAAGTTCGTGGTTCGGACATCTGTATCGTGAACCGGTTCCGTTCGTGAAAATCCTCACAAATCTCAGCCCTAAGTTTACAATCTACATTTCCATCGGAGTTTCAATTCACTGAATTGAATCTCTGGTAGGGCTATCAGTGATCACTGGCACAACCATGTTGATATGCTGCCGATTAGTTATTGTGCACTAATACATAAACCGAAAGAAAACACTAATAGGGTACCAATAGGAAATTTCGTTAGCTCTGGGGGGGGGGGGGTGTGTGTGTGTGGGGGTGGGGGAATGGGTGTGACCGCCATTAGAATTCTTGTCCCATTAAATAAAAACGTTTGCACGAGATATGAGATGCATGTCCATCTCTGTTCAATTTACCCAGCATGCAATGCTACCCAGCATGCAATGTACTGACTCCATAATCGTTCCAACTTTTGGACGCCATATTCATTGTGTCTATTGTCTACACATTCATCCGATCACAATACCATCTTGTAGTAGTAGAGGTAGCGGCAACAGTAATAGTGGTAGACCTACTAGCAGTAGAAGCAGTAGTAGTACTAGCAGTAGCAGCAGGGGAAACAACAACAGCCGCAGTAGTAGAGACGTACATAACATATTAAAATTGCTCGTGTGGAATGCAAGTGGTCAGTCACATTCATCTATGCATGTGTACCTGGAATGATGGGAGAGAGCGGCAATCTTCAAAGAAATCTGCCTAAGCAATTGGTAGGTCATGGCGGACATGGTTATAATCTGTATTAATGCACTACCAATGGTTTCACTAACAGCCCGGTATCAGTGCCTATCGGAACATTGGATTCAGTCACTTTTACAGCGTTGATACTGCCTTGGTTCAGGACCTGCTGCCAAGGCCTATCAGTGGCTACCAAATCAGAGATTCGATTCGGTTGACCCATGTTGGCAACCAGCCCAGTTTTCACACTGGTACCCATTTACACACATGGGTGGGGAGCGACAGGAAGTGAAGGAAATTTCTCAAGTTTCCAATGATGCGATAGTCCTCCATTGAGGCGCAAACCATGATCACTGGCTAAGTAGTTCTGAGTGATGACCACTATATCAAGTCGACTCTAAGTTCGTGCCTAACTTGTCCTTTAAAGTGGATTTATTCAAAATAAGGAGACAACTCTTTAATTGTTTCCTTAAATTGTGACATGGGAGATAATTCTTCAGGCATGGTACTGATATAATCACATATGTAATCTGTTAACCCTTTAACCATTGAAATGCCAGTGTCTCAGTTTTGAAGAAAACCATACAGGAAAGCTTTCAAGTATTTTGAAAGGAAATTTTAATGAGAAAATTGAATCTTTCTTAAATCTTCAAAACCGTCCTGTCTGCAGTGGTCTCGAGGAATGTCCATTCGCATGCCAAAAGAAGTATTTTTGAAATTTTACCACTGGAGTGACTGACTGGCTTGGTAACAAAGCCAGTTAATCAAGCAAGTCATTCCAGTAGAAAATCCTCACAAATAGTCTTCTTTTGACCTGCAAATGGACATATAGCAAGAATTTTCCCTTGAAGAGGACTAGTAACAATCGTGTTCTATTCTAGTACCTAGGCACAGAATAATATGGTACACAAATAAGTTAACATGTTTCCCAAACAAAAACAGAAACATGATAGTTAGTACAATTTTGAGCATGATTTAAAAAATGTACTGTTGAATATTTTGGATCCAAGGTAGCAATAGCAATGGCTTCAATTAAATTAAGTCCAAAATATTCAACAGTACATTTTTAAAATCATGCTCAAAATTGTACTAACTATCATGTTTCTGTTTTTGTTTTGTTTTGGTATTGTTTTGGAAACATTTAAAGTTAAATTTCAGCTCTACTGTATTGTATAAACACAGAATAATTGTTACAGCTGTCTCAAGCTTTAACGTTACAATGCAGACATATGGGCCATCGCACACAAGCGCTCGCGCACACACACACACACACACACACGCACGCACGCGCGCGAGCGAGCGTTCACGCACACACGTACGCACACGAGCGAGCGTTCACGCACACACATGCCTAGGGTCACATTAGTGAGTGGATTAAAAGCGGTCAATGCCTACTATACTGTTTGCTATTCCATAGTGTTGGCAATTTAGGTCAGGACTAAGTGAATACAACCTTAGATTTAAAGGATTTAGAGATTTCATACAGATAAATCTTAATGTGTTTTGACATCAGACTTACTGAAGTACAGATATGTTTCTAATAAATCAATACAATCCCGGCCGCAACCGGCCTCTGCGGTAGTCTTGCGGGATGTCCATTGAAGACAATTTTTGAAACTTTAACATTGGAATGACTGGCTTGGTAACCGAGCCAGTTATTCCAATGTTAAAGTTTCAAAAATAGATTTCCTTGTCCTTGAAATGGATATTGGCTAAGCAAAACTGTTACTTCTCTTAATCAATCTTGAGCATTAAAGTGTTAAAGGCTATCATATTTGAATCCTGCAATAGATACAAGGGAGACAACTCTGTAACTGTCTTCTGAAATTGTGACAAGGGAGGTAAGTTTCCCAATGTCGCTTAAAAAGTTGCGAATTTTCTGAATCCCGAGTGATAATATGCAATGAACAATCAAATGGTAGCACACTTGATCTTAGCCAATCAAAAATCTTACCAAACTTGATGGTGACACTTGCGCAGATATTATTATAGCAAAGTGAGTAGCTTAACTCTAGCAGGGAATACAGCTATCTGTGATATACACACAGGAACTTTAATCAACCAATACCGGAAAAGGTATATTCTTTTTGATATAACTTATTCTGTTGAATATTTTGAAATTAATTTAATTAAGACAGCAACGGCTTTCAGTCAAATAAATTTCAAAACATTCAACGCTTTATCGGTGAACGGGTTAAAGCAAGACGACTTTCATGAACAACACAGATTTATATTTCAATTTCCAATATTCAGAAAAATTACACAAAACACTAAATAATTACCCATCATCTGAAAAATCTCATCCATGGAAGATTTTGATCATGAACAAATGTCTCAGGGTATTTATACTGACCATTTACAACTGGTCACTGTCAACTCTTGACCACACTAAATAAGACTGTAACCATCTACAGGAGGGACAAATGGTTGCTTTTAAATCTCACTGATATGCATATAGATTCTTTAAACAATTACACTCAATCCTGTCAATAATAGTTTGAGAAGTATCCATTTGCAAACCAAGATACAAATATTTTTGAAAATTTACAATGGAATGACTGGCTCGATTATGAACTCCTACAGGTTACATAGTTGATAATGACATCATATGATTGAGTGAGAAACTGGAATCATTCAATGTTCTTGTATGAAATCCTCATAATCCTTATACTAAACATATGCCTTATTCATCTAACACCAGTCAAACCATTAACCTTTAATTCTCAAATTTGTTCAAAAACATTTACATTTTCTCATAGAAAATGTCAATTTGCTTACCCAGAGATTATTTTTGATAATTTATCTCTGCAATGACTGGTTCACTTATCGAGCCAGCCATTTCAGTGGTAAATTTTCAAAGATAATCTGTTTATCTGCAAATGGACATTTCTCAAGACCACTGCAGCTGGTTTTCACAGGCTTGGGTATTAAAGGGTTGAACATCATATTAAAACATATTGTAATTTCTAACTTATACAAACTTATTGTACATTTTCTGCCTTTTATAGAAAACTGCAATTTCTATTACTCTATGGAGCTATGCGTACTTTATGTGCGACGTAATATCTATATGTCTCATGCAATCTAGAACCATGCCACAACTGTGATCAATCATACACAAAGGCTTTCTAATGAACAAAATATTCAAATTATATAAGCATAGATTAAATTAAAACTGCTTACAAATTTTCATAATCTATTAAATTAAACCATAGGCCCAAAGGGCCTGTATCGTTCACCTGGAACATAGGCATTTAAACTAGAAAGGCGATTGGCTGTATAAGTAGAGGTTCTGGAGTTATTTTTGTGAAAACTAGGTCATCCAATTTGACTATTAAACAAATTTGGACTTTTGCCCTAGATGATGTTTCACGAGTCTTGAATTGATTCCGCAAGCGGTTTCGGAGATTTTTAAAGACGTTTCTAAAGATCGGCCAAAATCCAAGATGGCCTCCAGATAAATTGGCCGGTCGGCATCGTTTGAACAAACTTGAATCTCTACACCCTAAGGATGCTTCCTGCCAAATATAATTAAAATCGGCTCAATAGTTCTCGAGAAGACATTTTAAATTTCCCATTGCTTTAGTATGGGAGCTTTTGGCAGGAAAATGATCCAAGATGGCTGCCAAATCGTTTATCAGAGTTTCAAAATCAAAGATGGCCACCAGCCATATTGGCCGATCGGCTTCATTTGAACAAACTTGGATCCCTATGCCGCAACGATGCCTCCTGCCAAATATAATTGAAATTGGCCTAGTAGTTCTCGAGAAGACATTTTAAATTTCTCATTGCATTAGTATGGGAGCCTTTGGCGGGAAAATAATCCAAGATGGCCACCAAACCGTTTATCTCACAGTTTCGAAAATGGCAAATTTGAGCTCAGAATCCCCAAAGACATATAAAACACATTTCGGCCTCAAAATCCATCAAATAAAAAAATCCAATATTGCCGTCAAACATGCTACATTTTGATTGGCGCACGGCGGCCATGTTTTTTGACGGATCAACTTCCCTTGAACAAACTTTAATGGTGCTTAGTCCCTAATCATATCATCCCTCAAATTTTGGTCAGATCCGTTCAGTGGTTCTGGAGGCCATTTTCAGGAAAAGTAGGTCATCCAAGATGACCACCGAACCATTTGGTCAATCAAGTCCTCTTGAACAAACATGGCTTACCTCGTACCCTAGATGATGTTTCATGAGTTTTGAATTGATTCCCCAAGCGGTCTCGGAGAAGATTTTTAAAGACATTTCCTAAAATCGGACAAAATTAAAGATGGCCACCGGCCATATTGGCCGTTCGGCTTCATCTGATCAAACTTGGATCCCTATGCCCTAAGGATGCTTCCTGCCAAATATAATTGAATTTGGCCCAGTGGTTCTTGAGAATTTGTTTAAACGAAAAGTTGACGGTCGCCATGGCATAAGCTGAGCCAAAATTCGACAAAAATCCAAGATGGCTGCCGGCTAAATTGGCTGATCCCCTTCGTTTGAAAAAACTTGAATCTCTACACCCTAAGGATGCTTCCTGCCAAACATAATTGAAATCGGCCCAGCAGTTCTCGAGAAGACATTTTAAATTGTCCATTGCTTTAGTATGGGAGCTGTTGGCAGGAAAATGATCCAAGATGGCCACCAAACCGTTTATCAGACAGTTTCGAAAATTGTATATTTGAGATCAGAATACCCCAAAAAACATACAGAAAACCAATTTCAACCTCAAAATCCATCAAATAAAAAAATCCAATATGGCTGCCAAACACGCTATATTTTGATTGGCCGGGTGCGGCCATGTTTTTGACAGATCAACTTCACTTGAACACACTTTAATGGGCCCATAGTTCCTAATCATATCTGTCAAATTTTGGCCCGATCCATTCAGCGGTTCTGGAGTTGTTTTCACTAAAACTAGGTCAACCAAGATGGCGGCCGAACCATCTGACCAATTAAGTTCCCTTAAACAGACTTGGTTCAGCTCTTGCCCTAGATCATAGTTCATGAGGTTTGCATCAATCTCCAAAGCAGTTTCGGAGAAGATTTTTAAAGACGTTTCCTAAAATCAGCCAAATTCCAAGATGGCCACCGACCAAATTAGCCAACTGGCTTCCTTTGAACAAACTTGGATCCCTATGCCCTAAGGATGCTTCCTGCCAAATATAATTGAAATCGGCCCAGTGGTTCTTGAGAAGAAATCGTTTAAAGGAAAAATTGATGGATGGACGGATGACGGGTGGGCGCCGTGGCATAAACTCACTTAGCCTTCAGGCCAGGTGAGCTAACAAATTATGCATATAAATTTATATAGAATCAGTTAGTGCTGTAAAACGTGACTGAGATTGTCACGAATGCTATGCTAAAACAAATTCTACATCCCGGAGAGGTAATTATTTTCTTTATTATAGAGACATAAAATCGTTTACTTCCAGGGAATTAATTTGTTTATCAGGATAATGAGTGTCCTCTCAACACTAACATGCATATCAGCCAAAGATGGTTTCTACAGTGATGTTCAGATTATGTTAGAAAATTTACCATTGGAATGACTGGCTCGATTATCGAGCCAGTCATTCCAGTAATAAATTTTCAAAGTCTTCTCTTGGTCTGCAAATGGACATTTCCTATGAGAAAATTGTAATTTTCTTGAACAAATTCGTCGGTTATTATGCAATACGGCTGTCATGTCATTTATAGCAAAAAAAGCCTTTCACGGTCAAGTCTGCCAAAACAGTCTAAGCATTGGCCTTGAGAACTCTCCATTTGCATGCCAAGAGAAGACGCTTTTTGAAAATTTACAACTGGAATAACTGGCTCAATATCCGAGTCAGTCATTTCAGTGATAAATTTTCAAATGTAGCCTTCTCTTGGTGCACAAATGGCCATTTTTGGAGGGAAAATTATATTTACTTGACAAAATTAGAGAACAAAAATGTGTAGTTGATATCTATGAAGCAACATAAAATGGCAAAATTCCGCTTGACTATGGCACAAACAATTTGACAGCACCAACTTTCAGCATAATTGTATTAAAAATATTCAGGTTTTCTATAGAAGCCAGCTTTGAGAATCAAGAATTAAATTGTTGTACTTAACCATATAACACTCATATCAGCCAATACGGCTTCTGCTTTTCCGACCAAGATTATTTTTGAAAGTTTACCACTGGAATGACTGGCACGATAACTGAGCCACTCATTAGTGGTGAATTTTCAAAAAATAGTCTTCTCTTGGTCTGCAGACATTTTCTATGAGAAAATTGATATCTTTGTGAACAAAATTGAGGGTTAAAGGGTTAAATATGTTTTACATAAATTATTGTGCAAAAAATCTTGGCATAAACTAGGATAAGTCGATTTAGTTTATTTTTTACATTGTGTGCCTGTAATTAATCTAGATTCTGAGACACATAAATAATTAAATCTGAATTGAATCATTAACTTAAAAGATGACGTCACAATTTATTTAACGATTTAATGGTCAAATTTGGTCAAGAAAAATCTAAATTTTCTCATAGAAAATGTCTGTTGGCAGACCAAGATAATTTTTGAAAATTTATTACTAGAATGACTGGCTCAGTTATTAAATTAACCCTTTAACACAAAAACAACGTCGGCAGTGGTCTTAAGAAATGTCTATTTGCAGACCAAGAGAAGACTATTTTTTTTTTTTCCACTACAATCAAGTCATTCCAGTGGTAAATTTTCAAAAATAGTCTTCTCTCTGTCTGAAATTTTCCCGACCAATTTCGAGGGATACATGGTTAAATTATCTTCGCTTATCCTAACTGTATCTACAAGTTTTCTGACACCATCCACACAAGCTTAGTTCTTGTAATTGAAACTGAAACTGTTAGTAGACTTTATCCACACCTAAATAGTCACAAAGGACTTTTCCAGTTTTAGTTATGCCCAGCCCATCTCTAGCTAAGCTCCACCCACATCACGCTCGTGTTGGGATCGATCGATCCCTGAACTCCCTACTATCAATTTCCAGAAAACTATACAGGTAAGGTGGAAACTAATTTGACTGGGTGATGGTGCTGCCTATGGCAGCAACAGGGCACAGTCTAATTAGTTTCAAACCATTCAACGGGCTATTTATTAAATAGTAATTTCCGTACCCTTTCCATGATCGTTTCTATTACTGCAAGCCCATGCTTGACATGCGGACATGATGCGATTTAACCATTTCACGCCAGCACTGGCCTCTGCAATCGTCAAGTTGAGGACGCAGGTCAAAAGAAGGCTATTTTGAGAATTTACAACTAAAACGACTGTCTCAGTAACCGAACCAGCCATTCCAGTGGTAAATTTTCAAAAATAGTCTTCGTTTGGCCTGCAAATGGCCATTCAATAAGGAAATATTCTGATTTTCCTGACAGAATTGTGTCATTAAAGGGTTAATTAATATTCGGCCTTCATAACGCGAAGTAAACAGGTAAATCTAAAAGCGCTGGCGATATTTTGATGGTGTGTCGCTGACGAATCTCGCGGTTTCTCGCTCTCGTTGTGAGCGTTTTGGGCATATTCATTTTATTATTTCTCGGCAATGGAACAGTGTATTTTATATTTTTTTGCGGCAACCAGTTCGGATTATAGTATATTTTTAGTTGACTTATTCCCGATTTTCACTGGAATTTCCCTTTAAATATAATAACTTTATCATAAACATCTAGTCAGATTTTTAAATTGTTAATTATCCCTTTAACCCTTGAATTTGTCCAAGAAAAATTTCAATTTCCTCATAGAGAATGTCCATTTGCAGACCAAGAAGACGATTTTTGACAATTTACCACTTGAATGACTGGCTCGGTTATCGAGCCAGTCATTCTAGTGGTAAATTTAAAAAAAAGTATTCCCTTGGTCTGCAAATGGACAATTCTGAAGACCACTGCAGAAGTTGTTTTTGGCCGATATGAGTGTTAAAGGGTTAATTCTAAATCTGTAATTACTCCAAAATCAAGCACGGTATAACCAGGAATTCAAGCAATTTTAATACACTCCTTACATATTAAAACTAAACTATTCTAAAACAAAATTCTGTGACAAAATTATGTTTGTTACGGTATTTGAATCATGCACGCAACATTAAATATGGTTGTCTGAGAGGCTGAAACACCCTCTCAACCCTTCCCCCACCACAGGCAGCCATATTTCACAGCCACTCCGCACTCAAATGCAAGCTCTCCACAGCATGTGCATCTGTCACTACTAATACACATGCGTAACCATAGCAACAAGATTATTCCTTGAGGGCTGTGAAATTGGACCCTGACTTCTGTAAATGAAAATTCATATGGAATGGAGACAATTATTCAATTCAGTGAGCTGATCTTCAAGAGGAAGGCTATAACTTTGTATTTAGAAGTGCTAAGCCTGGCTGGTGATGTTGGATGGCAACACGAACTTTGTCTTTTACTGTTACAATCATGCCATCCTATTTATCATTTACTTTGCTAAATTTGGGGTATATATTTTGATTTGAATACAATTTTACTGAAATGTCAGTCACATAGAATTCAATATATTCTTCAGTTTTTATATTACCGGATAATTAATCTCTGATAAAATGAGAGGTCTCAATGTTTATTCAGGATGACAAGGGTGTTCACTAAGGCCTGGGAACATTAACCAGTGTTAAATCATTAACAATTTAACATTCAAGATGGCCAAAAATGCCTTCTCACGCAGTCCATGTGCGGTCCAAGAGATTAATTATTTTAAAAGATTTACCACAAGAATGACTGGCTCAATAATGGAGGATTCCAGTTTCTCAGTCATTCATATGACGTCATAAGCAATGACGTGATGTGTAGGATGGCGTCACGAATAACGTAGTTCATCACGAACGCTTAATTGATGACAGACTAAGCGTTAAGGTACGAATTGTGTCTTTACTATTTAATAGATACACTGTTGAATATTTTGAAACTGAATTGACCTGGCACTGTTGCTGCCATAGGCAGCAACAGTGCCAGGTCAATTCAGTTTCAAAATATTCAACAGCTTACCAGTATAGTTTTCTGGAAATGGATAGTCACAGAGCTCATGGAATGATCGGGCCCAACACGGGCAAAATGTGGGTTGAGTTTAGCTAGAGATGGGCAGGGAATAGCTAAAACTGGATTCCTCCATTATATTTTCTGTTAACAATACAATTAATGCTTTAGCACTCACATCTGTTTAACAAAAGGTTTTACATTTAAGCTAAAGTACTTGCTATACCTGCACTGTTGTGTTGAATGTATTAATTATGTTCACAATAACTTACTGCCTCCAGATTATCCTAAATAAGCTTATAAATCTATGTCAGTGTGGACTATCCATGATTATACTAGTGTAGTGTATCAGTGGGTCTAATCCAGTTAATTAACCCTTTAATGGGCAAGCCGGACAAATAAGCCTCTGCAGTGGTCTCGAGTAAGGTTCATTTGCATGTCAACAGATTATTTTTGAAAATTTATCACTGGAATGACTGGCACTGTAACTCAGCTAGTCACAGTCATTCTAGTGATAAGTTTTCAAAAATAGTCTTCTGACTGAACAAAATTTGGGATTTTCTTGACCAATCTTGCCCATTAACTGCGTGACTGCTGAGTTTTTCCAGACAACATATTAATTACATGGGTAGCGACGACTAAGCTTTGCACCTGCTAAACATTTTGAAAAAAATTGAACATTCAGTCAGCAGGTTTAAAGTTATTGCCCATTGAAATTATTGTTTGGTGACTCGCAGCAGTCAGACAGTTAGAGAGTGCAGAGATTAACATATATATTTGAAAATTTATCACTGGAATGACTGGCTCGGTCATCAAGCCAGTCATTCCCGTTGTGAATTTTCAAACATACTCTTCTCTTGGTCTGGAAATGGACACTTCGCAAGACCACTGCAGAAGGCATTTTGGCTGGCTAGTGTTAAAGGTTTAAAGGGGGTATTAAACATTCTCCCTTAACAACAAATAAGCCTAATTAACATAATATATACACTTAGTAACCTAGCAACTTACATATTAGAACTACCACAGATTAATATAATGTACAGAGTTTCACATTCCTAGAAAGAGCGCGCTATTGTTAACCACATACGGGTCAAGACTGGACAGCAAGATTTAGAGTTAATCCTTGAACACCATTAACCTCAATTTCCAGAAAACTATACGGGTAAGCACCGACAGCTGTTGAATATTTTGAAACTAATTTGACTGGGTGCTGTTGCTGCCTACAGCGCCCCGTAAAATTAGTTTCAAAATATTCAACAGAACGTTTATTAAATAGTAGTCATACAATTCGTACAAGTATGTGTTCGTGACAAACTTAGTTAAGTCATTCATGATGTAATTGATTATGACATCAGCCTACACATTTCATAGTCGATTATGATGCCATATGATTGACTGAGAAACTGGAATCCTCAATTAAGACTAGGTAGTGGAGGAGTTTTGAATACTTACCACTATGTGATATAAAATATTCCTGCTATCTGCAAATGTACCTTTCTCAATCTACTGTAGAATTAGACATTTTTGTCTAGCTTGACTACATAAATAAACTATAAATGTCAAGCTGGCCAAAAAGATGCCTTCTGCAGTGGTCCTGAGAAATGTTAATTTGCAGGTCAGGAGAAGACCATTTTTGAAACGGTACCATGGCATTGACTGTGTAGAGCCAGTTATTCATGTGTAAGTTTTCAAAAATAGTCTTTTCTTGACCTGAAAATAAAACAATATCTAGACAGAAATGTTAATTTTCTTGACTGTTCAAAAGATCAAAAGTTTTAATTGGAGAGAAATATTTCAACCTTCTACATCACACCTGCATGAGAGAGAGAGAGTCTGTCATTAACTAATGCTCACTCTAATTACCTAGTAATAGCTGTTAAGTAGAACTCATGAATAATTAGTGGAAGCCACTGATGATTGATGCACAAGGGTTGTTGCATCAGACTCCTAGCGGAAATCTGGTTGGCAGCCATTTTTAGAATGCTCATAGCGATCAATATGTGTTACCGGGTTACCATTGTGTCATCCAATGATCGTCATGCATGACGGGAACAAATAAAACTGAGTGACATCATTAACCCTAGAATGGCCACGACTGGTCAGGAAAATAAAGGTCTTTGCTTAGTGAAATGAGCATTTGCAGTTTTAAAGAGACTATTAAAGAAAATTTACAACTGGAATGACTCGCTCTGTTACCGAGCCAGTCATTCCAATTGTAAATTTTCTAAAATTGCCTTTTCTTGATCAGAAAATGAACATTTCAGAAGATTTTGGGCCAGAATTTTTTGTTGCCATGTGCACTTCTAGAACTGCTGTTGCTTTCGGCATTAGTTAATGGACATTACACATACTCATCTACTCCACTTCTCTGTCTGCTTTTAATAACAAATGACATTCATCCCAACAGCAATAAACTTCTTTCAGACCCTTCAGTAAAACCAAAGTTAAAGACACGGACATGCAGGCAGGCAGGCAGGCAGGCAGGCAGGCAGGCAGGCAGACAGACAGA
Source organism: Chaetoderma sp. LZ-2023a (assembly GCA_034401795.1). NCBI lineage: Eukaryota > Metazoa > Mollusca > Caudofoveata > Chaetodermatida > Chaetodermatidae > Chaetoderma > Chaetoderma sp. LZ-2023a. The sequence goes on from CM067359.1 coordinate 147,045,469, forward strand.
CAGACAGACAGAGAAAATCAGACCGACAGACACAGGGCTATTACATTTAAGCCTGGTGATGCTAAATGGTGACACTATAAACCCCTATGCTCTTGTGACAATTAAAATTGGACTGCCAAGATGTGGATGGCTTCTAAGGACAAGACCTGTCTATATGGTGGGAGGGAGGGAGGGGGGGGGGGCCTGTATTAAAAGAGAGGCTACAGTGTAGTTATCATGGGATTTGGTGTGAGCATACAATTTTATTGTGAATTATTTACAGTTATGTCAACCTTATGTGATAATTGACCATTTATCCTTCAAATTTTATTTCAAATATCTTTAAAAAAAAAAGTAAATTTGCAGACAAAAAGAAAATTAACTTTGAAAATTTACCCATGGAATACCTGGCTCGCTTATCGAGCCAATCATTCCAGTGGTGAATTAAAAAAAAAGTTTTCTCCTGATCTGCATATGGTTCTTTCTCAAGACCACTTCGGAAGACATTTTTGGCCAACTTGAGTGACAGAGAGTTAACCCTTTAACGCTCATATCAGCCAAAACAACTTCTGCAGTGGTCCTGAGAAATCTACATTTGCAGACCAATTTTTGAAATTTTACCACTGGAATGACTGGCTCGGTTATCGAGCCAGTCATTCCAGGGATAAATTTTCTTCTCTTGGTCTGCAAATGGAAATTTTCTATAAAAAAAAATCGAAATTTTCTTGAACAAATTCAAAGGTTAAAGTGAAATCATACTGCTATATTACTCACTACGTGACATATTGGAGAATATATTCATTAGATTCTGGTCTTCAATGTTCAATACACAATCACTTTGAAGTAAAAAATACGTCTTTTCAAATACAAAACACTGCTAAATACACAATTTTCATATTTTGACATTTCTGACATAGCCTAATCAAGCAACCAAAATCCATTCCGCAAACATTTCCGTTTATAAGAATAAATATTGAAACTATTGCCGTAGTTTTTCAGTTGTATATACTCTGCACTTCACAGAGGTAGATATCAAAGATAAAATACAGCAAGTATATTTGACACACTAGGAGTAGGAGTGGGCTGCTGTTACGACTATATTTTCAAAATAATGAGTGTACAATGTAACTAAGCCTATAGACGTCAAATATTGACCCAGAAAACTCATGAATAAATGCAATAAAATGCCTGAGGAATGTGAATTTTCCCAATAGGAAGGATGAGAATTATTACCACCTGCAGCTACAGGTAAAAATACAGGTGTCATATCAGAATATATATCTAACCCTTTAATACCAAAATTTTTATTTTAGAAAATTTCAAATTTGTCATAGAAAATGTTCATTTGCAGAATAAGAAGACTATTTTTGAAAATTTACCAGTGGAATGACTGGCCCGATCATCAAGCCAGTCATTCCAGTGGCATATTTTCAAAAATAGACTTCTCTTGTTCAGCAAATGGACATTCCTTAAGGCTACCATTTTGGTCAGCATGAGTGGCCAGCCCTACACTGCTTACTATCCATGAGTGAAACAGAAAAGAACTAGAATGCCCTCAAGGAAGACACTGTCAGGACTCACTCACACCTTTGACAATACACTTATTGACCCCCTTGACTTAGAAAGGTGATCTGTTAACCTCAAACTCAAACCATTCATAAACTTTGTGACCAAGTTACCAAGATATTTGATTCTTTATCCCGAAACTCATAGAACTTCTAGACACCTATAATATAAATGGATGTACAAAATTTGGTGATTCTACCAACTTGCTTTCCCGATTTATAGATAACAATGCTTATTTCAGGATGCACTTACTGACCCTGTGAATTAGATATTTTATCTTTTGACCAGAACTTAAATTTTGGTTCTACCATGCAACCACAATATTAATGTAATTTAATCGTTTACTGGTCAAAATTTGTCAAAGAATGGGGGTCAATGTGTTGCCGCTCAAACACCACTTCATTAGCAGCTGCATGAGATTATTTTGTGTGTTCAAGAGTTATCTTCCCTTGCTCCCATTAAATGGTTACCTATAGAATACATTAACTTTAACAGAAATCCAGATAATAATATCATTCCTGATTCAGCAGGTGCTAAAACCTTCCTATGTCATATACACTCACTCACCTGGGGCATATGAATACAATGCATCAGTGGTTGGGTCTCGGCTTCTGTCGCTCGCACAAAACAGAGACGACAATCGACCGCTGCATTTCCACACAGCAGTCATCGTGTGTGCTCAGAATACAAGCAACAACAACAACCATATAATAATATCCAACAGTTAAGTATAAATGTTGTGTCTAAATCCATGACGTGAATAGAATTCGTAAGAAATTTGCCTCAAGTTTCGATTAAATCTAAAGAATTAACACATCCTTAAGTCATTGATCACCACTGTCATTTGCACCAAATGATTAACCGATTGACTGCTGCAAGCCACCAGACAATAATTTCAATGGGCAATAACTCTGGACCTGCTGAATATTTTGACAACAATTTGACTGAAATTTGTTGGTGGCTTAGCCACCAACAACTTTCAGTCAAACTGTTTTCAAAATATTCAGCAGGTCCAGAGTCAAACCCAATAGAAAATGTATTCTGCAGATATTCAGCAGGCCGATGATTAAAATAAATCATTCTATGATGTCATCAGAAATGCTAATTAGTCCAGAATATACAGATGCCTGTGTGATCCTGCATATTCTATCAATCTTTAAACTTCAAAAAAACTTCAATGCCATAGACTAGCAGCTTTTCTGAGAGAGCTATAAACACCCTTAAAATAGTAAAGAACAGCACTCTGCAGGTACAAATCCATCGTAAAAATATTTTTAGAATACTAGATGAGATTGAAGCAATGAAGGTGACTCAATCTCTGAACCAGAGCTTCAAAAACACATGGCTGCGATCATAAATCCTAACACATTTCATTGACATTCTCATATATAGTCTACACATGCCTAGATAAAAGCGTAAGAGATTATTTTTAAAACATTTTGATGAAAATTGTTACTTAAGGCAGTAACAACTGTCAGTCAAATAGTTTTCCAAATAACCACCATTTCGCTTCACTGAAACCATTGAAGATTTCAGAGATTCAGAAGAAGGTTGGTGATAAGCCAGATGTTCTTTCTATGGCTTCTGTAACACAAGCCATCTCATGCTACACCCACCCACCCCTCCCCCATCTTCCCCATACCAACCCTCAATAGTCTGATATTAACTAACAAAGTTTAGTTCAATTAAACAGAGTACAGAGAAAATATCTGAGTTGTAAAAAAAATCAGAAATATTTGTTTTATTATATTTCCAGTACATGTAATAATTCATAGATGCGGGCAATATGTCGGCCGGGACGTTTCTTCAAGTATTTTTGTGCTTAATAGAACACCTCTTATTTAACTTAAGGTTCTTAATAAATCAGTAATGATTTATACTGTTTCTTTGAAAAACAACAGTTTGAATACAAAGATGCTTTGTTGTGCAGAAAATGAATTATTTCTAAATTATTCACAGTAATTGGGCAACGAGAAAAGTGGACTTATAGTCCATATGCTTCAAGTGTGCAGACTAAATTCTTCTGACATACTTTTCTTTCTTATTATTATTCCTGCAAAAACTTTGCTTGGCATTATTCTAACGAGTTTTGAATCAATTGAGTCATAATTTACATTGGTAAAAATAAGGGCTATTATACACAAAATACAGGTAACGTCACATTGGGGCAGGTACATTTTTAGCTGCGGGTATAAGCTCAATAAACCCCAGCTCAATAAACCCCAGTAGTCATTCCACTGATCAATCTTTAATAATAGCCTCCTATTGGTCTGAAAATGAGCATTTCTCAAAATCAACTTGAGGTCTGCTTGACCATTACAAATTAAAGAACAAGTTTCTATAAATAATTACTGAGGATAATTAATCTTAATTAAATAATTACGGTAATATAATTACAGTCAAAACTAGACAAATTCTTTATAAAGCAATAAAATAATCTCTTATTTAGTAATTGAAATTTAAATAAGATTGGTAACAATTCTATAGTACAGCTCACCTATTGATATATCACACAAAAACTCAAACTACATATACAGTACATTTCAGAAATTAGAACAGTGAACTTAACATGTTAGAACATACCATTCAATATTTTGAACATAATTGAATTGGAAGATATTACTTCCTACGGCAGCAATGTCCTCCAATCTAATTATGTTCAAAATATTCAACAGAACATTACTAACTAACGTGTTTCTGTTTTTGGTTTGGACACATGTAATTTATTTAATAGCTGTACTGTACTATATCCTATACACACCATAAGCTAACTATAATGTCAAACCTGCTAAAAACCACCTGTCTTTGTGAGTCTATTAAACACGGCATTTCTTTAACCCTTTAATGGTCAAGCCGGCCAAAACCGACCTCTGCAGTGGTCTCCAGGAATGTACATTTGCAGGTCTAGAGAAGAGTATTTTTGAAAATTTACCACTGTATTGCCTGGCTCTAAAATCTAGCTAGTCATTCCAGTGATAAATTTTCAAAAATAATCTACCTGTACATGGAAATACTTAGATTTTCTTCACTAAATTTGGCCAGTAGGGTTAATAAGACAGGTCACAGGTCATGAGAACAGTTGTCTTAAAACATTGAACAGGTAAATATTATTATGATGGATTTGATTCATTTTATTGAGATACTTGATTGATCTTTAGCTACAACCATAAATGATAATGTTATGCACACAAAATGATTCTAAATGCGTAATCTTATTTCATTTAAAATTAAATTGAAATTTTATTAATACAATTTTTTAATTTAACAGACGACTATATGTCAACAATGATAAACTGCATGTTTTTAAATTAAAATTTGTGCACGACCGATTTAATTTCAAACGTATACAATACAAGTCATGTATTTGTGTCCCAGTATGAGGTAATTATGCGTGAGCTAATTTCATCGAAGCGAACAAACAAGTGTGCCGTACCTCTATAGCTGCGTTTTAGGCAGCTTTGACAAAAAATATGAAAATATTATCCTGTCGTCTCCAGGTTTCGTTCTGACGCTGCTCTACAGTGTGGATCGAAATATGGATGTCAACTTGCTCTATTACGCAGTTGCAGTTATACTGTTTGTCTCCCGGTTACACATGCTCTACAGGTGTAACTGCTTGGAAGTTTTCTTGTTACATGTAACAGGTTGTAACCAGAAATTTTCAATTGTAACCGTTAAAATGAAATTTTAGTGTGGCCTGATACACATGTGGAGCATTTGTAACCGGCGGGCAAACAGTGTAATAGTCTGTCACTGCTGAGTTCTTGCAGACAGCACATTCCAGGGCTATATCACTGGACCTGCTAAATGTTTTGAAAAAAAATTGACTGAAAGTTGTTGGTAGCTAAGCTACCAACAACATTCAGTCAAATTGTTTTCAAAATAATCATTCGATAAGTCAAGTTTTTCCTCATTGAAATTATTGCCTGGTGGCTTGCAGCAGCGAGACAGTTAAAAGCAAATGCTTGATAACATCCAGTCAGTAATTCCAGTGGTAAATTTTCGAAAATAGTCATCTCTTGATATGCAGAAGCAAACATTTCAATTTGAGCAATCTTGAGCACTAAAGGGCTAAAGTATCTGAATAGCTTCTGCTTCCACAATCAGCTCTCCATTACAGAGTACAGGTAGATATAGGATCATTAGACTGAAAGGAACTAGAAGTAATGGCTAGCAAAATTAGCTGCGCCTACTGGTAAGTTCTGTCTATACACTACCACCTATTCATATACAAATATGCTTTATACCTGTACTAATGCATTTATCATACATGTTTTTAAGCTACCACAGAAGACCACATGTCCAGCACAGCTGGGCAGCACACTTCAAATACATGCAAGCCCCTCCTGGGGAGCAGCTCTGCATCTAACAAATTAAACATACCATGAGCTCTCTGTGAACCAGAAACCTTGACAAAAACACACTTTATTTACTATTTTCATCATCAGTTCACACCAGCAGATTGACCAGGATTTGAAGAATGTAAACTTTTATCAAAATTTACAATAGTGATTATTTGGGCTTGCCTAGCTCTTGACCAGTCTACAAGGTGTCGGACGTGCTAATAGAAGGTTACTACGGATAAAGTTAAGACGATTTAAAAAAGGAGCTATTTGTTTTTTCCCCCAATTCTAATATTTATCCACTTATAATCCAAATTAAATCCACTTACTGTTTACATTTAAATAATTACTCTATTGTCCGCATGAAAACATTTATAACTACATTATATAAAAACCCTTATGTCTTCACAATGCACGAATTAAACACTTAATTTTTTTAAATAAATTAATAAAAATTATCCTTATTCTTTCAGAATGCTTTGCTTCCTTTCATTTTTAGCATAATAAATGATATTCATTAAGAAGGTTGACCCATGACACTGAACACCATTTAAAGCTCTCCTGTCCAATTAAATGGAAACATTTGCATGCGATATTAGATATTTGATTTCTGCGCAATTTACCCAGCATGCAATGCTAGTAACAATTCAACAATGTTGTTGGTGACTTAGTAATAAACAACTTACACCCAAATTGGTCTTCTAATCTGCAGCAAGTTTCAACTGAAAGCTATCGTTATTTTTGAATATTTAGACTGTAAGCTGTGTGACAGCAAGGTTTTTTGTTCAAATTTTGTATCAAATCTGTAGCATTAGTAGCAATCACATTTCCTACTAATGGATCTTTCTATTTTTAGCTATGTCCCAGCCGCCAATCTCTAGCTAAGCTCCACCCACACTTCATATGACGTCATTACTCTGGAAAGGTCCATTACTTTGATAATAATGATTTAATGCCATTTTTGTAATTGACAGCAACAACTTTCACACACATTATTGTTAAAGTATAAAAGTGCTTTCTCATATTTTCTCCTGGGAATGGACACACTTGCGCTGAACAGTATTGAAACACAGGCTGATGAATGTACTGCAGTCATTACACCCTATCTTGCTTACACTTCAAGAGATGGCTGACAAATGATCATTTACATGTGCAGAAGGGGACTCTTTCTTTGGGAAATCCCTGCCTGCACAAACAATAGACTCAATGAATATGCCGTCCAATAGTTACAACGAATATGGTATCATGGCATTGCACGGCAAGTACTTAGCATTGCATGATGGGTAAATTGCACAGTAATCAACACTGACAGACATCTCATATCACGGACAAATCTTTCTCTACGAGAACTTTAAAGGAAGGGAAAAGGGAAATAACAAATTATGTTTATTGGTAACTTCATACGACATTAAATAAACTACCATTGGTAAAAAATGGAAATAAATCAGGATTATTTGAGAAAAAGCATTTATTAAATCTAGGAGCGCTTAACTTGGGAGTCAATTAATGATGTCACTGGTACATCGCAATCCACCGTGTGTCAACTGTGTGTGCAGGTATACCGCATAGGCCTACGTAAATATATAACAAAAGCACACCTGAATATAGTTTTGTAAGCGGTATGAATAGTATTCTCTATAGGTACCGATGTAGAACGATAAACTCACTACTGCTAAGTTACTATTGATCGTTTTGAACACATTATATTTTAGTCACTTTTTCTGGTGGAAGCAACAAGTTTCGGTCCAAATGATTTCAAAATACACGCTGGTTTCCAAGGTCGCAATATGATGCCTACTGAATATTATGAAATTCATGTGACTGAATGTAGTCCCCGTCTCTGGAAACAACGGTTTTCAGTCAAATTGTTTTAAAATGAGACAGTATTTTACCCGTAGGACGCAGCGGCTAATCAGCTAAGCGTGAATATAACTGAGCTTATATGATCGGCTGTAGCGGGTATTATTTATTGGCTCGGCATAGACCAGAGCGCATAGGTCCAGCTGCATCACTAATTGGTTCCCGCCAGAGTGACATAAATGGTATTTATCTGCTCTTTTCTAATTATTCTGATGTATTTCTGTTTTTTACTGGGGGCTATAGGTTGATTATTATATAACACTGTCATTTAAGAGCATATGTTAGTTTCCTGATCCTTTCCTTTAAGAATGAACGCCAATGGAGATGGTCAAATAACGACGTCTGCCTTCTGTTGACATGAATTTTGATCTTCTTGAGCAATCGTGACCATTCAAGTTCTAATCCATTTCCTGTAGATGTTTGGAAATTTATCCAAGATCATCACTGGACCACCAAAAGGACTGACCAATAAACATTTCTGTACAGAGCTTCCACAGGAAATCATACCAGATAAGTTAGAGTAACCCTTTAATGACTAAATTTGATCCAAAAAAAAAAAAGAAAAATGAATTTGCTTATTGAATATCCATTTACAGGACAAGAGAAGACGATTTTTTTAAATTTACAATTGTAATGACTGGCTCGATTATTGAGGCAGTAATTCCAGTGGTAAAATTTAAAAAAATAGTCTTCTTTTGGCCTGGAAATGGACAATCCTCAAGACCACTACAAAGGCTGTGTTTAGGCAGGTTCGTCATGAAAGGGTTAAAATGGCACACAGAGGCTAATGAGAAGTAGTCTTTCATAGACAAAACTAACGGATTAGGATGACAGACAACGGCCAGTTAACATGGCATAAGTTCACAATTTGTCTAGATAATTAATAAGACCAACCATTTTAAAGAGTGACTATCATATTGCCCAATATTCTATATAATATAACAAATGAGTTGTATCAATCAAGCGAAAAGGTTTGTTTGTAGCCACACCAGCTCAGCGTCTATTATATAACGGTATATGTATCTGTTAATATAGTAACTGTATTTCTGTCTTTACAATATATACATGCACACTATAAAATATACATAAACAAATCGATTAATGTATTAATTTGGTCACGCGACCGAACGTATCATTACCCTAGTCTACAGAGCCTGTATGGCAGCATAGGTAAATAAACAAATACGCAATCATTATATTCATTTGCTAATGAGCTATCGTTCTATATAGATCTGTACAACATAATTTTGAGTTTAATTGTGAGCGCCTTCATAACTGCAATTATGCCACAGAGCACTCAGGGAAGTGAATTGGAAATGAAGCACAGCTGCCTGCTTCAGCAAAAACTATATATTTAATACACCTCACACATTTAATACTGAATTATCAGGACTGTCTGCTTTATGAATTGTGCAGACTACATTTTGCATAGGATTTAACTCTGGATCTGCTGAATATTTTGAAAATAATTTGACTGAAAGTTGTTGGTGGCTTAGCCACCAACAACTTTCAGTCAAATTGTTTTCAGAATATTCAGCAGATACAGAGTTATCGCCCATTGAAATTATTGTCTGGTGGCTTGCAGCTGCTGTCAGACAGTTAATACACACCGCACATGTAATACTGATTTGCCAAAAATTTATCTATATTTAATCATCTTCGCTAAAAGTAAAATCAACATATGCTATTAAAATTTTTGAAATTAACTCAATTGCAAGCTGCTGCAAATTAAGTCAAATTGATTTCACACTCCTCATTAGCCTTTGTGAAGGGATGCTTTCAAATTCAGATATTCATATTTTACCATTAACCCGTTAGCACTCATATCAGCCAAAACAGCTTCTACAGTGTCTTGCAAAATGTCCATTTGCGGACCAAAAGAAGACTATTTTTGGAAATTTACCACTGGAATTACCGGCTCGGTTATTCTAGTGCTATATTTTCAAAAACTAATTTTCTCTTGGTTTGCAAATGGACATTTTCTGAGAAAATTTTCTTTTACAAATTTACAGGTTAAAGGGTTAATAGGGTCAAAATACAATATTCTGAGTAGCAACTAATATAAACCATATGTTGACATGTTTGCTCTAGTAGGCCATGTGGCCGCTACATGTACACATGCAGAGGACATGTTGAAATGATTTACATCCATTTTCTAGCGCCAAAATTCCATGAATATTATTCAGTGCAAAATAGTAATTATACACCTGATCGATCATCTATTTATTTACTTAAAGCATTTAGTCTTTTCAAGAGAAAGCGCGTTAAGACTGAATCTTATCACAAAAGTACAAGAAACTACCACAAAATTTTTAAAACAGGTTGACTGAGAATTAATTTTACATTAATAACTTTTTTCAAATTTGATTGAAAATTGTTGTTAAATTTTTGTGGTAATAAGGAAACACCACTTTTAGTCAAAATACCTAATGATATTGAGCATAATTTCGAATATGACAATCAGTGACCGGTACCATTAACATAACCTGTTAATTAGGGTTAGCATATGTCCTCTTTCTCCCGGATTGGTCCACTTTTTTAGTCTGTAACTCTGTCCAGACAGCTTTAACCCTTTAACACTCATATCAGACAAAAACAGCTTCTGCCGTGGGATTGAGAAAATGTCCATTTACTTACAAAGAAGACTATTTTTGGAAATTTACAACTGGAATGTCTGGCTCGGTAACCGAGCCAGTCATTCCAGTGGTAAATTTTTCAAGAATAGTCTTCTCTTGGTCTGCAAATGGACATTTTCTTTGAGAAATCTGAATTTCTGGGGTGCTTGGTTTTGCACTTTCAAAGTCTTCATAACGACATAGATTTTAAGATTGAGAGATATTATCAAACATTTTTCGCTTATTTAAATGAATAATTAAGTCATTTACAAGCAGATTATTACACCCCTGTCATTGTCACCAGTTTTTGCATTTCTGTGATGCAATACATAAATGGCAAAAGTAAAATATTGGTGAAAAAGAAGCACTTAACAGTCAACTGAGTGTCTATATTTACATCTGAGAGCATCTAGAGTTAAAAAAAATGTACGGGAAAAGACCACCAGGACCACCTCTCTGGTTTAGCTTTCGCTATTCCTGCTTTTATCCTCTTTCCAATAGCTTAGATATAGCGACACTAAGTTAATAGCCAGTTCAGAACAGGCCGCCTCACTGATCTTCAGAAATGTCCATTTTCAGACCAACAGGACTCATAATTTCCAGTTTTAGCTATGCCCCGTCCATCCCTAGTTAATCTCCGCCCACACTTCGCTCGTGTTGGGATCGATTGATCCCTGAACTTCTTGACTATCAATTTCTAGAAAACTAAGGCAGCAACAGCGCCCAGTCAAATTACTTTCAAAATATTCAACAGAATGTTTATTAAATGGTAACGACATACAATTCGTACGATGTGTCTGAGTATCAAGTGCTAAAGACGGACTATATCGAGTCAGTCATGACGTCATAATTATGAAGTCATCCTACACATCACATAGTTAATTATGACATCATATGATTGAGTGGATTCATGAATTGACAAATGAGCCAAATAGCCCAGTGATAAATTTTCAAACACTGTAAATGGGGATCCATGGAGTACAAATATCAATTTTATGAAAAAATCTAGACCACTAAAGGGTTACTTAATTTGCTAAATCAATGATATGACTTAAATTACATACAGTTTAAAAAAGAGTTAAAATGTTTACAAAACATAACAATTTTTAATACTATGTAAGAAATGTTCTGTTGAATACTTTAAACATACTTGGATTGGAAGACATTAGTACCTAATCCTGCCTTATGCAGCAGTGTATATTAGACAGTAGTGTTTTCCCATCCAATTTAACGTTCAAGATGTTCAACAATGTCTTTATTTTGTTTTTGAAACAATTTAATATTTCTGAGCATCATCACCTACATGTAATACTCATAATAACCGTTATTATCAATTCATAGCGTAAGTATTATTTAACCCTTTAACACTCATATCAGCAAAAACCGGCCTCTGCCGATGTCTTCAGAAAGGTCCATTTGCAGACCAAGAGAACACTATTTTTGAAAATTCATCACTGGAACGACTGGCTCGATAACCGAAAAGAATAATCACTAATTCTTAACCCTTTAACACTCATATCAGCTAAAAATGGCTTCTGCAGTAGTCTTGAGAAATGTCCATTTGCAGACCAAGACTATTTTTGAAAATTTACTACTGGAATAACTGGCTCAATTACCGAGCCAGTCATTTCAGTGTTGAATTTTCAAAAATAGTCTTCTCTTGGACTGCAAACGGACATTTTCTATGAGAAAATAAAATTTTTTTTTAACAACTTCAAGGGTCAAAGGGTTTTAAATGTTGAGGATTTATTAATAAAATATCTCTAAGAATGTTACTATATGTACTTCATGTTTACAGTCTAAACTTCAAGAATATAGCTAAACAACACTGGTTACAAACTCTATACACCTTAGACACAGAGGTTAGACTGAAAATCTCTTTAAAAATGTGGTTATCTAGATGGAAATTTAAGCCTGTTAATCTAATCTATCAGTTTATAGAGCATATTAAACCTTTAACACTAAAATCTGTTGAAGAAAATGTCAATTTTCTCATAGAAAATGTCCCTTTGCAGACCAAGAGAAAATTATTTTTGAAAATTTACCACTGAACTGACTGGCTCAGTTATCGAGCCCGTCAATCCAGTGGTAAATTTTCAAAAACAGTCTTTTCTAGGTCTGCAAATTGATATTTCTCAACACCACTGCAGAAGGCATTTTTGGCAGATATGAGTGCTAAAGGGTTAAATATGATTTTATACTCCCAATTCCTGTTTCCCTAGTGTAAACCGATATACTATGAACTAAATATGTAATTTGCTCAATATTTTGAAAACAATTTGACTGAAAGATGTCGCTGCCTTAGGCAGCAACATTTTTCAGTCAAAATTGTATCAAAATATTCAATCAGTCGGTACAAATATCATGTTTAATCTACTATAGCCTACTGGTATGATAAAACATGGTATGGAATGGTAACAGTCTAGACCCTTGCTGGTCATTGGATTAATACAAGGTATATGCCATCTTTGAAAATATGCCGCCATCAAAGGTGTTTATCAACAGATATGATCAGCAAACATGTGATAGGCTAGCAGGAATAGTACTCAGATTTATGGTTGATGTTCTCTGGGGTTTACTATTTTAAATTCCACACATTCCTGGAGGCGAAGCTCAGGTGTGACGTAGTCTTAATTAGGGTCAAAGGTCATGTGAGTTTTAGAAAGGCCCAAAGGGTGAGAATGGAGGCAGTACTAGTCTTCAGATCATGACTTAATTAATATGGGAGCACACAGCAATAAAAAATCCAGTGATAAATTTTGAAAACTAGTTTTCTCCTGTCCAGTAAATGGACATTTCACTAAGGAAAATGTTTAATTTTCTTGACCAATCTTAACCAGTCAATGGTTAAAGCATAGGATTATCAATCCACTTTCAAACATGCTTGTGAAGGTGTTCCATACACATCTATGTGGAAAATCTGCATATAAAGAGAAAATTTTTACCCTTCTAATGTTAAACTTTTAAATTTTCTAATTAAATTAAAAGATGAACTGGTGTTAATTTTTCAGCATATTTGGTGGAAGATGGTGCTGTCGCAGACAAAATTGTTGAAAAATGTACACCAGATTCTTCGCAGTCAAACCAATAAAAAATAGAATTTTGACATCAGAGTGGTAAGGGTTAAAGGGCTACAGAATACCGGAAGTGACTCTCAGAATACCGGAAGTGACTCTCAGAATACCGGAAGTGACCCTCAGAATACCGGAAGTGACTCTCAGAATACCGGAAGTGACTCTCAGAATACCGGAAGTGAATCTCAGAATACCGGAAGTGACCCTCAGAATACCGGAAGTGACCCTCAGAATACCGGAAGTGACTCTCAGAATACCGGAAGTGTCTCTCAGAATACCGGAAGTGACTCTCAGAATACCGGAAGTGCCCCTCAGAATACCGGAAGTGCCCCTCAGAATACCGGAAGTGCCTCTCAGAATACCGGAAGTGACTCTCAGAATACCGGAAGTGACTCTCAGAATACCGGAAGTGACACTCAGAATACCGGAAGTGACCCTCAGAATACCGGAAGTGACTCTCAGAATACCGGAAGTGCCCCTCAGAATACCGGAAGTGACTCTCAGAATACCGGAAGTGACTCTCAGAATACCGGAAGTGACCCTCAGAATACCGGAAGTGACTGTCAGAGCCAAACCTTTTCAACTCATAGGTATTATTATATATATATATATATATATATATATATATATATATATATATATATATATATATATATATCATTGATATACAATCTTGACATTACTTGAATCTTCAGCATGTTTAGTCATGTTTATGGGGGTTACCAAGAATTTCTTATTAAATGCACCCTTGTCCAGGTGTTGAAGTGACAATTGTACACAACTGAAGTGTCTATAATTCACCAAGATGAGCTATATCAAACATACACACCTACAGATACATGACAGGGTGAAACACTAAGGAAAGTGGCTATTGTATTGCTATTAGCATAGAATCAAGGTGGGTGGACAGAAGACAATAAATATGAGAGGATATGCTAAATTCAATGTTAAATTATATTTATAAATTGACCCTTGTATTCATCTTGTAGTGACTCAAGTAGGAGCATGTTTCGACTAGTAATAGATATAATTAATCATTTAACTGTCTGCTTAGTGCTTAAATTCTACAGACCATATTTTCCCTCCAGGGACCTACTTCTGGAAATGCTGAATATTTTGAAAAGAATTTGAATGAAAGTTGTAGGTGGCTAAGCCACCAACAACTTTCAGTCACATTGTTTTCAACATATTCAGCAAGTCCAGAGATATTGTCCATTGAAATTATTGTCCGGTGGCTTGCAGCAGTGATCGAGACAGGTGATAGACAAGATTTATCAAAATTTAAATCTCCGCTTTAGTAAAAGTCTATTTGCAGACAATTTCTTAACCAGAAATGCAATGCAAAGATGAAGCTCAAACTTACGACATTACAAATGGACTATGCAGCTTGTTTAACTTCAAAATATCATTCTACTTATATGTACACAGAGTAAGGCTAACTAGAGAAGGCCTATCAATACATGTACACTGATCAGGGACCATGACCTTTGACCCGTTGACCATCAAGTCATTGTGCCATGCCCTCTCATTATAAGTGGTGCGTGTATCCAAGTTTAGGTCCATGCTTACCCAAGCCGGAGATACATGTATAAACCGCTAAGATAAACTAAACATAAAATGTTAATGTTGAAAAAATACAATGTTTTAAACACTGACTCGTTGACCTAGATCTTAGTTTTCATTTCAAGGTCATTGTGTCATGCCTCAGGGATGCATAATTTTTAATACATTCCAATATATAGAGATGAGATATAATCGCGCAAAAAACTATGAGACGGCCAACACACAAATCAACAAACCAGTAGACGTGTGCAATTACGTGATTAAATCGAAAATTTTATTTCTTAAATCGTTAATTTATGATTAAAAATTATATAATCAAAATTGTGAATAATTTCTACAACATAAAATTCTTTTTCAAATAATCAATAATCACACAAATCGACCAATCATCTTCAATTGAACAATCTTAGATCCCTATCACCAAAGGATGCTTCCTGACAAACTTTTCTGAAACCCGCCCTATGGTTCTTGAAGACAGTGTTTGAAGCTTCCTATACTTTTGCTATATGAGTTTTTGTGGGAAAATAATCCAAGATACAGGCCACAAATCAGTTATCAAACAACTTTCACTACCAATTGTGAAATGAAAGCTTTTCTGGGATCTCACCCACATTAACCGTCTGACTCCTGTAAGCCAACAGACAATAATTTCAATGGGCAATAATTCTGGACCTGCTGAATAATTTGAAAACAATTTGACTGAAAGTTGACAGCCACCAACAACTTTCAGTCAAATTGTTTTTAAAATATTCAGCATATCCCGTGTTAGTTAGCCTCCATAGAAAGTAGTCTTTAGAAATTCAGCACGCAGGCAGTTAACTTATCATGTATTACAATATATTTGAATTCAAAATTCCCAACATACAGAAACTCAACCGGTATCCTTTTGTCCTTTTGTGATGCGATAATAATACAAATGTAGAGATCAGTAAACAAAATCTAAGCAACACAGTTTATATACACAGTTTATATACCAAGAGATACAAGAAATTATACAACAGGTGTGACACAATATAGATGTGACAGCCAGCCAGCCGTCCGGCCCGCTAGCCAGACAAACAAACAGACAGCGTACAGACAGACAACAGGCAGACTTAGTTAGACCAAAATTAAAAATTTGGAACAAAATTCACATTGCTTACTCTGTTTTAACCCTTTCACTGATGAATTCCCCATTTCTCATTTTCATAACAACCATACAGGTCAACTGTAGGCAGCAACAACTTCTGGTTAAATTAATTTCAAAATAGTCAACAGAATAGGTTGTCTATTGTAAAGAATTTACTTTTTAAGGGATTTGTCGGTGAAATGGTTAACCTCTAGAAGACAGAAATTTCAGATTCATGCACAGCTTTCAACAACATTGTTCTCAAAATATACTCCCGCCTTTCTTGCGCTTGCTCTAAAATAACAATTTTTTGGAAAGCATGATTTGTGTCAGCTTTTTAACAGCTAAATTTGGTCCTATTTTTGAAAATTTACAACAGGAATGACTGGCTTTGTTATCGACATAGTCATTCTTGTGGTAAATTTTACAAAATTATGTCTTCGCTTGGCCTGCAAATGGACATTCATCAATACCATTGCGGAGATCTATTGAGGAGGGCTTACATGTCTTAAGCTGGCGAAAACCGGCTTCTACAGAGCTTTTGGGGGGGGAATGTTCATTTGCAGGCCTGATTCTCTTGAATGTTATTTTTGAAAATTTACCACTGTAATGACTGGCTCAATAACCGAGCCAGTTACTCCAAAATTAGCCTCTCTTGGCCAGTAAATGAAAATATTTTAATTTTGCAGACAAATTTTAACCATTAACTTAGGATTGAAGTGTTTACATAGTCACCAAGCCTCTATAAGTGTCAGACAGACAGACACACAGCATTTAATTGGTGACCCATCAAATACAGGTTTCACACTTCAATTGGATTGCAAATACGATTATGCACCATAAACATACATTTAAGTATATATATAGGCAAATATAGATATAGATCTCGAGTAAATTCATCAGATGAGGAAGGATGATGATAATAATATTCTATTTAATTCCTACAGTTTACTTTAAGTGTCAATATTCTGACAATAAACTTGAATACAAATACATGTATACAAACAAACAGATACATTTAGCTTAGATGCTTATATACAGCCACACCTGCCTTAACCCTTACCAGTTTGGCAACAAAATTTGAAAATTTTAAATAAATTAAAAGATGAAAGTTGTGGCTACAGTAATTTTTCAACAAATTTGGTGGACGATGTTGCCGTCATTCTTTGCTATTGACGGCAGTAAAAGATAGAATATTGACATAAAAAATGGCAAGACTTAACCAATTAACCCTTGAATTTGTTCAAGAAAATTTTAATTTCCTCATAAAAAAATGTCCATTTGCCGCGGTGAGAGCAAGATTATTTTAGAAAATTTACCACTGGAGTGACTGGCTCGGTTACCGAGCCAGTCATTGCAGTAGTTAATTTTAAAATGTCTTCTCTTGCTCTGTAAACGGACAATTCTCAAGACCACTGCATAAGCCGTTTTGGCCGATTTCAGGATTAAAGGGCTAACACTCAAACCAGCCAAAACGGTTACAGCAGATCAAGAAGACGATTTTTGAAAATTTACACTGATAGTGATAAATTTTCAAACAGTCTCCTCTTAGTCTGTAAATCGAAATTTTTCTATGAGATAATCATAATTGAAATTTTCTTGAACAAATTTAAAAGGCTTCAGCTCACTAAGAATCAAAAGGTGGCCATTAACCCTTTAACACCTAAATTTGGTCAAGAAAATTCCATTTGCAGACCAAGAGGTTATTATTCTGAAAATTTACCAATGGAATGACTGACTCAGTTATCGAGTCAGTCATTCCAGTGGTAAATTT
Source organism: Chaetoderma sp. LZ-2023a (assembly GCA_034401795.1). Classification (NCBI taxonomy): domain Eukaryota; kingdom Metazoa; phylum Mollusca; class Caudofoveata; order Chaetodermatida; family Chaetodermatidae; genus Chaetoderma; species Chaetoderma sp. LZ-2023a. The sequence goes on from CM067359.1 coordinate 147,063,351, forward strand.
TCAAAAATAATCTCTTGGTCTGTAAAAGGACATTTCTCAAGACCACTGCAGAAGATAAATTTATCTTTAAGATTCAAATTTAACATCTTTAGATTTGCTTAAAAAATATGATTAAAATAAATATTTGAATAATATCATGACTCAAAAACGCTAAAGATTAGCATAACAACAGAAGATTAATTACAACATTATTAGTTCTATGGGTCCTGATGTCATTGAGTACGAGTGACGCTGTGGCTAGACAAAAATTATTCATATATTACCAATAAGCATAAATATTACCGCTTTAACACTTATATCAGCCAAAAATGGCTACTGCAGTGGTCTTGAGAAATGTCCATGTGCAGACCAAAAGAAGACTATTTTTGAAAATTTACCACTGGAGCCAGTTATTCCAGTTGTAAATTTTAAAAAATAGTCTTCTCTTGGACTGCAAATCGACATTTTCTATGAGAAAATTGAATTTTTAAAAACAAATTTTATGATTAAAGGGTTAATATATCAGAATGACAGCATAACTTTCTGATGTATTGCCACCGCAACGAATCAGTTATAGCTACACACAAAAACCTCAGCGCCGCAGCAGTTTATCAGCTGCTATATACCGCTGCTTTAAAACTCAAACCAGTTAAAATGCCTTCTCGCATGGTCTTGAGAAATGCCCATTTCCAGACAGAGGCTATGTTTGAAAATTTACCACTGGAATGACTGGCTCAATAAATCTATAAATCTACAAACCAGCCTGTATTCTGGAATTATGCTCTAAGTCAGTGTGGTCATTATTATCTGTTGTTGTTCTTGTTAAGATAATTATGAGCAAAAAACGCAATTACAACCCCATTGACCAGTGCACAGTACTAGACACTTGAAAATAGTGGACACAACATACCTGATAAGAAATACTTAAATTGTATGTTGCATAACCAACCACAAATCCTTCTAATCTATTATCACAGTTTAGCTGTAGTGTGAGTGTAATTGCGAGCACTTTAGCTCTCACTGTCCAAATGAACTCTGGCTTCTCACAAAGACATCTGTTACATACACAACTAAATGCATCCTCATGCAGGCATTTATTTAACCACTTAACTTTTAACGTTCATATCAGTCAAAAACGGCTTATGCAATGGTCTTGAAAAATGCCCATTTGCAGACCAAGAGAAGAGTATTTTTGAAGATTTACAACGGGAATGACTGGCTCGATAAATGAGCCAGTCATTCCAGTGGTAAATTTTCAAAACTCGCCTTCTCTTGGTCTGCAAATGGACATTTTCTATGAGAAAATTTCTTGAACAAATTTGACGGTTAATGCCTAAATTTGGTCAAGAACATCAGAATATTTGGCAATTGAATGCCAGCATTTGCAGGCCAAGATCACTATTGTTGAAAATTTACTGGGTCGGATATTGAGCCAGTCATTGCATTGCTAAATTTTGAATAATAGTCTTCTATTTGCATGCAGATTTACGTTCCTCAAGAAGATCACCACACACAGGTTTTGGCCGTCTTCACCATGCAGGAGTTAAATGCTTATTGCATTCCAAGCTTATTGCATACACATTGCCATTAATCTCAAAGTTAATTAAACATGTTGATTTTTTGGAGACAAGTTTACGGAAAGTTGACACTGACTATGTCTGACATCAATGATCTTAAATCACATTAAAAAAAAAATTCAACACGTTATGTTAGAGATTTTTGAGATTTGAGAATGAAATGGGTAGAGGCATTTAATTACATGTAGGGGACATGCCAATGGAGTATTGTGAGCATTATAAGTGCCAAACGTGGACTGTATGTAGACAACATTATTGTCTAAGTTTAACCCTTTAACACTCATATCAGCAAAAAATGGCCTCTGCAGTGGTCTTGAGAAATATCCATTTGCAGACCATGGAAGACTATTTTTGAAAACTGGAATTTTACAACTGGAATGACTGGCTTGATAACCGAGCCAGTCATTCCAGTGGTAAACTTAAAAGAATAGTCTTCTCTTCGTCTGCAAATAGACATTTTCTATGAGAAAACTTTAATTTTCTTGAACAAATTCAAGGGTTAAATGTTTAAGGAGACCCCAGCTCAAGATGCCTCTGCAGATTCACAGTTTTGCCTCTCCTGACTATTAACCCGTTCATGGTCAAATTTGGTCAAGAAAATCTCAATTTTTCAAAGAAAATGTCCATTTGCAGACCAAGATTATTTTTGAAAATTTACCACTGGCCAGTGGTAACTTTTCAAAAATAGTCTTCTCTTGGTCTGCAAATGGACATTTCCCAGGACCACTGCAGAAGCCAGTTTTGGCAGGCTTGACCATTAAAGGGCTAAAGAGTTAAATACCAACAGGTCACTCACTTTACCCGCCCAAAATTATACAGATGCTGGTACATAAAAATGTCACATCAATCAACAAATTATATCCATTATAAAAATTTCTCCATATTAATCAGTCTAGTATAAATACACAAACTCCCTACAATATTTCCAAATTGAGTCAGATTTTCACCAAATAATCCAGCCATTTAATGATTGAAACCACATCACAACGGCCTAAAATAAGTCACAGCAACATCCACCTATTACAATTCTTAGCTCGAAGTTTAAACCACAAACAAACTTCACAGTAAATTGTGACACACCAAGGTGATCATATACCCTTCCAACAAAGACAACCTCACAAAACACTCCTCATAATGACCACATCATAATCACCTCCAGCTCAGGATATCATATTTACAAATATAACCCGAGTAATTGTACACCGATGACAACAAAATGCAGTCAAGCGCAGCGGCGAAACAGAAACAGTCTCCCAGAGCGCTTGCGCAGGAGAACATCCAGATCAAACAAGCTGATTATTGGAAGCCATTATCAGGCCTAGAATCATAATAACAGCCTGGGAGTCAGACTGCCTGCCTGATGGCCTTGTAACAAAGCTGATGGGTGGGGAAGCTATCTCTCATCCCGCAAATAACCGTCATTTCAAGGCACTGCTACCAAAAAACTGTTGAGTATTTCGAAAAGGATTTTACTGGAAGCCGCTGCTGCCTTAGACAATAATGGTCTCCAGTTAAATTAATTTCAAAATATGCAATATTTGCAATGATTATGGTGCTGGTTAAGTGACATTAAGGGTGGAGATTGGTGGGGTATTGATTTATTTGGTGATGCTTGCTCCCATTATCTGTGTCACCAGCCTACATGAAGATGGCATTCTTTAACAATGACTGGTCAAGTTCTGACCAGTCATACTCAATGTCCACTGGCTGTATGAATGCTTTAATTCATAAACTCCTGCTAAAGTACAGCTGGGAGAACACATGATAGATTTAAGCCACTTAATGGGCGAGTTGCTAAGAAAATCAGAATTTTGGTTTAGTGAATGACCATTTGAGGTCAGAATATTTTTGAAAATCTTACCACTGGAATGACTGGCTCGATCATCGAGCCAGTACTCTTTCCACTGGTAAAATTTCAAAAATAGTCTTATATTTGAGCTTGAGGACGTTCTTCGAGACCACTGCGGAGACCCGGTTTTGGTTGGATTGACCATTAAAAGAGTTAACCCGTAAAACTTTGACGTCAATTAATTTTCTATCTTTTACAGTGTCAATAGCAAAGAAACTGGTGTACATTTTTCAACAATTTTGGCGGAAGATGTTGCTGTCTACGACAGCACCATCTCTCACCAAATTTGTTGAAAAATGAACACCGGTTCAGCTTTCAATTTAATTTGAAAATTAACAATTTTGACACAGGGTGGTATAAGAGCATAACCGAGACAGTCAGCAAGCTGTCCTCAATAATCAGGTCAATATTTACTGGGTTTTTTAAAGTTGAAAGAGAATGGACTGAGATATGCCCCTTAATGGGACAACAGCTGGCATAAAAATATTAATTACCTTGGTAACCAAGATTTCATACATTAAACTAGATAAATATTAAAGGAGTCAAGAAAGGTTCCACTGCATATCTATATGTAACCTTATCTTCTGATAAATTCTTCTATAATAAGGTAACTAGACATAAAAACAGCTGATTATTTTTGTAACCAATTTGACTGATAGTTGTTGCTGTCTTAGGAAATATGTTTTCAAAATAATAATCATGGTCATACCTATTGCACAAAATGATGATCTAAATTCTCTATCTTCTACATAGCGGAATGAAATGCACTAATTATAAAGAGACCTAAATCTCACATGTTTAGTAATGAGCTAAAGAAGCAGTCATCTGTGACCAGTCCTTTAGATCTTAGTCACATGTCCATAAATTATGCTCTCTTTCTTTAACCCTATGATGTCCTAGTTGGCCAAATTCCCGCCATTTTACTGGGCTTGAAAAATGTCCATTTGCTTGCCATTTAAAGAAAACTATTTTTTTAAACTTATCACTGGCTCGGTTATCAAGCATGATATTTTAGTGGGAAATTTTCAAAACCAACCTTCTCTTGGCCTGCAAATGGACATTTCTCAAAACCACTACAGACTAGAGGCTGCTTTTCCTTGGCCAACTTGAGTATGCTGTCCATATAAGGGTTACTATGAATTTCCCAATATGTTCAGTGTTTCAGACTCTACCAGAATGTTCCCTTAGAAGTTAGATAACTCAATTAGCATTATCTTTTTTTTTTGTAAAGTATTCTGGGTGGTGGTGGGTGGGGAGTGGTGGGGGGGGGGGGAGGTGGTCGTGGTGTGTGTGTGTGTGTGTGCATGCGTGCGTGTGTGTGCGTGCGGTGAGGCGGGCTGTCAAATGTATTAATGTATAATAACTAAGCCTCCAAATCACATGAAATCAGAGAGTAAGCTCCCTTGAGTTGTTTTACGCAAGGTAACCAAAGTTTCCTCCCTTATCATGGTCAAATTAGTAAACTTCTAAAATCATGAGTATCCATACATGTTTTTGCTGATAAGATATAGTGATTTCAATGTAAAAATATGAGGTAATTTAGTAATAACTGAACATTATCTTGAAAACACGGTTGGTGACCTAGGTCCATCACGAAAGTGGCAATAGTTAAACAGCTTGCATCTGAATTATATGGTTTTGAGGGGGTTTACAATTTAAAACATTCTGTTAAATGTTTTGAAACTAAGTTGACTGGGAGCTGTTGCTGCCATTGGCAGCTACAGCTCCCAGGCAAATTAGTTTTAAAATATTCAATGGTTTAGATGTTAACTTAGAAATAGAGATACTGGGCATTCATGGTTCAAAGTGTTAAAATGGATTCTAATGCATGTACAAAGTGGGCGGAGCTTAGTTAGAAATGAGCGGAGATTAGTTAGAAATGAGCGGAGCTTAGTTAGAAATGGGTAGAGCTTAGTTAGAAATGGGTAGAGCTTAGTTAGAAATGGGTAGAGCTTAGTTAGAAATGGTGAACCGCAGACACATTACCGGGTGTGGGAAATCTGTTTGAATACCAAATCTATAGGTGGTGAAAGAACTTACCTCTCTGTTCGTCCCTATAAGAGCTTTTTACATCACAGCCGATGTGGGTAAAAAATGGCTGGTTCAGGTTGATATGTAATCCTGTGTACACAGGGTGCATGAACATTTCCGGCGCATGTAGGTAGGTTAAAATATCAGTTTAAATGTGTACATTATTTCTTAGCTACACGGGTAAAATACCTACAGTACATTAAATCCATATACCATAAAGTTTTTTTTTATCTCTTTGACCCCTATGACCCCCTGCTCTGCAAAATGAGACCTAGATTTTTGCAAGACAAACTACACTTACTTGATTATCATTATTTTCTGATGTATATATTAATCGACTGACTGTTGAACTTTTCCAAGATGACATATTCCAGGTTTTATACATGTATCTCAGGGCCTGCTAAATATTGAAAATAATTTGACTGAAGGTTTGTTGCTGGCTAAGCCACCAAGAACTGTCAGTCATTTCCAAAATATTCCTCAAATCAGGAGATTTTGCGCATTGAATTTATTATCTGATACCCTGGAGCAGCAAGACAGTTAAGCCCATATATGGGCTGAACAATAAAGTCCAGAAAACAAATTACATAGATTAAATAAAAAGACAGCTTTAACGATTAGAGGATTGACATATTAGATTTTGCGATTCAGCTCCCTTCAATTTGATGACAAGTGTCAATTTTTAAACACTATTACTCTACGCTGTTGCTCTTTAAGACACTAACTAACAGCTTTCAACAACTTTTCAACTTTCAACATGTTTTACTGGCTCTTTGAAAATTGAATTTCCGACATCAGCGTACTCCTTAACCCTTTAACCATAGACTAAATTTCAATTAGAAAATGTTCATTCGTAGATCAAGAAGACTTTTTTAGAAAATTTACCACTGGAATGACTGGCTCGGTTATCGAGCCAGTCATCCCAGTGGTAAATTTTCAAAAATAGTCTTCTCTTGGTTTGCAAATGGACATTTCCCAAGACCACTGCAGAAACTGGTTTTGGCTGATACGCGTGTTAAAGGGTTATAACCCTTTAACATTCAAGTCCACCAAAATTGGCTCCTACAGTGGTCTTGGGATATGTCCATTTGGAGACAGAGAAGACTAATTTTTAAAATTTACCACTTGAATGACTGGCTCGATAACCGAGTCAGTCATTTCCAGTGGCAAAATTGTCAAAAATAGTTGTGTCTCAGTATACAAATGAAGATTTTCTATGATAAAATTTAAATTTTCTTGAACAAATTTGAACGTTAAAGGGTCAAGGGTATGTATTATTGAACACAGGATAGCTATGAATAACATGGACTGCATGAAGTGTCACCATACCTCTCCTGCCAGATAACACTGTCAGTCAACATATAACGTACCAGTTATATATATATATATATGTATATACAATTTATTAATGCATTAAATATGATCAAACGTAATTAAATTTCCGTAATAAGTTGTCATAGTGACCTACTTTTTATACATATACAGGGGACTGCATACACTTCCAACATTTAACACTCAAGCCATCCAAAAATGGTTTCTGCAGTAGCCTTGGAAAATTTCCATTTGCAGATCAAGAAGACAATTATTGAAAATTTATCACTGTAAAGACTGGCTCGATAACTGAGCCAGTCATTTCAGTGGTAAATTAAAAAAGTCTTCTCTTGGTAATCTTCTTCAAGAGAATTGAAATTACACTTAACAAGTTTACGGACTAAATGTATCAATAGGTCTAATTTGTTGACTGTATGTAAAACATTGTGGAATTACAACCAATGCTAGTTATGTCCCACAGGAGCAGCTAATGTTTATGAAATGTACATATACTTCAACACTCAACATTCACAAGGGGTGGTGGATGGCAGGTTATAATAAGCTCTTATCTCTTTGATCAAACATGCATGTATTACAGATCTAGATGCATTAGTCATTACTCTCAATCACATACACCACCATATACATAAGCATTGTCAAACAGTTGGTAGAGTCAACCTTGTTTTCAAGAATGACCATTTATAGGTTAACACTAACACCCAAGCCGGCCAAAAGCGCCTTCTGTAGCGCAGGCGTGAGAAATCTCCATTTGTAAACCAAAAGGAGACTATTTTTGAAATTTTACCACTTGAATGACTGGTTCGATAACCAAGCCAGCCATACCCGTGGTAAATTTTCAAGAATAATCTCTTGGTCTGCAAATAAACATTTTTTATGAGAAGACTGAAATTTTCTTGAACAAATTTGAGTGTTAAATGGTTAAGAAAAGAATAGTTTAGAAAACGTCTAGAAGGAATGACTAAGCTACCCAGCCAGTCATTCCAATGCTAGGTTCTTAGCTGCAGGTAACAACTCAATAAACCACCATGCCCCTTAATTAATTAGTCAGTTAATTAGTCAGTCAGTCACAAAAAGATTATTCCGGTCAGTTTGTTGTATACTATAATCAAGCTTGGTGTATGCCGTCTTATACGCCAACTCACATAGCTCCACTGTACGTGGCCGTACTTGAAGTCCTTTGTCAAATTTGATCTCCAGCTATGTGACGTAACATACCAGAGCCAATTAACGTAGAATAAGCGATTTTCAGTCCGCCAATTAGATTTCAGCTTACTTCGCTCGATAAGCGAAACTTCAGTTACTGAGATTCTATTGACCTTGTTCAAATATTCTTCTCTTGGCCTGCATGCAAATGGACATTGACCATCGGCCTGCATGCAAATGGACATTGACCATCGTATTAGCAATCTTGATCATGAAATAAAGGTTTTAATTTATCCCGCACATGTCATAAAACACGCTATGAAATAATGAATTTATTCCATAGAACTTGGGAGTCTGAACAAACCCTTTAAGCCTTGAATTTGTTCAAGAATATTTCAATTTTTCAAAAGAAAATGTCCATTTGCAGACCAAGAGAAGACAATTTTTGACAGTTTAGCGCTGGAATGACTGGCTCGGTTATCGAGTCAGGCATTTCAGCGGTAAATTTTCAAAAATAGTCTTCTCTTGGTCTGCAAGTGGGCATTTCTCAAGACCACTGCAGAAGCCATTTTTGGGTGATATGAGTGTTGAAGGGTTAATAACACTATATAAGGAGGAAAATGCCCGTTTGAAAGTTACCTCCTGATACCACAGAAAATATGATTACATGTAGGCCATTGGGGTATTTAGAAAAACTTGAACTTTGACCTGATTCTCAGACAAGACATCGGACGTAGTTCGGATCGTTAAGTCATGGCATTACATCCACTTCCTGTTAGGGTTTGACAATAAACACACATAATGCATTGCCTCGTAATTGTGCATTCCTGGATGTATTCATAATAGATTTTTCACTTAAATCTCACATGAGTCAGTTTTCCAGAAGCTGACAATAAGGATGAAGCAATCAATCAACCGTGAGTTGAATATGCTTGTTGTAGTTGTAAGTAGCAAGCATATAAGCAAACGCTGGATGTGTCATATGAATCGATTACCATCCCACAGTAAGCCGATATTTACCTTGTGCTTCATCTCCAAGGGCATTGTGAACCTAAAATAGTTTTAACCCTTTCATGACAACCTAGCCAATCATTTCAGTGATAAAGTTTCAAAAATAGTATTTTCTTGGTCTGCAAATGGACATTTTCTATGAGAAAATTGAAACTTTCTTGAAGAAATTTTAGATTCAGAGGGTTAAAACTGACAAATACTGATATGACAAAAATATATCAATCAGTACATGTTTATACTCACACAGTGTCACAGCAATATCTCACATACATAGTATTGAGATTAGAGCTTATAACCCTCTAACCCGTAAATTTCTTCAAGGAAATTCCAAATTTCTCTTAGAAAATGTCCATTTGCAGACCAAGAGAAGATTAGTTTTGAAAATTTATCACTTCTGGCTCGGTTATTGAGCTAGTCATTGCAGTGATAAATTTTCAAAACTAATCATCTCTTGGTGTGCAAATGGGCATTTCTCAGGACCACTGTTTTGGGAGGTTTGAGTGTTAAAGGGTTACTTAACACTTTAATTGTCAAGATTTGTCGAGAAGATTTATATATTCGCTCTAAAGTGTCAAAGACAATGTAACATTTCAAGGCCAATTAAAAAATATTTACCACTGGAATGACTTGCCCGGTTATCGAACCAGTCATTCCACTGTTAGACTTTCTAAAATAGTCTTCTCTTGGCCTGCAAATGTCCATTGCTCAAGACTCACATAAATGCAGGTTTGGCCCATCTCCTCCATGTTTAAAGGGTTACTTTATGTGAAAGGTTAACAGCGCGCTTTTATAGCTGAGGATCACAGTACATGCACCTGGGTATTATTGTTCATCTGATCACATCACTTTCACCGAGTGCTTCTGTGGACACATAGACAGGCCAGGTACTGGATGGTAACACTTGTACCAACGATTCCGTGAAAAAGTAAATTCTTTGCGATATAATACGTATTCTGTTGAATATTTTGAAATTAATTTGACTGGAAGACATTGCTGGAAGTCGGATTAATTTTTAAATATTCAACATTTCATGTATGGTTGCCTTGAAAATGAGATATGGGGAGTTCATTGGGGAAAGGGTTGACCAATACAGCAGACTCTGCAGGTTTTCCAGAACAAAGCCCACATGTGCACTTCATGCGTGATGCATTCTATGTCTAAAGATTAATTAACATCTCTACATCACCGTGCTTCAAATTAATTAACATCCAGCTAATATCATCTGACATCTAATATTATGACAACATTTACTTTTAGTGCTTTAATGGTCACACATTCAGCAAAATTGTTTTCAAAATATTCAGCAGGCTTCATAGATTACAAAACAGTTGAAGGCAAATCTTAATGAATTTTGAATGAAAAAGATAATCCCCTATTAATAGGCAGGTGGCACTTAGCACTAGTGGGGAATAAAATGCTACTGCTAAGTTTAACAAGAGGCCCAATGGGCCTGTATCGCTCACCTGGAACATTGGCACATCAAACTAATCTTATTTAAGTTTTACATCTATCTGTGTCACTTCCAATGACTTTCAGTCAAATGATTTAGTTTTCGAGATATTGACAACAATCTCTGGACTGTTTTTTTTTGCATTAGTGATTTTGAACAATGTTTAAGTGAAAATAGATGATATCAGTGCTAACAACAGTTGGTTTCTTAACTGTCTCACTGCTGCAAGCCAGTGCACCCAATAATTTCAATTTTCTAAAGCTCTTGACTTGTTGAATATTTTGAAAACAATTTGACTGAAGGTTGGTGGTGGCTTAGCCACCAACAACTTTCAGTCCAATTGTTTTCAAAATATTTATCACGTTCAGAGATATAACCTTTGGAATATGTCGTCTGCAAAAACTCAGTCAGACGGTTACTAGAGGTTTAAATACAATTTGAAGAAAATGGTCTCTAAAGGCAGGTAGGTGGTCTTTATAGCAGGTTATTCCCCACCACCACACAATCCATTTAACACATGCACATCTGGCTGAATCACCGAGTTAGCAGCAGGGGTAGGGTGAGCTGGAGTCGATTTAGAAAATAATTTGACTGAAAGTCATTGCTGCCTTAGGCAGCAACAACTTTCATTGCTACCAAAGCCAGCAACAAATTTCAATCAAATACATTTCAAATATTTTTAAGAGCATAGATGTCAGAGCACATAATACATATCTTAAATATTTCTGCAGTATTGGAAAGGTTAATCTGTTAATTGGAATTTAATATCTAGTTTGGCAATAAAATCTGACACCGTGATAAGACTGTGGGAACAAACCATTTGCCCTATGAAAGTGAGACTGCAAATATTTAAGGAGTGATAACTCTGGCATTTACGTCCTATCAGTTTCATTTTCACAACACAGATATTAGATGCCGTCATTAACATTGTGACCAAGTTTGGTGTCAATCCGTCAAGAAATAACAAAATGAGCCGTCATTTTTGGTGACGGACAAACAGATGGGTAGACAGACATACAGAAGACAGATAGGGTTATCGCTATACGATAGCTGACTGACAAGTAAGCGGAGTTAAGAAAACCAATTTCGTCTTCACAATCCATCAAATAAAAAAATTGAATATGGCAGCCAAACACGCTAAAATTTGATTGGTCCACGGCGGCCATGTTTTTTACCTATCAACTTCCCATGAACACACGTTAATGGCCCTTAGGCCATAATCATATCCCCAAAATTTCAGCCCGATCCGTTCAGCGGGTCTGCAGAATAAGTCGTTTTTACGAAAACTAAGTCATCCAAGATGGCCGCCGAACCATTTGGCCAATCAAGTTCCTTCGAACAAACTTGGTTCAGCTCTTGCCCTATATGATATATCGTGAGTTTTGAATCAATCCACCAAGCGGTTTCGGAGAAGATTTTTAAAGCCATTTCCTAAAATCGGCCAAAATCCAAGATGGCCACCGGCCAAATCGGCTGAGTTTGAACAAACTTGGATTCCTATGCCCTAAGGATACTTTCTGCCAAATATAATTGAAATCGGCCCAGTGGTTATTGAGAAGAAGTCGTTTAAAGGAAAAAGTTGACGGACGGACCGACGGACGCCGGACGGTCGCCATGGCATAAGCTCACTTGGCCATTCTGGCCAGGTGAGCTAACAAGGTAATAATGAATGGTCAAGATGATCCCAATGAGATTTTCAGTAAAGGTTCATATGCAGGGCAAGACAATTTTTGAAAATTTTCTGGCTAATGTCACTTTTCGCATTCAGGCTTACAGAGGAATAACCACACTACATGTGTGTGTGCATGCGTGCATACAGTACATGCATACATGTGTGCGTGCATGCAAGCGTGTGTGCGTGTAAGGGGTCGGCTGAGCAATCAAGTGAAAGCAGACTACAAAACCCCACCTTATCGATATCATGATTAATTATTTTAAAATAATCGTGATCACTCGATTAATCAGTCTGGGTACAAATTACCTAGACATTACAACAAAAATATATCAATGACGAAAGATGCAGTGGTGTTTAAAAATGTCCATTTGCAAGCCAACAAGACTATTTTTGAAAGTGTATCACTCAAATGACTAGCCAATAATACTCAAGCCAGACATTCCAGTGATATATTTTCAAAATTAGTCTTCTCTAATTGGCTAAGCTTTCAAATGGACATACAATCGTGATAAAAATGTTAATTAAATTAACCCTTTAATGATCAAGCTGGCCAAAGCTGGCCTCTGCAGTGGTATTGAGGAATATCCATTTGCCGACCAAGATATGACTTGGAATATTTTTGAAATACTTCCCACCAGAATGACTGGCTCGATAAATAAATTTTCAAAAATTGCCTTATCTTGGCTTGTAAATAGACATACACTTGAGGAAAAGGTTGACTTTTTGCGAAAAATCTTGACCATTAAAGGGTTAAAGAGTAATTCAAAGGTGTTTTGAAATATTTTCTAGTGTAGAAATTATTCACAAATATTTGTTTATTTAATTTTTAATCATATAAATTCACGACTTACAAAATAATCATGAATTTCAGTTTAATCATGGAATTGTGCAAGTCTCCCGCCAATCTGACTTCACGTTCAGCCATATAAAGGAATAACAGAGTTTATTAACCCTTTAATGGTCAAGACAGGACAATTTTTTGAAAATTTACCACTGAAATGACTGGCTCGATAAACGAGCCAGGCATTCCAGCGGTAAATTTTCAAAAATAGTCTTCGCCTGGCCTGCACTTAATGGACATTCCTCAAGACCACTGCAGAGGCTGGTTTTGGCCAGCTGGACCATTAAAGGGTTAACTCAGGAATGTGATTTGACATTCAGCAGTCTATCTCCAGCAGCCATAACTATACTTTATGTATTCAATAAAGACACGAATAGAATTCTATGAATACTTGATTAAACAGGGGATGCCAGACAATAGCATAGATCAAATGTTAGTGACTTTACGCTGAGGTAATCGTTGACATCGAGTGCTATAATCTACTTGTTTCAATATTTCATGAGGTATCCTCACAGCCAATGCATAGACAAGTTAATTGAGAGCAAGGATAATAATTGAGGGCAAGGATAATAAAACTGAGAAAGACTGTACATAATGGGCAATTCCAGTTTATCAAGCAATCATATGAAGTTGTAGCCAACTGTGTGACATGCAGCATGACTTCATAATCAATTACGTCATAGCTACGTAAGTTCATCCTGAATGCTTAATTAATGACAGACTTTAAATGTTGTTGTACGAATTGTATGTCTTTACTATTTAATAAACATTCTGTCGAATATTTTGAAACTAATTTGACTTGGCCCTGTGAACAACAGCACCCTGTTAAATTAGTTTCAAAATATTCAGGAGCTTACCTGTATACTTTTCTGGAAATTGATAGTCAGGGATCAATCAATCCCAACACGAGTGAGGTGCGAGTGGAGCTTAGCTAGACATGGGCGGGGCATAGCTAAAACCGGAAAGGCCCATTGATGATGGACTAAAACGTTGTTGTACAAATTGTATGTCTACTATTTAATAACAATTCTGTCGAATACTTTGAAACTAATTTGACTGGGCGCTGTTGCTGCCTATGGCAGCAACAGCACCCAGTCATATTAGTTTCAAAATATTCAACCGCATACCTGTACAGTTTTCTGGAAATTAATAGCCAGGGAGTTCAAAGATCAATCGATCCCAACACGGGTGAAGTGTGTTAAGTGAATCAAATAAGCGATACTGAACCTAAACCCTATTAACCCTCAAATTTGCTCAAGAAAATTGAAATTTTCTCATTTCTCAGTTATCGAGCCAGTCATTCCAGTGGTAAATTTTCTAAAAAAGTCTGATATCCTGGTCTGCCAACGGACATTGCTAACGACCACTGCAGAAGCCATTTTTGCTTGCCTTTAGTGTTAAAGGGTTGATTAAATACAGACTGAGGGTCAGGCATGAATGAGTCTGTGACAAACAGAAAATTATACAGATACTGAGGCATCATGTACACATCTAAAGGAAGATATACAACCTGTACAGAGCTAATCGCACAAACAAAATTATTCTGAAATTTATAAACGGGAGTGGCTGAAAACAAACTAGAAACAGACATGACAGATGCACAAACATACATATTTTGGGCAAAATCAGTATTTGTCCAGGCATGCACTCACCTATATTAACCTTTCAATGGTCAAGATTGGTCAAGAAAATCTAAATTTCATCTTAGTGAATGTGCAGTTGCACGCCAAGAAAATTACTATTTTTAAAACTTTAGCCCTGGAATGACTGGCCCAGTTATCGAACCAGCTTGTTTAACCATTTAATGGTGAGTGTTTTTAAAAAAAATTGAAATTTTTCCTTAGTGTATGTCCACTTGTAGGCAAAGATAAGACAATTTTTGAAAATTTATCACTGAAATGACTGGCTCGATAATCGAGCCAGTCATTCCAGTGGTAAATTTTCAAAAATAGTTTTATCTTTGCCTGCAAATGGACATTTCTCAAGACTACTGCAGCGGCCAGTTTTGTCTAGCTTGACCTTTAAGTGGTTACACATTACCAAACATTCAGCCTGTATTCAATGTAAAATGTGTTTAGATCTTTATCATGTACGCAAAAATAAAACATCATTAAATTCGCATAACACATCAATGTCTTCCCAAACAGTAATCATACTGTACATCTCTGACTTTGGAAAAACATAGATGTATATAAGGAGAAAACTAACACCGACAATTTACACTGCAAAATATCTAGATCATGAGAATGAGGTTAATGGAGGAATCCAGTTTTAGCTATGCCCCGCCCATCTCTAGCTAATCTCAAACCACACTTTACCCGTATTGGGATCGATCCGATCCCCGAACTCCCTGTCAATTTCCAGAAGACTATACAGGTAAGCTGTTGAATATTTTGAAACTAATTTGACTGGGTGCTGTTGCTTCCTATGGCAGCAACAGCGTCCAGTCAAATTAGTTTCAAAATATTCAACATGTTTATTAAATAGTAGACATACAATTCATACAACGATGCAAATAGCCCGTCATGAATTATGCGTTCATGACGAACTTAGCAAGCCTGGAAATAAGGTGCCTGTCAAGGACATTGTCAGACACCAAACTATCAAATGTCAGGCACAGTCTTGCCTGTTCCTGACATTTTGTCAGGTACAGATTTAAACAGTCCCAGTAGTTGCAATGTACAACAAATGAGTGAAGAACAGGCGTAACCAGACTCTACTCTCGTCCTCTCATTTTTGTTACATTGCAGATTGTATCAGGTCATGGTCCAATTAGCTGTGAAATTCTATAGTACTGTCACACCCTTTCTTGTTAAAATTTCATGGGTAGAAATAAGAAATTTGTTCTACATGCACATGGTGCATCTAATATGCATGTAGAGATTTTTAGCTGCACAGCAAAATATTTACACGCCCATAAACTGATATAATAGCATATTTCAGCCGGAAATGGCCATGCACCCTGTACAAATTCACCTGCACCAGATATTTTTTACATACATTGTGAATGTAAGTCCTTATTTTGACACCTGAATTTGAACCCAAATTGGACGAGTAATTTCAAAGATATTCATAGATCCAGAATTTGATCTGATCCAGATATATTTTTTCTCATCCGGATCAATGTCAAAGCCTGGAAATTCTCTTATACGGTAAGATCCTTTGTGTTAAAATTTGTGTCAAAACAGATCATCATCTTTTTTAAATACACACTAAAAAAAAATGGATGAACAGACACGGATGAAGACATGCACACATGCATGCACTAAGGTTGCACGATTATTCACTTTTCATAATCGCGATCATTTAAAAAAAGTAATCACGATCATACGATTAATCATGAACTATATTAACTACGTCAATGCTGCTTAGAGGACGTTATTATGCTACTGCAGATTGTAAGATTATGGGTTAGGCACATGGGTATACATACATGGACAGAATACGCCAGTTGCTGATTGCGAACAAAGGAATGTATCAAGATTTGTCTAGACGGAAAACAGAAGGTATCGTATTTCGCGTAATTGTAGCCTATGCTCTACTAGAAGCCCACCCCCTAACTTTGCCATATGAGCTCCAATGAGTTCTTAGCAGTTTCAAAATGGCAAAACTCTATAATAGAAGCCCACCCCTTAACTCAGCAGATTGTGTAGGAAAATTTGTAAGAATAGGGTGTATAATAATAACAATCGTGTCACAGGGTGTGTCTACCTCAGACCGATCTCTGCCCTGATACATTTCCGGCCCCTCTTGAAGTCAATACAGGCCTCGGATTTGTAAATCTCGACCACCTATTAGATTAATACTAATAGTAGGCCACGTATGTTCAAGATATAATAAAGTTTATTCCACACTTTTGTAGTCAAAATGCGCTTAAAACAGTCTTGGCATGATTAAATAGCTTCCTTATAAATATATTTTAAGACCAAATTTATGTACCAAACAAGTACGGGAGAAAATGTGCATCAATTTTGTAACGCCGATCAACATTAAATGATCCAAATTGAATTATTATGAACGACAATATAGCCGGCGTCTTAAGTTGGCGAGCCGGCGTCTTAAGTTGGCGAGCCAGCGGCTCTTGCGATGGGAGGTGGCGTGTTCTCGCGAGATATTATACGCTAACGGTAGTTTATCAAACGGGTACCCGTTATTCAGATCAGTATAAGACTCAGTTCCTATCACGCAATGATAATATATAGAAATTCCTGAGTTCCGAGTCCCCGATTCCAGAATATTTATATCCGAGTACTCGCTATAAAATAAACTCTTCAATTGGAGGCGAATCACGTGATTTGTATTTTTTCGCGACGCCACTTTATATCAAATTGTGGATTAATTTTGATGTAATAAACAACCTTTATTAAAGTATACGCAATATTTAGGCGCTTAAATCGAATAATTTCACTTCCCCGGTGATGTTTTGAGGTATACATTAAACATAGGCGTAGGCGGTGAGAATTTTTTTGGGAGAAAATGCGTTGCGGGATAAGCGTGTGTGATTACAACAACAATGGCAAATAGCGACCAAGTGAACAATCTTTATTCATCTAAACTAATCATGAGTCAATACAAACAAATCAGTTATTTATTTAATTTATTTAATCACTCACACATTCGGCTGATAGCCGGATGTTTGTTTCCATGATTGGTAATACGAGAAGAGTTTCACAAGCGTAAAAATGTCTTGACAAAAATTTCAACATGGCGATTATATGATTATTTCATTTTATAATCGTCCACGATCATTTTGAATCATATAATCGCGATTAATCAAATAATCGAAAAATCGTGCAACCCTAGCATGCACATGCATGCAAATGCATGCATGCACGAACGCACACACGCACACGCACAGACACACACAGACACACACAAACACACACACATAGATACACGTACACACGTGCAGAAGCGCACGCACGCACGCAGATCTCAATGCAATATGCTCATTCCCCTATAGTGTGTCAGGGCAATAACTATCCAAGCCACTGAAGCCCTGAGAGTAGGAAGAGTTAAAGAGGTAGTGTTGATTGCGTGATAAGAACAATCCATCTACATGTCACAATGTGCAGGAGGATTACTATGTCTTTTTTTGGCTCATGTCCCGGGCTTGCTCCGCAATAGCATGATACGCAGATCAAGATCTCACCTCAAGCTTACACTGATTTTTTTGGCTTCCAAATTACATTTTGCTAGATTACTTTAACCATTTCATGCTCATGACTTTTGTCAATTTGGATGCGATGACCTGATAATTACCGTATTAACCCTTTAACACTCATATCAGCCAAAAATGGCTTCTGCAGTGCTCTTGAGAAATGCCCATTTGTAAAACCAAGAGCAGACTATTTTTGAAAATTTACCACTGGATTGACTGGCTCGGTTATCGAGCCAGTCAATCCAGTGGTAAATTTTCAAAAATACTCTTCTCTTGGTCTGCAAATGGACATTTTCTATGAGAAAATTGGAATTTTCTTGAACAAATTCAAGGGTTAAATAGCTAATCATCTAAACACTATAGGTACAGAATTTTCATGACAGTAAACAGCCTTAATAATAGCTGCTGACAATTTTGGAAATGACATCAAATGAAATTTTAATCTTTTCTTCTTTACAGGTTTCCAAAATATTCAGCAGTCATACAAATGTACATACTGTTTCGCTGAAATTAGTTCTGAAAATAGGTCTTATTGTAGTGTTTGCTGTGCCACTGGTTACATTAGAGTTAATTAACCCTATAAACAAATGCTGGACAAGAAAAACGGCTTCTACAGTGGGTTTTTATAAATGTAAACTTGCCAACCAAGATGATTGTTTTTAAAAATTTACCACTGGGATGACTGGCTCGATAACCCAGCCAGTCATTCGACTCTTAAATTCTAAAAAATAATCTCTTGGTCTGCAAAGACATTTTCTCTGAGAATATTAAAATTTTCTTGACCGAAGTTGAGAATTAAAGTGTTAACATACTACATTCCGTTAACCCTTTGAATGCGTTCAGAGCAAAAACGATGAATTCTTTTGTATGCAAAGAAATTTTGGTTGAAAACATTGAAACTAATTTTACTGGGAGCCGTTTCAGTTGAAATAGTTTCAAAATATTCAACACTTTCCTGTATTAAGTTCTCATGAACTTGCGATGCCGGGATTTCAATGGTTAAAGGATGAAAAAGAAATGCTTAAGAGATAAATTTGCTCAGGTTGTTTGCCATTAACCAGCAGCACATGAATGATTGGAATTAGGTCTGATCTTGCAGGATCTGGTCTTACTTATAGCGCAATATCAACGGAAATGGTAATAAAGTCAGCAGGAAACTGTCTGATATTGCACAAGCTAAATAAGATATACAGAGTGATCTCACACTACAGCTATGGCTACACTTAACACTCTCACTGATGAATTCTCCATATCTCATTTTCAAGGCAAGCAAACAGAAAAACTGTTACAAATTTTGAAATTAGTTTGACTGGAAGCCATTGCTGCCTTAGGCAGCAATGGCTTCCAGTCAAACTAATTTCAAAATATTCAACAAAATTAGCTTTATATCTTAAGGAATATCCTTTTCCGGGATTTATTTGTGACTGTGTTAAAGCTATTAATATTATTACACGTAGTTCAAATGCCAGTGTTGTCAAGAATGGCATTGATCAATATGGTCTAAGAATTATCAGAGAACCATTTCAATACGCCATTTAAGATACACATACAACCAACCCACTGCATATTTTAGCAGCATGAAATTTCAATCAAATTATTACTTCGAAAAATATTCAGCAGGTACTCTGCCTGACAGAGATATATCAATTGTAGATGTTTGCATATAATATGTAATATACGCTATGTAATCCTAAATAACTTACCCGTCTCCTGGTTATATTAATAACGAGCAGTCCATATCAGGCAAGTCATTAGTCAAAATCTATCTGGCTTATGATCTGTCTTAAGTGGATATAAAATACCCGTTGTTAACGCTTTAACACTCATATCAGCCAAAAACGGCTTCTGCGGTGGTCTTGAGAAATGTCCATTTGCAGACCAAGAGAAGACTATTTTTGAAAATTTACAACTGGAATGACTGGCTCAATAACTGAGCCAGTCATTCCAGGGGTAAATTTAAAAAATAGTCTTCTCTTGGTCTGCAAACTGACATTTTCTATTAGAAAACTTAAATTTTCTTGAACAAATTCGAGGGCTAAAGGGTTAAAACATTTCCAACTTACCTGTCATATATTTATAATGCTCATTACTTACCATAAAAGGAATCTAGCAAGTATACGGCAGAGGTAAAAAGCATAGGACATTCTTAAAACAGACAAGCCCCTATGAGGATCACCCCCTATGAGGACCAGCCCCTATAAGGACCAGCCCATATGAGGATCAGCCCCTATGAGGAGCAGCCCTATGAGGACCAGCCCCTATGAGGAACAGCCCTTATGAGGACCAGCCCCTATAAGGACCATCCCCTATGAGGACTAACCCCTATATGAGGACCAACCCCTATGATGACCAGCCCCTATGAGGACCAGCCCTTTGAGAATCAGCCCCTATGAGGACCAGCCCCTATGAGGAGTCAGGTTATTCTGATCACCATTTTGTTCCTGAACATATAACGGAAATTGAACTTAATGTTTTTGAGATGAAACCCATATTTTAGGGAAGGCAAGTTTGGTGAACATGGCCCTATTTCATTCGAACACAATCCTGAGTGAGGTCTTGCCTTGCTGTATCTAGTTCCCAAATATAGAATGAATCAATCCGTGCAGGCTTTCTAAAGTTATGATAATTGCTCAAGAAACTAGATATCTTATGAGTTTATGGTTTCCAGGGGAGGTAACTACTGGCAAATATGAATGATTCCATTGTACCACAATCGCAAACGAGGTCTTGTCCTGATGTATCCATTCACCAGATCTGAAGCGAATCCATGCAGGCTGTCTAAATTAAGCACAGGAAACTTGAATTCAGATGGACATGTGGACGGACATGCAGAACCCCACCCAAAATCAAAATGAGTACTTTTTCCTCCCTAACACACACTATTCAGAACTCTAACTCATCATCTTCTGCTACAGACTACATGTCAGGTTTGCTTACAACACTGTATACAAGAAAATCTTTTATAAAGAATGAGTGATGCTTTGATTTAAATGCTCAAGAAACCACATATGCAATGATAAAATGATGATGATATTGATACATGTACCAATATATCTTACCTATATACGATGAGGAAATCAAATCATTCTCTTGCTATATCCTAGCACAAGGGTTGCTTAAATGTTTCAATGATAAAATCCTTCACTCATATATCTCAACACAAGGATTACTAATGTCCCAATGATAAAATCCTTCACTCCTTATATCCCAACACAAGGATTGCTAATGTTCCAATGATAAAATCCTTCACGCGTTATATCCGAACACAAGGATTGCTAATGTTCCAATGATAAAATCCTTCACGCGTTATATCCGAACACAAGGACTGCTAATGTTCCAATGATAAAATCCTTCACTCGTTATATCCCTGCCCACGAATTGCAAATGTTCCAATGATAAAATCCTTCACTCGTTATATCCCTGCACAAGGATTGCTAATGTTCCAATGATAAAATCCTTCACTCGTTATATCCCTGCACAAGGATTGCCAATGTTCCAATGATAAAATCCTTCATTCCTTATATCGCTGCACAAGGATTGTCAATGTTGCAATGATAAAATCCTTCACTCGTTATATACCTGCACAATGATTGCTAATGTTCCAATGATAAAATCCTTCACTCATTATATCCCAGCACACGGATTGCTAATGTTGCAATGATAAAACCCTTCACTCGTTATATTCATGCACAAGGATTGCTAATGTTGCAATGATAAAATCCTTCACTCGTTATATCCCTGCACAATGATTGCTAATGTTCCAATGATAAAATCCTTCACTCATTTTATTCCTGCACAAGGATTGCCAATGTTCCAATGATAAAATCCTTCACTCGTTATATATATCCTAGCATAAGGACTGCAAATGTTACAATTACAAGGTAAGGGTCGGTAATGAGCTGGCGCTACAGTAATGGTCAGATGTAAAGTAAGGGTAATCACACGCACAATGCCAATGTGAGCGTTACAATGAAATACTCTATATATGTAAGATTAAGACTTTAATTGCCAACAAAATCAGCATAGTACAAGGACACTATTTTTGAAAATTTATAACCGGAATGACTGGCTCGGTTATTGAGGAAGTCAATCCAGTGTTCACTTACCAAAAATAGTCTTCTCTTGGCCTTTGCTCTGGACATTTCTGGAGATCCTAACACAAGTCGCTTTTGCCAGATTGCCCATTAACCATTTAATGGTCAATTTTGGTCAACAAAATCTAAATACTTGCTTACTGAACGTCCATTTGCAGGCCAAGAAGACTATTTTAGAAAATTTACCACAGGAATGACTGGCTCGGTTATCTAACCAGGCATTCCAGTGGTAAATTTTCAAAAATAGTCTTCTCTTTGCCTGCAAATGGACATTCCTCAAGACCACTGCAGAGGTCGGTGTTGGTCATTAAATGGTAAAATGGTTAATGGTCAGACCATGCACTATAAGCATAGGATCATAATCAATGTATAAGTCTTACTGACAATTCTACATGTACCTGTAACACTGTCCACAATATCCTTTGTCATATAACCAGGTCCACTTGTCTCAATAACCGGTACTATAAAAATCCAGATACATTATTTCAACTACTTCTCAAAACCTGAACCCTTTTTAATCTAAATTGACAAAGACGATGATTCTAGGTCGATAATTATGGAGTTTGTTGATTGTTTTGAAAACATATTGACTGAAAGTTGTTGGTTTAGGCCACAAGCGACGACATTCATTCAAATTGTTAGTAAACTAATCAGTGATTTAACCTATTCGCACTATCAAATAGCATATAAAGTACTAAGAAAATATAAATATAAGGTTCAGGATATGAAATTTGATTACAACCCGATTGACATTTATACTGCTGTACGAAATAATAAGAATAACATATAATCACTTAATAATTAACCCGATAACACTCAAAATGGCCAAAAACAAATTCTGTAGTGACCTTGAGAAATGTTAGTTTGCAGACTAAGAGAACTGTTTTTGAAAATTTACCACTGAAATGATAACCGAGCCAGTCATTCCAGTGGTAAATTTTCAAAAAAATAGTTTTCTCTTGGCCTGCACATGGACATTCAATGACCAAACATTTAGATTTTTTGACCTAATTTGACCATTAAATGATTAATATGCATGTTCACAAAAAACTGCTACACCCTGGTCAGGTATCATAAAAACTGATACAGTGTCAAAATATAGACAGATAGACAGGTACACATGTACACCAGACTGAATGGCTGTTAACCCTTACGCCGACAAATCCTGGATACAATAACATTCGCTACATAGTACAGCATGTATTCTGTTAGATATTTTGAGATTAATATGACCGGAAACTATTGCTGCCTAAGGCAGCAATAGCTTCCAGTTATATTAATCTCAAAATATCTAACAGATTACCTGTATGGTGGCTGTTTAATTGAGATACAGGGAATTTATCAGTGAAAGGTTAATGTAAAAATGTCTGTCTGTTTGTAAATTCACAACATGAATTATGGGCATATATTATTTTATGTTCAGTTTATGTTCACTTTTCTATGTTAACAATAAATGATAATATGGGTTGTTTTTTAAAAGATTTAAGTGTGTAACCTTTGAAATACATAAAATTAATAACAGTAAATTTACTATTTATAAAGTATTTTAAACCTTGTATTGCTAAAGGTTTGCAGTATTAAACAATTGCAATTTACAGAACGTTAAATATTTCACTTTTTGCTCACTTTTTGCTCATGTTTTGAATGAAAATAGTTGTTGCTTGGATCGGTAAAATTAATTTTTTAAGAATGGGCAAATTTCTAACATAAAACATAGCGTGAAAAATAGTTTTTGATGACCTGAATTTAGTGGTGATATTTGTAAATTGCCTATTTTAAATGCATATCACACAATTTATAGAAAACATTTATCTTTTTAATTTGAATTTAAATAGTAAAGGTTAGCCCTTGAATTGTTACTACCTGAAATTAATATTGAAATTTAGATATACATGTAACAGGTCATTGCGACATTAAATTTGTGAAATACTGATTTTGACAAGTTTATATATTATAAGTACTCTCCCTGTACACCCGCCGGGGCACTGAGAAGTGGAGGCGAGAACAGAATCTTGGGTTTACTCCTTCCCATTTCTACAGACATTGGAGACATTAGAACTCGTTGTGTAACAGGAAATATGGCCTTGCAGTCCTTTTATAAGTTGTGGATTCGTTATTTTCATAAAATCCCCATTAAATTACAATACACAACTCTATGATGCTACATGCGTTTACAATTGCACCAGCTGGGCAGCTCCAAAAACCATCTTGAACAAACTTGATGCATGTCAACGCAAACATCTACAAGCCATTACAAATCATCACCGGCCAAGTATCAGGTAATGTAACCTAGGACAACTACAATAAAGAGCCTACAGTAGGTTAGGATTCTCGCAGTGGAATAGAGACAGTGGAGACGGTTGATGCTCATAGTGGACAAGAGACAGTGGAGACGGTTGATGCTCACGGTGGACAAGACAAACTACGATAAAAAGCCTAAAGTAGGTTAGGAAGCTCGCAGTGGACAAGACACAGTGAAGACGGTCGATGCTCACATTGGACAAGACACAGTGGAGACGGTTGATGCTCACAGTGGACACGGCAAACTACGATAAAGAGTCTAAGGTAGGTTAGGAAGCTCGCAGTGGACAAAACGCAGTGGACAAGACACAGTGGAGATGGTTGATGCTCGCAGTGGACAAGACACAGTGGAGACGGTTGATGCTCGCAGTGCACAAGACACAGTGGAGACGGTTGATGCTCACAGTGGACAAGACACAGTGGAGATGGTTGATGCTCGCAGTGGACAAGCCACAGTGGAGACGGTTGATGCTCGCAGTGGACAAGACACAGTGGAGATGGTTGATGCTCGCAGTGCACAAGCCACAGTGGAGACGGTTGATGCTCGCAGTGGACAAGCCACAGTGGAGACGGTTGATGCTCGCAGTGGACAAGCCACAGTGGAGACAGTTGATGCTCGCAGTGGACAAGACACAGTGGAGATGGTTGATGCTCGCAGTGCGCAAGCCACAGTGGAGACGTTGATGCTCGCAGTGGACAAGACACAGTGGAGATGGTTGATGCTCGCAGTGGACAAGACACAGTGGAGATGGTTGATGCTCGCAGTGCACAAGACACAGTGGAGACGGTTGATGCTCGCAGTGCACAAGACACAGTGGAGATGGTTGATGCTCGCAGTGGACAAGACACAGTGGAGACGGTTGATGCTCGCAGTGGACAAGCCACAGTGGAGACGGTTGATGCTCGCAGTGGACAAGACACAGTGGAGATGGTTGATGCTCGCAGTGCACAAGACACAGTGGAGATGGTTGATGCTCGCAGTGGACAAGCCACAGTGGAGACGGTTGATGCTCGCAGTGCACAAGACACAGTGGAGATGGTTGATGCTCGCAGTGCACAAGACACAGTGGAGACGGTTGATGCTCGCAGTGGACAAGACACAGTGGAGACGGTTGATGCTCGCAGTGCACAAGACACAGTGGAGATGGTTGATGCTCGCAGTGCACAAGACACAGTGGAGACGGTTGATGCTCGCAGTGGACAAGACACAGTGGAGATGGTTGATGCTCGCAGTGGACAAGCCACAGTGGAGACGGTTGATGCTCGCAGTGCACAAGACACAGTGGAGACGGTTGATGCTCGCAGTGCACAAGACACAGTGGAGATGGTTGATGCTCGCAGTGGACAAGCCACAGTGGAGACGGTTGATGCTCGCAGTGCACAAGACACAGTGGAGACGGTTGATGCTCGCAGTGGACAAGACACAGTGGAGATGGTTGATGCTCGCAGTGGACAAGCCACAGTGGAGACGGTTGATGCTCGCAGTGGACAAGCCACAGTGGAGACGGTTGATGCTCGCAGTGCACAAGCCACAGTGGAGACGGTTGATGCTCGCAGTGCACAAGACACAGTGGAGACGGTTGATGCTCGCAGTGGACAAGACACAGTGGAGATGGTTGATGCTCGCAGTGGACAAGCCACAGTGGAGACGGTTGATGCTCGCAGTGCACAAGACACAGTGGAGACGGTTGATGCTCGCAGTGGACAAGACACAGTGGAGATGGTTGATGCTCGCAGTGCACAAGACACAGTGGAGACGGTTGATGCTCGCAGTGGACAAGACACAGTGGAGACGGTTGATGCTCGCAGTGGACAAGCCACAGTGGAGACGGTTGATGCTCGCAGTGCACAAGACACAGTGGAGATGGTTGATGCTCGCAGTGGACAAGCCACAGTGGAGACGGTTGATGCTCGCAGTGGACAAGACACAGTGGAGACGGTTGATGCTCGCAGTGGACAAGACACAGTGGAGACGGTTGATGCTCGCAGTGGACAAGACACAGTGGAGACGGTTGATGCTCGCAGTGGACAAGACACAGTGGAGATGGTTGATGCTCGCAGTGGACAAGACACAGTGGAGACGGTTGATGCTCGCAGTGGACAAGACACAGTGGAGATGGTTGATGCTCGCAGTGCACAAGACACAGTGGAGACGGTTGATGCTCGCAGTGGACAAGACACAGTGGAGATGGTTGATGCTCGCAGTGCACACGACACAGTGGAGACGGTTGATGCTCGCAGTGGACAAGACACAGTGGAGACGGTTGATGCTCGCAGTGGACAAGACACAGTGGAGATGGTTGATGCTCGCAGTGGACAAGACACGGTGGAGACGGTTGATGTTCGCAGTGGACAAGCCACAGTGGAGACGGTTGATGCTCGCAGTGGACAAGCCACAGTGGAGACGGTTGATGCTCGCAGTGGACAAGCCACAGTGGAGACGGTTGATGCTCGCAGTGCACAAGACACAGTGGAGACGGTTGATGCTCGCAGTGGACAAGCCACAGTGGAGATGGTTGATGCTCGCAGTGGACAAGACACAGTGGAGACGGTTGATGCTCGCAGTGGACAAGCCACAGTGGAGACGGTTGATGCTCGCAGTGCACAAGACACAGTGGAGACGGTTGATGCTCGCAGTGGACAAGACACAGTGGAGATGGTTGATGCTCGCAGTGGACAAGCCACAGTGGAGACGGTTGATGCTCGCAGTGGACAAGACACAGTGGAGATGGTTGATGCTCGCAGTGGACAAGCCACAGTGGAGACGGTTGATGCTCGCAGTGCACAAGACACAGTGGAGATGGTTGATGCTCGCAGTGGACAAGCCACAGTGGAGACGGTTGATGCTCGCAGTGGACAAGACACAGTGGAGATGGTTGATGCTCGCAGTGGACAAGACACAGTGGAGATGGTTGATGCTCGCAGTGGACAAGACAGTGGAGACGGTTGATGCTCGCAGTGGACAAGCCACAGTGGAGACGGTTGATGCTCGCAGTGGACAAGACACAGTGGAGACGGTTGATGCTCGCAGTGGACAAGCCACAGTGGAGACGGTTGATGCTCGCAGTGGACAAGACACAGTGGAGATGGTTGATGCTCGCAGTGGACAAGACACAGTGGAGACGGTTGATGCTCGCAGTGGACAAGCCACAGTGGAGACGGTTGATGCTCGCAGTGGACAAGACACAGTGGAGATGGTTGATGCTCGCAGTGCACAAGACACAGTGGAGACGGTTGATGCTCGCAGTGGACAAGCCACAGTGGAGACGGTTGATGCTCACAGTGGACAAGCTACAGTGGAGACGGTTGATGCTCGCAGTGGACAAGACACAGTGGAGATGGTTGATGCTCGCAGTGCACAAGACACAGTGGAGACGGTTGATGCTCGCAGTGGACAAGACACAGTGGAGACGGTTGATGCTCGCAGTGGACAAGACACAGTGGAGACGGTTGATGCTCGCAGTGCACAAGACACAGTGGAGACGGTTGAATTGTTGTCGTCGTCATCATACATCTCCATGTTTCAGTTTATGTTCTGAACACTGAATGACTTGTGTGGCCATATTGGGTATCATCTTTTTCGTCGCGAGGTATCTAATTCACTACAGCAACGTTTGAAGCATCAACCAAACTTAATATAAGTCATATCGTACAATGGAAGTTGATTTTCAAGATGGTCACATTGAACATATTAGCATTCACATTCAGCCTAATTTCAAGGGATCATCCTTCCATACGGTACAACATGCACCTGAAGTACAAAGTTCTGTATGAATCTGTCAAAGCATAGGAAGGAAATTGAAAATGATAATATACAGTACCGCTCAGAAATAACTTACCATGTTTCCAAAACAAAATAAGACATACTGTATGACTGAATATTTTAAACATAAGTGGAAAGGCAGCAATGTCTTCCAATCCAATTACGTTTTAAGATATTGAACACAAATTTTCATGCTAAGTAACATGTTTCTGTTTTGGAAACATGTTAAGTTATTTCTGTGCTGTACTGTACAGCAAACGTTTTAGAAGGGCCGAAGGAGATGGGTATCATCTTATTGGTTTGATTGCCTAGTTCGACTCCCTAATTTCTAGGTCCCATTCAAGCCACATCTAGGTAGTTTTATGTTCACTTTATTAACACCATTACCGATAACATCTCCAGTTTCTAAAAAAAATATTTATTGGATTGAGTGGCGCCTATTGAGTCCCTGATCAAGTTTTCAAAATATTCAGCATGTCCAGAGTTATTGCCCATTGAAATTATTGTCTGGTGGCTTGTAGCAGTCAGACAGTTAATATATAACTATTAATGTTTATTGATATACTTTAGATTTACAATCTCAAAATCTCTTGACAAATAAACTGTGAACAGGTTTTAAGATTTTGTTTACACTGTTAATTTACTACAAACAGATCAACAATAAGCGAGTTAATTCTTCTGTCTCCAGATCAATATTTACTGAGTACATCATCCGCTGACCACATGGTACAGGTAGCAAATAAATGACCTTTGATCAGGCCTGACCATTATCCTTTTAACACTTCACCCTTTAATGGTCAAGCCAGCCAAAACTGACCTCTCTTATAGTCATGTGGAATGTCCATTTACAAGCCAAGAGAATACAAAATAACCAAGCCAGTCATTCCAGTGATAAATTTTCAAACATTGTATTCCCTTGGCCTGTAAATGGACATTCAATAGGCAGATATTTAATTTTTCTTGACCAAATTTGACCAGCAAAGGGTTAAACTTTCAATATCTTAATTTCATGACATTTAAAAGATGAAAGCTGTTGAATATTTTGAAAGTAACTTGACTTGGATCCCGTTGTTGCCATAAGCAGCAACATCTCCCAATTAAATCAGTTTCTAAATATGCAAAAGAATGATACGTACATCATAAATGAATTATACACACACAATAGTCTCTATCATCGACTGCTCAGATAATTTCAACATTTTGGGCCTCACTTTAGCCTGACATTTTCCATCTCAGGTCTGGGTAAACATGTTAATCATGTGATTACATACTCAGACAATGTAGAAAGCGAGAAACCAATATGTACCTATCATGAAATTAGCTCTAAGCTGAACATCAAAGAGAAAGGTAATGTAATCATATGGGAAAAAAAATTGAAGGCTCCTCTGTCTGGAACATAAGTGGTTCCTACTCCAAGCCCCTCTCCCTACAACATACCTGAACTTCATTAACAACTTATCACCCTTGAAATCCCAGTATTTTAATTTCAAAGCGGTTATACACAACAGGTAAAATGCCAAATATTTTGAAAGTAATTTAAACTGAAAAAGAAATCAAAGGTGAACAGGGGATTGTGATTCATCAAGGTACACTCTAGCTTTTACCTGAAATGGGGTGTCATGTGTAAATGGCATTTTTACTCGTTTATCAATCAAATTTTTCCAAGAAAATTTCAATTTTCTCATCGATAATGTCCATTGTCAGATCAAGAAGACTATCTTTGTAAATTTACAACTAGAATGACTGGCTTGATAACTCATTTCCAGCGGTAAATTTTCAAAAATAGTCTTCTCTTAGTCTGTCAGTGGGCATTTATCAAGACCACTGCAGATGCCAACTTTGGCTGATATAAATGTTAACCCTTTGATGACAAAATTTGATCAGGAAAATCCAAATATTTCCTCATTGAATGTCTATTTCCAGGCCAAGAGAAGACTATTTTTAAAAAATTTACCACTAGAATGGCTGGCTCGGTTACTGAGCCAGTCATTCTTGTGTTAAATTTTCAAAAATATTATTCCCTTGGCCTTCAAATGGACATTCCGAAAGAACAGTGCAGTGGCCGGTAATGGCCGACTTCGTCAGGAAAGAGTTAAAGGATTAAAGGGAGCTTAGATCTATGTATATACAGTACCACTCAGAAATAACTTGAAATGACATTGCTTCCCTTGGTGTTAGATTTTTTACAGTCAAATTTTAATTTAAAAAAAAAAATTACATTGTAAAGAATTTTTACTTTAAATTTTATAGCATTGACCCTGTAAAGTTGAAAGGCTTAACGCTTTAACACCCAAAAAACCCAGCTTCTGCAGTGGTCTGGTGAGATGTAAATTTACTAAGTCAATTTTTGAAAATTTATCACTAGAAAGACTGACTCGGTAACTGAGACACCTATTCCAGTGCCAAATTTTCATAAATATTCTTCTCTTCATCTGCAAATCGACATTTTTTATGAGAAAACTAATTTTTTGGATAAAATTCTAGGTTTAAAGAGTCTAAATGAGAACAGTTAAGCTTCTACTAAGAATACTAATTCCATCAATAACAGTAATTATGATCACAAATTAATTGAACCAATTTCTCCATAAAGATTGACATTAGCTAGACTTTTAAATTTCAACAAATTAAAATTCACAATGGCTTAACCCTTTAAGCCTTGAATTTGCTCAAGAAAATGTCAATTTTTTCAAAGAAAATGTCCATTTCCAGACCAAGAAGACTATTTTTGAAAGTTTATCACTGGAATGACTGGCTCGGTTATCGAGCCAGTCATTCCAGTGGTTCAAAAATCGTCTTCTTTTGGTCTGCAAATTGACATTTTCTCAAGACCTCTGTAGAAGCCGTTTTTGGCTGATATGAGGGCTAAAAGGTTAAAGCTATATCCTGAAGAAGCCTTCACGATAATAGTTGTCGCAGCTTAATGGCGAAGGAAGCCTTCACGATAACAGTTGTCGCAGTTTAATGGCGAAGCCAGGCAAAACTGGCCGCTGCAGTGATCTCAAGTCCTGAATGTACATTTTCAAGCCAAGAAGAGTATTTTTAACATTTTTCCACTAGAATGACGGGTAAAATTTAAAAAAAATAGTCTCAGGGGCTGTAAATGGGCATTCTCCAAGCAATAATTTAAATTTTCATGACAAATCTTAAGGCTGGAATGAGTGGCTCAATAACCGGGAGCCAATCGATCATTCTAGCAGTAACATTTCAAACTATGTCTTGACCGTTGATTGTACATTCACTATATAAGCAAATATTTCTCCTTCCCTTGACATGCCTTGACCAGTAATGCTTTCATCACGCCGCCTGCCAAAACTGGTCTCTGCAGTGGTCTTGGGGAATGTCCATTTGCAGGGCAAGAGAAGACTATTTTTGAAAATCTACCACTGGAATGACTGGCTTGATAAATGAGCCACCCATTCCAGTGTTAAGTTTTCAAAAATAGTCTTCTCTTGGCCTGCAAATTGACATTCAATGAACAATTATTTTGATATTCTTGACCATATTTAGCACATATTATTTACCAAACAGCATAACTCTAGAGATATTTTTAACCAGTATGAGCTCTGCTTACTGACTGTGCCTCATTAGACCTCTCACCTGAGGTAGAATGTGTTGCTAAATTTAGTCCTGTCTCTCTCAATACATCTATAACCTTCTGCCTGCAGCAGGAGTGCATCATAAAACCTCCAAGTCTGCATCTTATCATGTTGGTAATTCCCCCAATCAGTAGTAACACCTGTCAGACATGCACAAGTCTCTTAGTTTATTAAGCACACAAAATTATACCAGTCCAAGACTTTTTGCCAGAACCCCGATTGCCACCAATGTATCTAAAAATAGTCTTGATTTATCTTATTTAGAAACAAGTTTATAGCAAAAAATGTTTACAGCTCTACTAGCAATAAAATGCTGTACATTTGAAAATCGTGATTTAGTCAGAATTTGTGGGTTCACGAAGATACTTGTTTTTGCCAATTACTAACCCATACATCATAAGATTAACACTTTAAAGCCAATACCGAAATCTCAATTAAGGCTTAAAGCCTTCAATGACAAATCCCTGAAAAAGTTAATTCTTTACGATTTATAGCATATTCTGTTGAACATTTTGAAATTAATATGACTGGAAGACATTGCTGCCTATGGCTTCCAGTGATATTAATTTCAAAATATTCAACAGCTTTCTTGTTTGCTAGCACTTGGATTGAGATATCTGGAATTTATCAGTGAAAGGGTTATTTAGCTTTTGCAGTCAGTTTAAAGACAGCAACCACTTTCAACAACCAAGTTTTCATAATGGAAACGCATTTCTCCCCCACGAACACAGAGTTAACCTACAACAGAAAACAGATTAATCTATTTTATAGATGAATAAACAGCATCCGCATCTGTCGAAGCTCACAACACCATCCAACTCAAGACTGCATCATTCCATTTAAACAAAGCACAAATTACAGTAGACATTATAGTCTGACAGATTTTAAAATAAAATTTATCACTTTGGAGGGGTCAAAATAAGGCTCTTTTACATGCCCAATTCAGGTAAATAATGGTTAGTAAGTTAAATTTGTAATTACAGTGCATGTAGATTTTTTGAAGTGTGGGTAAAATCCTAATGTTAGATGCACCATGTCCATGTAAAACAAATTTCTTATATCTACCCCACCTTTGATTTCCTTGTAACATACTTCACACGACCATCCTTACTATTAACTTCCTTAACACTTTGGCCCTTGAATTTAGTCCAGAAAATTTCAATTTTTCTCATAGAAAATATTTGCAGATCAAGAGAAGATTATTTTTTAATATTTACCACTGGAATGACTGGCTCGGTTATCGAGCCAGTCATTCCAGTTGTAGATTTTCTAAAATATTTTTCCCTCAGGTCTGCAAATAGACATTTCTCAAGAACACTGCAGAAGCCATTTTTGGTGGATATGAGTGTTAAAGGGTTAATGGTTTTATGGTCATATTTTGGCAAGAAAATATTGATTCTCTCACAGAAAATGTCTATTTGCAGACCAAGAATTGTAAATTTTCAATAATTCCTTTCTCTTCGCCTGCAAATGGCCAAAATTCCTCAAGTCCACTGCAGAAGCCACTTTGACCATCCAAAACATTAACCCATTATATCAGCCGCACTCACAACCAATCTCCAAGATAGACAAGTACCGGCCAGCTAGAAACTCCAAAAACAACACACATACGGTTCTATGAACGAAAGATTCGATACTCGCGTATACATGTACTTGAAGTGACAATGTCCTCCTTCCATCAACCATTGAAGATAAAATCTGATATGGTTCCAATCAATACAGACAGCCTGAGATAATAGATGGATGGTCAGAGCACAGTGTCCTTCAGACCTTTGTCCAGTACCAGTATACAACTGATATTGATATCAGATAAGTGATTTTATGCACCCAGAGTAATTAATATCTATTTGCAATTAATATTCTCATTATCGTCCAGCTTCTGAGTACCACAGTTGTCACAAACTACAGTATAAAATAAAAGACCATGTAGTACAAATACTAAAGACAGATAACACATATTTACTACTGGCAGTGGCATAGCAACAGCAGGTTCAACAGGTTCAATGAACTCAGGCCCCTGACCATTACAGAACCCCGGCGGTGACAAAATAGTTTCAAAATTTCTTTCTTGATAATAATTTGACCCAGTAAAATTAAACATTTTTTATCACATAGAATGTAGATGGCTTCACAGAGCATCTAATTTTCAAAATTCCTTGGGGGGTGGGGGGGGGGTAGGAAAACGGGGACCCTTTCATCTGTCCCCTACAACCATACTGCGGAGGGCGACAGGTGAACCCGAGCTTCCAACCACTGAGTCCACTGGTCTGACTTTACTGCCACTCAGGTTGACAATAAAGGGAGACAATCTATCAATGAAACTTTTCAGGGGAGGAAACTTGGTGTGGGGGGGGGGGGGGGTGGGTAGGAAAACGGGGACCCTTTCATCTGTCCCCTACAACCATACTGCGGAGGGCGACAGGTGAACCCGAGCTTCCAACCACTGAGTCCACTGGTCTGACTTTACTGCCACTCAGGTTGACAATAAAGGGAGACAATCTATCAATGAAACTTTTCAGGGGAGGAAACTTGGGGTGGGGGGGGGGGTAGGAAAACGGGTACCCTTTCATCTGTCCCCTACAACCATACTGCGGAGGGCGACAGGTGAACCCGAGCTTCCAACCACTGAGTCCACTGGTCTGACTTTACTGCCACTCAGGTTGACAATAAAGGGAGACAATCTATCAATGAAACTTTTCAGGGGAGGAAACTTTGAATAGAGGTAATAATATCAGGAGGTAATTGACATCCCAAATTTAAAGCGAATCCATACAGTCATGCTATAATTATGCCACTGTGTTAATTCCTATGTCACTCATATGAAGTGGCGGTGAGGGTGGGTGTGCGTGCGTGGGGATACCAATAAAAACATTATTTCTTTATTTCAGCATACTGATTACTGAACATTCACATAACTTTTTATTCTTTAACAAGAATTAAGAAATACACAAAGCTTATCACAGATAAATTCAAACCAGAAAATTCTTTATATAGTCCTATATTCTGTGCCAGTTTTAAGGAGTTACCTCTCATTAACTTACTTAGAGGTTTGCCAAATGAAAGCTAAATACAATAGATTTATATGACAATCATCATAAAGTGGTCATTAAAAGCGTCTTAGCGTGTTTTATTTCCAAATCATCCCTTTGATGTGACTTGTACTGATAAAAGCAATTATCATAGAATTATTTCAGGCTTTATTGATTAGAATATTCACAGTGGATTCTCTGAGTTTTATCTGAGAGACCATGTTTAATCCTAAGTATTAATAGTCAATCTGGGGAAAAACAGATTTTGCCGTGGTCCATTTGCAGAGCAAGAAAACAATATTTTGGAAAATTTATCACTAGAATGACTGGCGCGATAACCGAAACAATCTGCTCCTGGTCTGCAAATGAACATTTTCTATGAGACAATTGAAATGTTCCTGAACAAATTTGCGGGGTAAATTGTTAATCGTCTCCATCATTGACTAATGCATTGCCTTTAAGCCTTTAACCCTCAAATTTATTCAAGAAAATTCAGATTTTTTCATAGAAAATGTCCTTTTGCAGACCAGAAACTTTTGAAAATTTATGACTGGAATGACTGGCTCAGTTATCGAGCCAGTCCGGGCCAGTCATCCCAGTTATAAAATTTCAAAAATAGTGCTCCCTTTGTCTGCATTATTATAGTCTTTCTCAAAAGCATTGCAAACGCTGTTTGGCCCGACTTGAGTGTTAAAGGGCTAAGTACTATAGTCCAAGCTGTCTATAAAGGCCAGTGTATACTTCATCAAAGATTGGTCCCTAAAGACAGATGGTTGAGTAATACAACTATTGCATATAGCCTCTGTGGTCAAATAATGGTGGTTCATTAGGGCGGCGGGTTGTATAACCACCCATTTTAAAGAACCGCTACCATTTGCTCACTAAATACAGCCTTCTGTTCGGAAAGGAAACATTTCGAAATATTTGGCAAAATATGCAAACTGTGATATATGTGTTATTTTCGGATTACATAGTGTACATCATCTAATATACACACTGAAACAAGTGAAAGAGATGAGTATTTTTGAAAATGTACCGCTAGAATGACTGGCTCGATTATCGGGCCCGCCATTCAAGTGTTAAGTTTTAAAAAATACTCTTCTCTTTACCTGCAAATGGACATTCTTCAAGACTACTGCAGAGGCCGGTTTTGCCCGGCTTGACCATTAACTGGTTAAAAAGGCGATTTTGGACATGCAAAGATTTTTGAAGTTTTTCTTTTCCGAATGAATGACAGGTGTCTGCTATAGACAGGTTTGACTGTATTCATTATCAATTGTTTTATCACCAGACAGAGAGGGACCGGATATATCATATTGGTACATCTATGACTGAATTGATAAATTCATAGACCTATATATATACCGAGGCAATCTCAGTGTTACCAAGTTACATGTATATTACATTTAAGCGAAAGTGACACTAAATGTTATGATAAATAACTGACGAAAAGTTATTGTTACCTATGACCTTCAGAGAGACTGGCTTAACCATATAATGGTCAAATTTGGTCAAGAAAATTTAATTATTTTCTTATTCAATGTCCATTTACAGGCCGAGAGAATACAATTTTTTTTAATTTATCACTGGAATGACTGGCTCGTTTATCGAGCCAGTCAATCCAGTTGAAAAATTTTAAAATTTGTTTTCTCTTGACCTGTAAATGGACATTCCACTAGACCATAACAGAGGCCTGTTAAATATATTCAGCCAGTTTTCTGATTTTATTTCAGTAAGAATTGATTCTGAATATTCAGGATAACAATGGGTACAGATAGACGTGACCATTCATGTCTCAGCAGGCTTTATGGAAATTGGTAAAACAGCATTGCTTAGAAACAAATAAATTATTTATGCCTCAACAAACCTCTTTATCAGCAGCGTACTTGAAGACAAGAAGGAGAGCACCAGTATTTGACACAAAGAACTGACCATCGGTCTTCATTAACCCCGGTCAAGCTGGTCATACCAGCCTCTGCAGTGGTTGTACAGATTCCGTATTTACAGACCAAGAGAAGAATACATGTGTATTTTGGAAAATTCACTACCGGAATGACTCTTGGTTATCGAACCAGTCATTCCAGTGGTAAAATTTTCAAAGTCTTCTCTTGGCCTGTAAATGGACATTCACTAAGCACAAATCTAATTTTTCTTGACCATCTTGACCATTAAAGTGCTAAGTAGCCAAGGCTATGCTGGACATTGTCCACTATCAAATTGATATAGAAAGCAACCTCAATCAACTTCATGACAAGAAATCAATAGTAGGTTTAAACCTTTAAGCTTTGCCTAACCATGGTAAGAAATCACAAGCTAAACATCTCACAATCAGGTGACTATAAAAAACCCATAAACAGTTTAATGTTTAACCCTTTACAGGTCAAGATTTAAAAAACAAATTGCAATTTTTCTACAGTGTATGTCCATTTGCAGGCCAAGATGAGACAATTTTTTCGAACCAGTCACTCCGGTGGTAAATTTTCAAAAATAGTTTTATTTTCACCTGCAAATGAACATTCCACAAGACCATTGCAGAGGCCGGTTTTGGCCGGCTTGACCATTAACCGGTTAAATATCAGATTTTTAACTCTGGTAACAGATATTTTAACCATGTTTAACCCGTTAACACTCAAGTTGGCGAAAAACGACTTCTTCAGTGGTTTTGGGAAATGGCCATTTGCAGACCAAGACTTTTTTTGAAAATTTAACATTGGAATAGCTGGCTCGATAACCGATCCAGTCAATGAAATTTTCAAAAAGTCTTCTCTTGGTCTGCAAATGAACGTTTTCTTCTATAAAATTGAAATTTTCCTGAACAAATTTAAGAATTTAAAGGGTTAATATTTTATAGGTCAAGAGTGGTGAAGAAAATCTGAATTTTTGTATTATCAATGTCCATTTGCAGGTGTAGAGAGAAGACTATTTTTGACAATTTACCACTGTAATGACTGGCTCGTAGTCTTCTCTTGTCTTACAAATGTTAGTCTTTGGTTTCCTATCTTTATCATACCTTTAACAATTCAACAACACTCCTACATTAAACTTAGAATAAACACATAGTTCTTTCCTTCAAATCAAAATGACAACATATATCATAACCATATATGACAATTTAAATATAAAACTCTTAAATTTATATAAATTTTATGACATCAGCAGCCAGTATAAAACTTATTCAATATTTTAAAATAAATTTATGCCTTTATAATATTTAGATAGCAACATACAAAGAATGTTTGACAGACTACTGCAGGTGCTTGAATAAGGGAAAATTAATTCTTAACCCTTTACATGTAACTCTCAAATTTGTATTAAAAAAAACCCTTTAATTTGCTCATA
Organism: Chaetoderma sp. LZ-2023a; assembly: GCA_034401795.1. Lineage (NCBI taxonomy): Eukaryota > Metazoa > Mollusca > Caudofoveata > Chaetodermatida > Chaetodermatidae > Chaetoderma > Chaetoderma sp. LZ-2023a. The sequence goes on from CM067359.1 coordinate 147,101,522, forward strand.
GAAAATAACCATTTGCATAACAAGAGGAGACTCTTTGAAAATTTACCACTGGAATGACTGGCTCGGTTATCGAGCCAGTCATTCCAGTGATACATTTTCAAAAATACTCTTCTCTTGGTCTGCCCATGGACATTTCCCAAGACCCCTGCATAAGTCGTTTTGGCTGTTTGGAGTGTTAAAGGGTTAAAAGCAATGTGCTGAAAGACAGGTCTGCAACTAGTGTTCATTTTGAAAACTGATTTGCGGAGACCTTAGTTTCTATCTTAGACTACAACAGTATTCAGCAACACCACTCCAAAAGTAAACACATGTTGCCTTGTAGAAACGGGAACTGAAGTCAACACTTTCCCGGTCCAGGAGGCCAAAACCGTTCTTTCCATTGACCTTGAGGAATGTCCATTTGTAGGGCAAGAAAAGGAAATTTTTTAGTTTGTCCCCATTGGAATGACTTCCTCGATAAATGAGCCAGTCATTCCAGGGGTAAATATTCAAAAATACTCTTCTTTTCGCTTGCAAATGGACATTCACTAAACAGAAATTTAGATTTCCTTAGCAAACTCTTACCATTAAACGTTTAAGCTAGTAATAATAATTTCACAATTCAGTGATATAAATACTGATACTTACAGTACTATTCCTCTTCTACCTAATAGCCTGCCTCTCCGTATATAAACACTGATAGTTACAGTACTATTCCTCTTCTACCTAATAGCCTGCCTCTCCGTATATAAACACTGATACTTGCAGTACTATTCCTCTTCTACCTAATAGCCTGCCTCTCTCTGTGTATAAATACTGATACTTGAAGTACTATTCCTCTTCTACCTAATAGCATGCCTCTCTCTGTGTATAAACACTGATACTTACAGTACTATTCCTCTTCTACCTAATAGCATGCCTCTCCGTATATAAACACTGATAGTTACAGTACTATTCCTCTTCTACCTAATAGCCTGCCTCTCTCTGTGTATAAATACTGATACTTGAAGTACTATTCCTCTTCTACCTAATACCCTGCCTCTCCGTATATAAACACTGATACTTACAGTACTATTCCTCTTCTACCTAATAGCATGCCTCTCTGTGTATAAATACTGATACTTGCAGTACTATTCCTCTTCTACCTAATAGCATGCCTCTCTCTGTGTATAAATACTGATACTTGCAGTACTATTCCTCTTCTACCCAATACCCTGCCTCTCCGTAAATAAATACTGATACTTACAGTACTATTCCTCTTCTACCTAATAGCATGCCTCTCTCTGTGTATAAACACTGATACTTACAGTACTATTCCTCTTCTACCTAATAGCATGCCTCTCTCTGTGTATAAATACTGATACTTACAGTACTATTCCTCTTCTACCTAATACCCTGCCTCTCCGTAAATAAATACTGATACTTACAGTACTATTCCTCTTCTACCTAATAGCATGCCTCTCTCTGTGTATAAACACTGATACTTACAGTACTATTCCTCTTCTACCTAATAGCATGCCTCTCTCTGTGTATAAACACTGATACTTACAGTACTATTCCTCTTCTACCTAATAGCATGCCTCTCTCTGTGTATAAATACTGATACTTACAGTACTATTCCTCTTCTACCTAATAGCATGCCTCTCTCTGTGTATAAATACTGATACTTACAGTACTATTCCTCTTCTACCTAATAGCATGCCTCTCTCTGTGTATAAACACTGATACTTACAGTACTATTCCTCTTCTACCTAATAGCCTGCCTCTCCGTATATAAACACTGATACTTACAGTACTATTCCTCTTCTACCTAATAGCATGCCTCTCTCTGTGTATAAATACTGATACTTGAAGTACTATTCCTCTTCTACCTAATAGCATGCCTCTCTCTGTGTATAAACACTGATACTTACAGTACTATTCCTCTTCTACCTAATAGCATGCCTCTCCGTATATAAACACTGATAGTTACAGTACTATTCCTCTTCTACCTAATAGCCTGCCTCTCTCTGTGTATAAATACTGATACTTGAAGTACTATTCCTCTTCTACCTAATAGCATGCCTCTCTCTGTGTATAAACACTGATACTTACAGTACTATTCCTCTTCTACCTAATAGCATGCCTCTCCGTATATAAACACTGATAGTTACAGTACTATTCCTCTTCTACCTAATAGCCTGCCTCTCTCTGTGTATAAATACTGATACTTACAGTACTATTCCTCTTCTACCTAATAGCATGCCTCTCCGTATATAAACACTGATACTTACAGTACTATTCCTCTTCTACCTAATAGCATGCCTCTCCGTATATAAACACTGATAGTTACAGTACTATTCCTCTTCTACCTAATACCCTGCCTCTCTGTATATAAACACTGATACTTACAGTACTATTCCTCTTCTACCTAATAGCCTGCCTCTCCGTATATAAACACTGATACTTACAGTACTATTCCTCTTCTACCTAATAGCATGCCTCTCTGTGTATAAATACTGATACTTGCAGTACTATTCCTCTTCTACCTAATAGCATGCCTCTCTCTGTGTATAAATACTGATACTTGCAGTACTATTCCTCTTCTACCTAATACCCTGCCTCTCCGTAAATAAATACTGATACTTACAGTACTATTCCTCTTCTACCTAATAGCATGCCTCTCTCTGTGTATAAACACTGATACTTACAGTACTATTCCTCTTCTACCTAATAGCATGCCTCTCTCTGTGTATAAACACTGATACTTACAGTACTATTCCTCTTCTACCTAATAGCATGCCTCTCTCTGTGTATAAATACTGATACTTACAGTACTATTCCTCTTCTACCTAATAGCATGCCTCTCTCTGTGTATAAATACTGATACTTACAGTACTATTCCTCTTCTACCTAATAGCATGCCTCTCTCTGTGTATAAATACTGATACTTACAGTACTATTCCTCTTCTACCTAATAGCATGCCTCTCTCTGTGTATAAACACTGATACTTACAGTACTATTCCTCTTCTACCTAATAGCCTGCCTCTCCGTATATAAACACTGATACTTACAGTACTATTCCTCTTCTACCTAATAGCATGCCTCTCTCTGTGTATAAATACTGATACTTGCAGTACTATTCCTCTTCTACCTAATAGCATGCCTCTCTCTGTGTATAAACACTGATACTTACAGTACTATTCCTCTTCTACCTAATACCCTGCCTCTCCGTATATAAACACTGATACTTACAGTACTATTCCTCTTCTACCTAATAGCATGCCTCTCTCTGTGTATAAATACTGATACTTACAGTACTATTCCTCTTCTACCTAATAGCATGCCTCTCTCTGTGTATAAATACTGATACTTACAGTACTATTCCTCTTCTACCTAATAGCCTGCCTCTCTCTGTGTATAAACACTGATACTTGCAGTACTATTCCTCTTCTACCTAATAGCCTGCCTCTCTCTGTGTATAAATACTGATACTTACAGTACTATTCCTCTTCTACCTAATAGCATGCCTCTTTCTGTGTATAAATACTGATACTTACAGTACTATTCCTCTTCTACCTAATACCCTGCCTCTTCGGGTATATATGTACTTTATTTAGGCATTGGCTAGAAAAATTACATCTCGTGTTTACAGTCTTTTTGCCAGATCGTTAGAAATAACATAAGCTGAAGGCTATGACCTTTTCTGACCTGGACTATGACTGGAATAGTAGTCTCCCTTGGGGCAAACTCAAAACCTCCACAAGCTATCAACAAGTAATGGAAGGAATCTGTAACAACTCTACATCTAGGTGATCTATCACCATATAGTCCATGATAGAAACGTTACATGCAATTTAAAAACCTTTAATGGTCAATCCAGCCAAAACTGGCTTCTGTAGTGGTCTTGAGGAATGTTCATTTGCAGGACAAGAGAAGGTAATTTTTGAAAATTTACCACTGGAATGCCTGGCTCGATAACCGAGCCAGTCACTCCAGTGGTAAATTCTCAAAGATAGTCTTCTCTTGTCCTACAAATGGACATTCACTAAGCAAATACTTTGAATTTCTTGAGAAAATTTGACCATTAAAGGGTTAAAGGAATGCTACTACATTTGATAGATTAAATTTAAAAGGTAAAATTTAGAATGTTGATAAATAAAATGCAGCAAGGTAGAATAGAAACACATGTTGGACAGCAACAGCTTCCAGCAATATTGTTCCTCAAATGATAACCTGAATCAAAACATATAAAATCAAACCCTTACTGATCTAAGGGGGTTCTATACAATGTAATTTATATAGTACCATATGTCCTTCTATGCAGGCAGCCCATCACTACAATTAGGCAATACCTTTGAAGGGGCACTCAATGTCATGTTTGTCAACTATTCATTGGAGAAGAAAATAAATGACTTTAAATTTCAATTTGAATTTAAACTTTACAACATGTTATAATTTAAAATTCTCAACATGACATTTAACAGCGGAAACAGTTATTGATTGTATTCAAATTTTTTAATTCAAATTTATATTTAAACTGGCTTATTCAATGAGATAAGAAATTCAAATTCAAAATCACAGATCAGGATTACTAAAGATTAAGGTTTCTAGTTCACTTTTTTCAATTCTTTAACTGTGGATGACTCAACACAGGGCCCATATGATTCACCAACAAAACACTTAATCCTTTAACCCTTAAATTTGTTTAAGTTTAAATTTCCTCATAGAAAATGTATATTTCCAGACCAAGAGAAATTATTTAAAATAATTTACCACTGGAGTAACTGGCTCGGTTATCGAGCCAGTTATTCCGATAGTAAATTTTCAAAAATAGTCTTCTTCTCATCGGCAAATGGACATTTTCCAAGACAACTGCAGAAGCCATTTCTTGCCAGCGTGACAATTATAGGGTTACGTTATGAGAGACACATTCTTTTCGCATAACAGCTGCAAGAAGGCAGGAATAGTGTGGTTGTAAATAATATATTGAGCTGTTATATACAAGCAACAGCTTAAAGCAATAGTTTTCAAAATGATGTACTACACACACCACGGCTAGCACGAAAAATTTACTTTCTAAATATGAGAAGCTAGCAATTGAGCAGGACGAGTGATATGATCCATAGACAATGAGGCATCTGTTACTGCATAACTTATATGTATACAAGCTACTATAGACATAATGCCTCTGCTAGCTTTGATCAGGCTACAAGGCCTGTTACAGTTATTGTTAGATAAGATAACAGAATAATATGAGGTTATGCAAACTATAATCTAGTCCTCTGATCATATTCACCATCAATTACACATAATCCAAACATTGTAAATTATATCTCTCACATTACATGTGTATATGCACAGTGGTAACTGTATGTGCGTGGTTGTATGTACGTTCGTGCGTGTGTGCATGCAAGCACATGATGATGGGTGTACCTTTGTGGTGACGCGTGTACATGTAGATTTGTATGTGATGTGGGTACATGTGTGGTGATGTGGGTACATGTGTGGTGATGTGGGTACATGCGTGGTGTTGTGGGTACATGCGTGGTGATGTGGGTACATGAGTGGTGATGTGGGTGCATGCGTGGTGATGTGGGTACATGCGTGGTGATGTGGGTACATGCGTGGTGATGTGGGTACATGCGTGGTGATGTGGATACATGCGTGGTGATGTAGGTACATGCGTGGTGATGTGGGTACATGCGTGGTGATATGGGTACATAGGTGATGATGGGTACATGCGTGATGTGGGTACATGAGTGGTGATGTAGGTACATGCATGGTGATGTGGGTACATGCATGGTGATGTGGGTACATGCATGGTGATATTGGTACATGCGTGGTGATGTGGGTACATGCGTGGGGATGTGGGTACATGAGTGGTGATGTGGGTACATGCATGATGTGGGTACATGTGTGGTGATGTGGGTACATGCATGATTTGGTACATATAAAATTTGTATGAATAAAATATATTTTAGTTGGTCAACGTGCCTGTCAAAATGGACACACCTTGTAGGATAAGTACATTGGCCTATTTTTGCAAACTTTATCAAATTTTTTTTAAATTTTACAAATGCCATTGATAAATTGAATCACATTGGTATTAAAACTAACAGATACTAATGTTTCGTCAAGGGTTTCATCCGATAAGATGTGAAAATGGTAATTTTATTGTCACGGTACTGTAAATTTCGAGAAATTGCAGTCATGACTTTGGGGGGGGGGGGGGGAGGCCTAATTCAATGTTTAATAATTCCTTTATACATAACCGAATAAATACCAGAGTTACTCAGAATAGACGGCGAATAAATGGCAAATTTTATGCTATGTATCATTGCTGGTTTCAATCACAGATTTAAACAGCTAACGTGAATATTTTACACTAACATTCAATAGCATCGGTAATTTTTTCAACGCAGCATTTCCAATAGGAATCGTTTAGCGTGAAAGATTGTCAGAGAATGAGAACAATTTGCTGAGTCCGACCCGTATCTAATTTCTGAGTACAAAGCTCATTACCCGTTATTGGCAATACCGTATCGCGTGCTATAAGACTGACGCGTCTGATTGGTCGGGAATCCATGCATATTAATTTTTTCCAGCAAAATGGCGTCACGATCAGCTGTTTTGCAAAAAAGTAGTAAATTTGTGTGCCAATACGTCAATCTATGTATATTTCTTGTACGCCACAGACTAAAAAGTAGACAGATGACTAAGTTAATGAAACCGCCAATTAGGAAGGGTGATGGCGATATATTTGACCGCTTCGGCGGCCATATTACTGAGTGATTGAAGTTGAATTTTTTTCGAAAATTGTAAACAAAGACAAGCATCGTTGATTGAGCCTATAGGATTGTTTATTTTCAACCGTATTACTATTTCACGACCAGAGGTAAACGAAATGGAGATATATTATTGTTTCCGTGGCTCTCTTAAAAATTATCAGAAATAAGTGGTAAGTTTTCACAGATAAACCTGTTCAAAACTAAAACCCTTTATTAACACTCATATCAGCCAACAAGGCTTCTGCAGTGGTCTTGAGATAAATGAACCAAGCATTCCAGTGGTAAATTTCCCTTGCAGATACCACTACATAGAGTAAGTTTGATAGGTGATCGATTGCTAGCTTTATCGTCGAAATTTGCTAAACCAGACATTCGTTTTCATACAACTTAATTTATGAATCCATTTCCTCAGTCAATCATATGGCATCATAATCAACTACGCGACGTGTATGCTGAAGTCATAATCATGACGTTCATGAATGATTCTATTAAGCCTGTCTTTAACGTTTAATAGTCTGACATGTTGTACGAATTGTATGTTTTTGCTATTTAAGAAACATGCTGTTGGATATCTTGAAAGTAATTTGACTGGGCGCTGTTGCTGGCTTGCTGCCATAGGCAGCAACAGCAACCAGTTAAATTAGTTTCAAAATATTCAACAGCTTACCTGTAGAGTTTTCTGGAAATTGATAGTCAGGAAGCTCAGAAATCGATCGATCGATCCCAACACGACCAAGATGTGGGTGGAGCTTAGATAAAGATGGGCGGGGCATAGCTAATACTGGAAAGGTCCATTGCTATATAACTATCTTAATTAATCAAGTAGCAGAGCTTGGTCATAGATAGAATGGGGTCTACAGATCTTGGCTTCTTTACCTGTCACTTGTAAGTGTCTTGCAAAGCTACCTGATGCAAATAGAGTTTATATCTGGTCCGGATGATAATGCTCTGTTTGCCTGCCCCTTACATAAGCCTCCCAGGTACAGGCTAATGTTTCTACACATTGGTACTTGACCAGCATTACTGCTATCATCATTGACTCTATGTTGACCAACATTCAATAGGGGTATACAATGATTCTTAATGTAAAGAAAACAAATCCATATGCAAGGATCATTGAAGCTTATTGGATCCATCAACTTCGGATCCGGTTGGTATCAACTACGCGGATTGGTAACCTAGAACAATATTCTATGAACAGAATATTCCTATACACCTTTGCACTAATACATGTAGCATGAAGAACATGAAGGTCAGTTTAAACCAACCAAAATTTGGATCCAATCAAATATGTTCTAGGACCAATGTATTTGCGGATATTACCGCTTTCATGAAGTTATCTGTTGATTTGGGGTATGAAACTATAAGCATCCACACAACCATTAATCATACAGGATCTTGTGACATATATATGTTTGTACGCCAATTAACTGCATACTCTTCTCAAGTGTACACTTGTGGTTTTGAGAGCAACTAGATGCAGGTTTTACCTCAGTTGCTATGGCAGCTCCCATTTAACAGACAAGATTAGTGGCAGGTTAATTAAGCGTGCATCACTTTGAAGATTAACAAATGAAAAAAGCATAAGTACAGTTAAGCAGTTGTAATTTAAAATACATAAAAATCTGTAAAATATTCCTGATGTAGCTTAAGAACAGGTCTTCAGGTATATCCATTTACAGGGCCAGAGAAGACTATTTTTGAAAATGTACCACCCCTGCGCCTGGCTCGATGATCAATACACATCCGGTCGAATCTATGATAGTAGTCATCTTTATAAAACTACTCATTTAGTCTCAGCACAAGGTTTTACTAAACTACCATAATAGCCATGTCTGTCCGGCTGTCGATACAGTCTGCGTCTGCATACTGAATGTCTTAACACTTTAATGTTCAAGAAAATTTCAACCAAGACTATTTTTGAAAATTTACCACTGGAATGACCGGCTCGGTTATCGAGCCAGTCATTCCAGTGGTAAATTCTCAAAAATAGTCTTCTTTTGTTCTGCAAATGGACATTTGTCAAGACCACTGCAGAAGCCGTTTTTGGCTGATATGGGTGTTAAAGGATTAGGCCATATTTCCATGCACCAGCTATACATAATTTCTGCCATTAATAGTTGCATTCATCATTCCATCAGAATAGGATTCATTTATTAGCTTCAAATACTGTGACTAACAAAACATAACAACAACAACAACACCCTAGACAAGGAATGTATCACAGCAAAATAATATACCACATCCTTCTGAGGCTGCAGAAAAAGTGCATTCCTAGCGGGATACTACAGTTTTGGAAGACAGTAATTTGAGCAAGAAATATAAACATGCAGCATGATGTATGCAGAAGTGCATCTCCCAGCAACCCAGCGTGAAGCTCATTTGACAGACCAGTCACGGATTTGCACATCAATAACTCTGCATCTACAGGATGCAATATGGTAAACCATGAAAAATACACACATTCTATGGTTAAATACATCATACCAGACACCGAGATTATAATGTCCACTATTATTAATTAATTTATTTTATCAAGTGGTAATTAAGACAGGTTTATGTTGAAAATGATATTGTTGAAGGCTGTTGCTGTCCTGGACTTATTTAAATATGGACACATCATTGAGTACAAATACCAGTACATGTACGTGTACATCGTCCAGTATCTCTACCGCTTCAGATTTAACAGTATATATATATATATATGCATGCAACTGGGGTGTTCATTAAGCAAAATCCTTTTCGCTTGCATGCTTGTGCGTGCATGTGCATGTGTCCTGTGCGTGCGTGCATGTGGTTAAAATGATTTATTGGGATACTTGATACAGTTGAGATATATTATTAAGTCCTTGAACTAACATTGTCTGTCTGGGCTGGAAGGTGGTTTAGGATGGTTATGTTGAATTGTCATTATTTGGCCTGGGAGTGGTGGGTCATTACATTTACATGTAGTTGACATTATCTAGTTTGGATGGGCGGCACTACATTTAGTTGACATCATCTGGTCTGGAGGGTGGGACATTACATTTAGTTGACATTTTCTAGCCTGGGAGCGCGGGGCATTAAATTTAATTGATATTATCTGGTCTGGAGGGTGGGACATTACATTTAGTTGACATTATCTGGTCTGGGAGGGGTGGGACATTATATTTAGCTGACATTATCTATGGTTCAGGGCATTAGATTGAGTTATTTAATCCCAAGTGGGAGAGATAGGAGAGGTAGGCCCCTAGTTGTCTTGTCTAGAAGAATGGGTGTGTATATGAGATCTAACAAAGTCACAAGCCTGGCTGAAGACCTCGCACACTACAACCTCTCAGGACTTCTGCCTTATTTGATCACCACTTCTGGCTTATAGGATCAATCATTCACCACTAGATAGCTATCACTCTGAAGTGGTTCATCTTTCACCAGTCAGTTTAATCTATCAAGGAACAGATGTCATAAATAAGGATATTATACATTTACCAATCACATCTAGTATGCATCGCAAATATCTAAAACCTATACTGTCATGACTGTCAAAGAAATTTAGGCCGACTAATATTTTCAAACCAATGAGTGAAAATGATTATAATAATTTAAGGTCAAATTGTTTTCAGATTTATCAACAAGTTTTATATTCAACCTTTTTAGAATTAAACTCTGTTACTTTAAGGCATCCTGGATCCAGAGTGTTCATGCTGCACAGTAACTCATCAAAATGATCAACAATATGACACACACACGCATGCACGCATACACACACACACGCACGCACGCACGCACGCATACACACACGCACGCACGCACACAACACACACACACACACACACAACACACACACACACACAACACACACACACACACCCGCCCCTACACCACATGCCCTGAACCCACTCCTAGAGTACCAGCTCCTGTTTACTTAACCCTCTCATCGACAAATCCATGAAAATGTAAATTCTTTACAATATAATACTTAAATTCTATTAAATACTTTAAAATTAATTTGACTGGAAGGCGTTGCTGCCTGAGGCAACACCGGCTTCCAGTCAAATCAATTTCAAAATATTCAATATGTTTCTTGTATGGTCGGCTTGAGAGTTAAGTCAATAAGATATGATGTATGCAAATCATGAGAGAATGAGAGACATGGCCACACATGGATGATGAGCCTCAAGATCAATGCTTGTCACTGACTATGCATGGCAGTTTGTAAATCACATGGATTATAGTAGTGCAATGGAACCCTTTACTGGTCAACAATGTATGGGCAAGAAAAGCTAAATTTATTGCTTACGCAATCTCCATTTGCAGACCAAGAATAGTATTTTTGAAAATTTAACACTGGAATGACTGGCTCGGTTAGCGATTCAGTCATTCTAGTTGTACAATTTTGGAACGTTTCTCTTGGCCTGCAACTCGACACTTCACAAGATCTTTGCACTGAGGCCAGATTTAGACGGTTTGACCACTAAAGTATTAGTATAGCTTTGTAGATGACAAATCAACAAATAGTCACTCAGGAGAGTTTCTATTATAACGCTTATCTTCCTATGCCTATAATGTCAATTAAAAAAAGATGGCAGTTCCTGGATTATATAATAGCCATATAAATTTTTCGAATATCGCAGAATTTGCTAGATTTAATTCCATTCCTCATCTTTTAAATGTACCTACAAGATCTGTAGGTCATCTGACAGTTAGAATTATCAGTTATAGAACCAAATTTTCTAGATGGAACCTGGTGACAACCATTTCAATACGCTTAAAATCAGTAAGGTACTCAATCTATGGGTACTAATTATAAATTACCAAAAGAATTAAAATGGCCGCTCTATTAATCTTAACCCTTTAACTCCTAAGTTTGTTCAAGAAGATTTCAATTTTGTCATAGAAATGTCCATTTGCAGATTTAAGAGATTATTTGCGGAAATTTACTACTAGAATGAATGACTCTGTTATCGAGCCAGTCATTCCAGTTGTAAATTTTCCTAAATAGTCTTCTCTTGGTCTGCAAATGGACATTTCTCAAGACCACCACATTTAAGCAGTTGTTGACCAACCTGAGTGTTATCCCGTCACACTATAATGTGTAAGTGTGTGAATGTATGTATGCCTGTGTGGCCAGATTTACATGATGAATAAACATACAGATGGAGTGATTAAATGTCCTCAGAAGTAGATGTTATGAGTAGATGTTACAGGTACTACAAGTCAGAATACCAAAACAGTATAAAGTCAGCTTATAATGAGCAGGCAGTAACTGGGAATAGTACAATTGTATATTTGCCTTACGACACAACAATGTAAACAATTTACAAGACACCTTCTAAGATTACCATCATCTTTTAACAATATAGACAGCTGAATTGACAGATTCCTAGATTCAAGTTCCTTCCCTTACTACAATACCAGCTGTGAGTTCAGGAGCGCGAATGTTCGCCTATTTATGTCCGCCATTCGTGGCAAACAATTTTTTTCCTTCAGGACTCGGTGGGGTGTTATGCTTTTCATAGACGAATATTCTTCAAACCATGATAAATAGAATATTCTTCAAACGCCATGATAAATACGGGGGATGACTTTGTCAGATGTGATGCATTATGATGTCATGTCTCTCCATAAAACATACAGGTCGTTCAGTCGGGCAGTGGCGGATTCAAGGGGGGGGGGGGGGTGGTGGCAGACCCGGTGTACGGCAACTCCAACCCCTAAAATTGTCCAAGCCTACTATTATTTTTGGTGACCATGCAAAAAATAAGATGTTTGATCACTCAGAATGCAGGAGATGGCTTCTCAGAGCATCTAATTTTCAAATTTTTTTGGGGGGGGGGGGGGGGGAGGACCCATCCCAGACCCTTCCCCATTTACGGCCCCCACCCCCACTAACACAAATTCCTGGACCCACCCCTGTCGGGGGTACATACCACCTGACCAAAAAAACTCGCAAAGTATTCACCTTTTTGAACGCACCCATGGGATTCACTTTGGAAACAATAATGCTGTGAGGAGTTTGTTGCTGTCTAAACACACCATTTTTCCCCAAAATATATACACCAGTCTTTCTTCTGACTCAATAAAGGTTAGATTTCTGACATCAGTGGGAAATGGTTGTATTCAGGTTCAGGCCTGGGGTCAGTTACATTTAAATGTAACTAGTTACAGTTACATTGGACTATGTCAGTTACAGTTACAGTTAAAGTTACATTGGTTGAGCAATGTAACTAGTTATATTTCAGTTACTTTGCATAATGTAACTAGTTACATTTCAGTTACATTAGTTACTTTGTCTGATAATTACTATGAAGAACTATGTGGACATGAAAGTCATCATACATAGTGTAATGTAGTCAACCAATTTGAGATATATAGTAGGAACAAAATAACACTATAACCACTGATATAATATACTGACAGAACTGAATTTATTTCAGAAATAAAATATAAAACCTGCTGAAATTTGTTCAATGAATTTGACTGAATTCTATTGTTGCCATATGCAATAACAAATTTCATTCAATTCGTTTCCAAAATAATAAGATGCTTTCATTGTAAAAAATGTGCATACATATTTCTTCCACTAACCCTTTCAGCCATGCAAGCCAAATAACAAACATTAATTTTATTGTAAGAAATATTTGGCTGATGTTTTGAAACTAATTTGACTGAAAGGGTTGATAGGTACCAACATTTTTCAGAGAAATTAGTTTTGAGTATGTTCAACACATTATCCTTGGAGCATGGACTTTCTACAGTATTATAATCCACCATTTACCATGGGTAATATGAGTTTCCAGTGAAATTAGCTTCAAAATCTCCATCAGCTTTATTGTATGCGTAATTTAAAGTAGCAATTTAAATATGTCTGCTGAGTACTTTAGACAAATTTTACTTTCAAAAGATGGTGCTTCATAGGGCAGAAACAGCTTTTTTCAGGTCAAATTAGATTCAAAATATTCAACAGCTTTCCAGTACACTAGTTTCATTCCACAGCCTTTATAAATTTGTCTGCTATACCAAAATGGTTGATGGCTTGACTTTTATCAATGGCATTGTTCTTTGATGTTTATCACCACACATATGTGAATTGACCCTAGCTTGAGTATAGTTGCTGAGCAATGATGTCCTAAGCTGGCCTAATCAATAGTATATAAAGAAAAGAACAGGACATGCTGTTAACACCTATTGTGACAGATTTTACCTTTCTTTACAATTCAACATTTGCTGTTTTTAATCCTTTTAACCCTTTAACACTAAAGCTGGACAAACAACTTTTGCAGTGGTGTTGAGAAATGTCCATTTTCAGATAAATATAGGATTACTTTTGAAAATTTACCACTGGAATGACCAGCTCAATAACCAAGCCAGTCATTCCAGTGGTAAATTTTCTAAAATAATCTCATTGTCTACAAATGGATATTTACTATGAGAAAAATAAAATTTTCTTTAACAAATTTGAGCCTTAAAAGGTAACTTAATTCTCTAATGATTTAGTAAACAACCTGTTTCTATGGGTAGCCTAATGTAAAAGCTGTATAAGAATTTGATTAAAGTTATCACTGCCTGATGTAGCAATAACATTCAGTCAGATTATCATATCTAACAAGCATATTTTGAGAATAATAGCATGTTGTAAATATCACATGCAGATATAGAATAACCCTTTAATGGTCAAGATTGGTCAAGAAAATCAAACCTTTGGCCTAGCAAATCTATTTTGCAGGCTACAGGATTAATATTTGAAAATTTACCACTGGAATGACTGGCCTAATATTCATGCCAATTATTCCAATGGTAAATTAAAAAAATAAATATCCCTGATACCTGGAAATAAAGTTGCTGCCCAAAGCAGCAACATCTTCCAGTCAAATTAGCTTCAATATATTCAACAGCTTACTTTAATGAGAAAATTGTAATAAATCTATTAGAAAAGAATTGTAACTGAAAAGTAACTGAAATTTCAGTTACTTCTGCAATGTAACTGGTTACATTTCAGTTACTGTAACTGAAAAAATTCTTCAGTTACAAGTTACTTCAGTTACATGAAAAATGTAACTAAGTTACAGTCAGTTACAGTCGGTTACAGTTACTAGTTACAGTTACCCCAGCCATGTTCAGGTTTAACCCTTTAACCCTCGAATTTCTTCAAGAAAATTTCCATTTTCTCTTAGAAAATGTCTATTTGCAGACCAAGAGAAGGCTATTTTTCAAAAATTTACAATTGGAATGCCTGGCTCAATTATCGAGGCAGTCATTCCAGTTGTAAATTTTCAACAACACAATCTCTTGGTCTGTAAATGGATATTTCTCAAGACCACGGCAGAGGCTGCTTTTGGCTGATATGAGTGTTAAAGGGTTAATCATATAGCCACATTTTCACAATCTTAAAACATGCAACCATATATTTGTGTAATATTTTGAAACTAATTTGACTGGAAGTTCACAAGTCGGATCAGATTAAATTCAGAACATTGAACAGAATATATTTTTCTTTATGTGATTGACAGTACACGCACGCACGCACACACACACACAGCCAGTCATTCCGGTAAATTTTCAAGTGGTCTTCTTTTGTCCTGCAAACAAACATTCTTCAAGACCACTGCCGGTGGGTCATCTTTGGCCGGCTTGACCATTAAAGAGTTAAATATGTCAAAAATGTTAATTATATTTCATATTTATATAAGGCATCTTAACCAATTAACAGTAAGTACTGGTATATAAATATACCAGATGTACACAAACTGACCATCAGGTTTAATGTTACTGCTGGTCAATCTAACACACTACACTATTAACAGCTACTTATTTAGCTGCCAGAAAAAATAAACACAACTGCTAATTAATTCATCTTATTCATTCAGAATGATTGTTTTAATAAAGTGGAATAAGATCAATGTTGATTATTTTGAAAACAATTTGACTGAAAGTTGTTGCTGAGGCAGCAACAAGTTTCAGTCAAATTGTTGTTCAAAATAATCAACAAGGCTTTAACTAGGTATGTATATGACATATAATCTATGACCTACAGGATGAAATGGGGTTTCCACTGGTCACTAATAGTGGTGTGGTCAGTGGCTGGAGGGGTGTTCTCTAGAAGACCAATTACAGCTTCTGACAGTGCATCACATTACCAGCACATCAACTAGACACACACACACTAAGACATTCAGCACAGATGCAAATACAGCTGTCAGCACCAAATATTCTCAGATTTTACCAACAAGCAATTCTGCTCTTCACCCCTCCCAACCCCGCACCCCCCTAACTCAATTCACACATCATTACTCTGCCTTTTACACTACAGTGGGGAGAAAATACACACTTTTGCATGCATGTAAATAATCTTACAAGTTCTTTATGAGCTAAAGGCAAAATTATATATGTAATACAGATTGCTCTCCTCTCATATATGTATGCACACTCACGCACAAACACATGACACAATATTTAAATCTTACCCGTTTAGGTGATTTGTCCTGGATTAATTATTATATATAAAGTTTCAGTTTCATTGTCAAATCCACAAGACCTCCATAAAGGTCACTGATTTCACTCCAAACGGGTGAATTACAACACTAAAATCCATTTTCGAATCCAAGTCAAAAACCTGTAAAACAAAAAAACAAGAGAATTATGAGTAAATGACAATCATCAGCGTGTGCGTGCGTGCGTGCGTGCGCGAGCTACATTTATTACTGATTGCTGGATTCAAGCAGAGAATCAAACTTTAACCCTTTAACCCTCAAATTCATTCAAGAAAATTTCAATTTTCTCAGAAAATGTCTATTTACAGACCAAGAAGACTATTTTTGAAGATTTACCACTGGAATGACTGGTTCGGTTATCGAGCCAGTTATTCCAGTTGTAAATTTTCCAAAATAGTCTTCTCTTGGTCTGTAAATAGACATTTCTCAAGACCACTGCAGAAGCTGTTTTTGGCTGACATGAGTGTTAAAGGGAATCACAAATGAGAATTAGATTTCACTAAACATGCCAAAAATGTTTTTATCATATATTATGAATTAAAAATAATTTGACAAATTTTCATAAGCTCTCACTGTTAAAATTTCAGTTAAAGTCATGAATTTTGTACACCCCATAAAATTCACATTATGATGTCATCGCGTGAATCGTCAATCATGTGGATTAAGATTACGCAACACATGTTTTCGGAATAAACGAAACTGGCGTTTAATAGTTATACTAAACTCAGATCAAGTTCTAATTTAACAAATGCTAGGGTTTATCTTTCATTTCTTAAAATGATGGTTTATGAATGAGCTGTTGTGAGCTATCAATGATCAACAGGTAAATATTATTCAAGTGATGACGTCATAGTACAACAGTCATTCACTCGATGACATCACTCCTTAATTCTAATAGGAAGTTGAAGACAATTACTTTCCATGGCGAAATTTAAGATTTAGGAATTCGAAAATATGCAAATAATATATATTATTTTATCTAAATTATATAAAAGCATCATATGGCGTGTTTTGACCCGTTTCAGTTTGTGTTGTTCCCCTTCAAACCTTTAATTCTCAACCTGACCACAAACACCATCTGCAGTTGTCGAAGGAATGTCTAATAGACGATTTTTTGAAAATTTACCACTGGAATGACTTTTAAAGGGTCAATTACCAGGCACTAAAGGGCTTAATAAACATAAACTGAGATTAAATTTCTAGATCCATGTACACATAGTTCACACAGCATTTTGGTTTCAAGTTAAGATCAACAGCATTAAGATACTGATTGGCAATCTTTAAAACTCTATGAAAGTATGCACATGTAAATGCTGTATTTGCAAATATGGTGAAAAGCTGTGGGATTTCTTCAAAAACATGATTTTCCCACAAATAATAATCTGTCTGTCAATACGCTATATATATACATCCATTGATGCAGTTTCTGAGCGGAAATAATACCAGCGATAATCTCGCTATCTACAGGCAGGCAGTGACCTCAAACAGTCACGTGCACCTGGTCAATCAATGTCTGTGTACTTAAAACACAAGGTAATGTTTTAACATTCGAGCTGATAAAAAATGGATTCTACAGTGGTTTTGGGAAATGCTTATTTGCAGATCAAGACTGGCAAGAGAGATTTACTACCAGAATCACTGGCTCGATAATCAAACCAGTCATTCCAGTGATAAATTTTCAAACATATTCTTCTTTTGCTCTGAAAATGGGCAGTTCTCAAGACCACTGCAGAAGCCATTTTTGGCTAGCTTTTGTGTTAACAGTTAACATGTATCACACTGATGTCAAAACAGAAATAGGTTAACCCTTTCACCGACAAATCACTGATAAATCTAATTCTTTACGATTTAATATTACATTCTGGTGAATATTTTGAAATTAATTTGAATGGAAGCCATTGCAACAGCTACCTGTCAAATTCATTTGTTTCTAAATATTCAGTTTTCCCTGTATGGTTTGCCTCGAAAATGAGATATGGGAAATTCATCTGTCAACGTGTTAACCCTTAAAATTAAATTAAAAGATGAAGTGGTGTACATTTTTCAACAAGTTTGGTGGGAGGTAGTGCTGTCGCAGACAGCAACATCTTCCAGAAAAATTGTTGAAAAATGCACACCAGTTTCTTTGATATTGACACAATAAAAGATAGAATATTGACATCAGAGTGGTAAGGGTTAATATCCTTCATAAATCGCATAGACAACACAAACAAAACAGCAATCAGAAATTGCAGACACTCGGCCTCCCATTCTTGTCACACTGTAAAGTTTTAAGATTTTCTACGTATTTTCCAGATTTTTTCCCCGGAACGCCCCAAGTCTGTAAATCATGTTGCACAGCAAGTCCCTTCTTTGTGTTAAAATTTGAGCAAAATCAGATCATTAGTTTTCTAGCTATAGGTCCAGACAGACACAGACATGTAGAAACAGACAGACACAGACATGTAGAGACAGACAGACACAGACATGTAGAGACAGACAGACACAGACATGTAGAGAGCCAGACAAAATCGCAATACCCTATATTCTCCCTTATGGGCCAGCATAATGATAATATGATAAAGTGTTACACAAGTATATTATGCGGAATGTTTCTACATTGACAAGATCAGACAACCTTGCCAAAAGCACTTACTAACACCATAAAGAGCATCAGATAGATTAGCCTTGCGAGATTACATTGTTAACCTTTTAATGGTCAAATTTGATCTAGAAAATTACCATTTTCTCAAAGTAAATGCCCATTTGTCAGGTAAGAGAAGACTATTTTTGAAAATTAACCACTGGAATGACTGGCTCGTTTACCGAAGCCAGTCATTTCAGTGTTCAGTTTTCAAAAATAGTCTTCTCTTACCAGACAAATGGACATTTTTCAAGAACACTGCAGAGGCCGGGTTTGGCCTGCTTGACCATTAAAGGGTTAAATAAAAAATCAGGATTATTTATCATTAATTTTTATGACTAACAAGAGCTCTGTAAAATATCCCACCATGATGACACCAATGAATGAGTTTTCAGAAAATAGCTATTTCTTCCCCCCTTACCAACCCCCTCCCCCCCACCCCATAATCCTATGAAGTTTCAAAGTGATCTGCTGAACGGTCATAGAGTTATTGTCCGGAAACCAATTTTGAAGTTGCCCGCCCATAGCTGTGTCGGCCATATTAGACTTCGGATCATCTTCTATTTCAATAGGCTTCCTCCTCAGATAAATGGAAGAAATGGAGTGGTCATGGCTAGCTTGGATTTCTAATCATCATCAATTTCGATAGGTTTCTTCCCCAGACCTAATCCAACAACCCTATGAAGTTTCAAATCAATCCGATAAGCGATAACAGAGTTATCATTCGGAAATCAATTTTCAAGATGGCCGATGGTGGTTGGCGACCATCCTGGATTTCAGATCATCGTGAATTTCGATAGGTTTCTTCCCCAGACCTAAGTCCAACCAGCCTATGAAGTTTCAAAGCGATCCGATAAACGGTAACACAGTTATCATCCGGAAACCACTCTGCCGCTCGCACGCACGCCCACCCGCTCGCCCGGATGGCACCATTACATAATACCCCACCAAATATTTTGCCATCTTTGGCGAGGTATAAAAAGTACATGTTCAATTAATAATTTCACAACCTAACTTTTAATTACTCTTAATATTCCGTATCCTCTGCGTGTCGTAAGAGGCGACTAAAGGAGGTAAGGGTGAGGTAACCCTGACAGAAACCTCGAGTGCTGAAGACGGAGGTTCCAGGCCGCACGGCGCACTCTAATAAACCATGGAGCCACGCACTTAACGCTTATGATCATGTCGATAGTCACTTACAGACAGGACTGGCGGTATGATCAGCGAACGAAAAGAAGAAGAAGATTACTCTTAATGCGATCAGTGACGGAAATTGACATTTTATTCAGCGAATATTTGTCCATTCCATTTTCAGAAGACAACAGAAGACTATTTTTGAAAATGCATCACTGGAATGACTGGCTCGAGCATCATAATTGCAGTGATACAATTTCAAAAAGTCTTCTCTTGGCCTGCAAATGGACATTTCTAAACACCATTGCAGTTTTCATCATTGAAATACCGTTGTTTTGTCTGGGTAGGCCGAGTTTGTACCCAGGCTGATTAATCGAGTGATCACAATTATTTTAAAATAATTGATCGTGAACACTCAAAGCAATAATCACACGCACAGCAGTTATGATATACAAAATATGAAATGCAAGAACGTGACATTTCCATCATTTCACGATCAAATGTGAATATATTGGAAACATTTGTAATCGAACGATTTTTCTTGCAGAAATTAGAAAGAAATGCAAAGCATGACAAGAATGCCATTGACAGCAGTTCATGGGACGAAACCTGTCTGGGTAAAAAAATCTGCTTGTTGAAAATATGTTAATGAACAATACCAATCGCGTATATTTAAGAAGGGATAATGTATATATTATTCTGGATTAAAAAATATATATCCCATTATCGATCTACATGTAATGCTTTCTATTTACAAAAGATTTTCATACAAATTAATGCTGGTATGTGCATACCCTCACTAAGGCGGTGGATAAAATTCAATTACTAAGTAAAACATAGTACATGTATATAAATATATAGACACATACTTTACACGGATTAAACAAGAGCAATGGCCCTTTCCATTTTTTGCCATGCCCCACCCATCTCTAGCTAATCTCCATCCACACCTCGCTAATTTTGGGATCGATCAATCTCTGAACTCCCTGACTATCAATTTCCAGAAAACTATACAGGTAAGCTATTGAATATTTTGGAGTTTCAAAATGTTCAACAGCATGTTTATTAAATAGCAGACCTAAAATTTGTATGTGTCAGACTATTAAGAATTAGACGGGCCAAATAGAACCAATTATGACGTAATGATTATGACATCATCCTACACGTGGCGGCTTAGCTTATTATGATGTCATATGATAGATGGATACTCAGGAAAGATGAATTAGCGATTGCAGACCCTTGACTTTCCATTTTTTATCACATTGTAAAAGATTCAGATTTTCCAGATTTTTTTCAAGATTTTGAGTGTTTTAAATTTTCTGGATTTCTTAGGATCACTCACAAAGTTGTTGAATCCTAGTGTATGGTCATACTCTTTCTTGTGTTAAAATTCGAGTCAAATCGGACTAGTAATTACCAAAATACTCATAGATCCAGAATTTGATCCGATCCGGACATGGGATCTTTTATCCAGATCACAATCAGAGATTGGAAATCCTCTTGGCTTGCGTGGCAAGTTCTTTCATCATGTTAAAATTTAAGCCAAATCGGATCAGCAGTTTTTGAGATACATCTCCTGACCGACAGATACACACACATGCGTGCGCACGTACACACACACACACACACACACACACACACGTACGTACATACGTACGCACGCACATCAAATTACCCGCTTTACCCTTATGAAGCAAGAGTAATGAAATTCCTACTCTTTCCAGATTCAATTTAGCAATTTCCAGACCAATTTGATTACATGTATTTGTTTGAAAGCTAGAATCATTAAAAAAAGATTTTCATGTTCACAAGTATTTAGAACTGTAAAGGCGTGAACTATTTGATAAACCAATTAATACCTCTATACAAATCACTTGCTGGTATATAAATGTTTTGATTCTACATGTAAATTAAAATAATTTTAACAAAATACAAAGTTTCTCTAATACATGAAAAATCTCCATATCCATATTACTTGGACAAAATTTCAAAACAAATATATCATATGTGGATACATTGACAGGACAATATACATGTAGAAAGAGTACAATTACAAAGCTAATCCATACAAGTATATATTTAAATATGGCGCTTTCCTGAGTGAACATAGAAAAGCGTCTTAAGATGCCGAGGAATTTAATTTTTGCTTAAATACACTCATATTTATGAAAATTTGTGTTAATTTTGGGGGAAAATGCTGTTGCAAGATGCTGGTGTATTAAAGACTGCATGGTATAAGACAGCTTTCAACAAAATTGTTTTCAAAATAACCAGACTTCTGCCTCGCTAAATTTCATCTCACTGATATTACTCACAGATTACTTGTGCTCATGGTTAAGACTTACTTGACCGGTAAGTACTGTACTAACTGTATCAACACATATTTAACCCTTTAATGTCCAGTATCTCAGTTTCAAGACACATACACAGGAAAACTGTTGAATATTTTGAAACTAATTTGACTGGAACTTCTTGCTGACATAGGCAGCCACAGTTCTCAGTCAAATTAGTTTCAAAATATTTAATCGAATATTCCTTACATAACAAAGAATTTGTGGTTACTATGCTGCTGGGGGTTAACGGGTATTAACAAGAGGCCTGATTGTAACAGTACAGTATTTATTTTGTCTGAGTGGGAGATTAACAAACAAGTGATATTTAACCATTTAACCATATAATTTGTTAAAGAAATTTCAGTTTTCTGATAGAAAATGTCAAATTTACAGGCTAAGAGAAATAATTTTTAGAAAATTTATCACTGGAATGACTGGCAAAATTAACGAGCCAACCATTCCAGTGGTAAATTTTCAAAAATATTCTTCTCTTGGTCTGCAAATGGACATTTCTCACGGCCAAAGCAAATGGCATTTTTGCCGTTTTTTTAGAGTTAAAGCATAAAGAACTCATTCTCAACACCGTCTTGAGTAGATTATGTCTTACAAAATCTATTTTCTTAAAGTAAATTACTAACTTTGTCCAGATGAAGAAAAACAAGGGAACCTGCAACGCTTTACTATCAAACAACTTCATCATGATACCTCCATTGCAGGATCCCTAACTAGTTACTATTCAAGCTAATTTTCCTGAATTCTCTAAGTAGACTGTCAAAGTAAACACAGGTACATCTTGTGACAAACAGTCGTATGTACATATATATATATATATATATATATATATATATATATATATATAAGTCTAACGCTTTCAACTCAACACGACAGCAAAATTATCTCCAATTAACTGTTTGTCTGCTGAATTACATTTTGTATGGGGTTTAACTCTGGACCGGGTGAATATTTTGAAAACAATTTGACTGAAAGTTGTTGGTGGCTAGGCCACCAACAACCTTCAGTCAAATCATTGTCAACATATTCGCCATGTCCAGAGTTATTTTCCACTGAAATTACTGTCTGATGGCTTGCAGCAAACAGACCGTTAGTGTACAAAATATTCTGTAACATTTTGAAATTAGACACTTTAGGCACCAAGACATTCCAGTAAAATTGGTTTCTGGAAAGTGAATTGTTTACCTGTATGATTTAAAATCGAGACACTGAAAAAGTTAGTTCAGAAAATACTATGATCACAATACATTTGTCCGAGATGCGTTTGAAACCTTTAAATCTCTGTAACTATTCATGAGCACTACTGAGCACCTAGGCAGCAACAATAGTCTGTATTAGTTTCAGGACAGTTAACCAGTTAGCATTCAAGTCATGCAAAAATGGCTTCTGTCGTGGTCTTGTGGGCTGTCATCCATTTGCGCGCCAAGCATGACAACAGAAGACTATCTTTGAGAATTTACCACTGGAATGATCACGGCTCGATAACCAAGCCAGCCATTCCGGTGGTAAATTTTCAAAAAAATCTGACCGGCAAATGGACATTCATTAACCCTTTACTGACTATATTTGGTCAAGAAAATTAAAATATCTGCTTATTGAATGTCCATTTGCAGGCCGAGAGAAGTATTTTTGAAAACTTACCAATGAAATGACTGGCTCGATAACCGAGCCAGTCATTCCAGTGGTAAAATTTGAAAAATACTCTTCTCTTGGCCTGCAAACGGACATTCCTCAAGACTACGGCAGCGGCTGGTTTGGGCCGGCTTCGTCATGAAAGGGTTAAACAGAAATTTTTAATTCTCTTGCCCAGTACTGTTAAAAAAAGAGGCTCAATATCTTTGACTTTCAGATGATTAAAACAGAAATCCTTGATCATACACTCTCTCTCTCTATTGTAACTTGAAAGAATAGATGCCACAGAATAATTGATGAATCTGATCTGTTACTCAAGTATGATGTCATAATCAATCACGTCACATGTAGGCAGAATATTGCACTCATAATTGATGGAAAGACTCTTGTCATGAAGCTGGAATAGTCATCCTTCAAGTGTACGAATTGTATGTCATTGATGGATTTACTATTTAAAACATTCTTTTGAAAATTTTGAAACAGATTTGACCCAGTCAAATTAGTTTCAAGATATTCAACAGCTGACTCATATAGGGATTCTGGGGATCTGAGCGAGTGACAGTTCGTTCAATCACAACATGGGCAAAGCCAGTGTGGACGGAACTTACGGGTAGATATGGATGGGCATAGCTAAAAATCAATCCCTCTATTGTTGTTCGTGTGTAGTACTCTACAGGAGACCAACCATATTCTGATACGGGTGGTACATTTATGTACATAGGAACCCTGAAGCCAACAAGTTAGAAATCACTAGCTGTAAATATGACGAAACGTGCCACCACAATATTTTATTTCCCCATTGGCTTACATACACCGGAAAATTTCTAAGCGCCATAACGCTTCTGGTTGACATTGCATACAATTCTGGAATGTAGATATTAGGTGCATAGATGAACATTTTGAATTTCAATCATGCAAAAAAATAGTAAGAAAAATGCTATCCAGTATTATTGATACAAGTGACAGAATAAGATACTGGCTGATTATCTCTACAGTTAAAACAAGCGCAAATTTGTCCAATACCTGCATCGTTTATATATTTTTTCAGTCGTGCCATCGTAAGGTCAAAAGTGTCTAATTTGGAAACAATTTTTCTGAATGCTGTTGCTGTTGAGTTTTAGCTTTTGACTGCAAAATTGGCAGACATTTTCGGGACACACATCAACCCAAGTTCAGAAAAGATCGCTCCATTAGAGTTATTGGAAAATGCTTAAAAAATGTCTATTTTGAAAACAATGTTGCTGAAAGATGTTGCATTTTATCCGTTGGCCACAAAACTGGTATGATCGGGTCCACATGGGTAAGCTTCCACCAAAGTTTGGGGAAATTGAAGCAGTAGAACTAGAGTTATTTAAGAATGCGTAAAAATGTCTATTTCGAAAAATATTGCTAAAAGCTAGAACACAAAATTGGCTTATGTGCTCAGGACCATACGGGCATGTTTCCCTCCAAACTTGGAGAAGATCCTTCCAGTAGAACGAGAGGTATTCAAAATGTCTTAAGAACAACAACAATAACAACAACCAGCACTCCATGCTTGCATTAACTCTGGCGTCCAGCGACGTAGGTACAAACTGACAAGTCAAATCTAACCCTAACCATGAACTAGACATAATTTTCATCCTTAATTTCAATAAAGCTGGCTTCACCATCTGGCGTGGCATTGGGTGGAAGAAGAAAACACAGTGAATTAATGAATTATGAGACCACACTTCCCGTACATACACACAGCATGATCAATAAACTGACTATACGTACATGTAGATAATTTTTGCAGGTTACAAAAATATCTGTGGCTATATTCAATGCAGGCCTTTAAAGCTGAACAGTCACGATAAACAATTAAAGATTAACCGCTTGGGATTAATTAACCCTGTAACACTCAAACTGGTCCAAAATGGCTTCTTCACTGGTCTTATAGTAATTATATGTGGTATATGGTGGTTATGAAATTAAGGAATCATTCATGCACCATAGATTCACCCACTAAACATCTAGTGTTGACGCTTTGGGTCTCATCAGGCACAGGTGAGGTAGGCTTTTAAATCATGACCCTCAGATTAAAAGTGTGAAAATTTATCACTTGAATGACTGGATCGATAATGGAGCCAGTCATTCCAGCGATAAATTAAAAAAAAAAATCTCATGGTATACATATACAAATTGTAATTTTTGATGCGAAAAATAAATAAGTCTTCTTGAATAAATTTAAGGGTCACAGTTAAGATCAAATTGTATTGCATGACTGTTCAGCATTAAGATGAAGATCACATTCTGCCTTGAGCATAAATAAACAACTACATTTTTCGATCACTTTAATGTAAATAAATGCGCTAAACCTCCCAAATATGATACTGCCAATAATTATTTATGTTGCCACACCCAAAACTCAGCAGTTGTCCATTTGCAAATGGTAAATTAAACTATACATTGCAATGTAGTATATACAACAAGCCTTCACAGTACGCCATCTTCAATATGAACATTTGGATTAACGACAGGATAAAATGTATAACAACATACATGCAACGTAATATATTAACTCTTTAATGGTCAAATTTGTGAAAGAAAATTTCAATTTTCCCCTAGAAGATAATTTGCATAGCAAAAGAATTCATCAGTTGTCCGTCCCCCTTATTATTTTAAAACTTACGACTGAAATTACAGAACTCTTTATTGAATCATGCTGTCCAGTGATAAATCTACCAAAAATAGTCGTTTCCCGGCCTGCAAATAAACATCCCTCAAAAGACAATTGCAGAAGACTTTCTTGGCCATAAAAGGGTTAACCATTTTAATAAATTCCCCGTATCTCAATCTCACAGCAAACAAACAGGAAAGCTATTAGATATTTTAAAATTAATATGACTAGAAGCAATTGCTGCCTAAGGCAGCAATGACTTCCAGTCATAGTAATTTCAAAATATTGGAACAGAATATTCTATACATAATAGAGTTAAAATTGTTCAGGGATTTATCAGTGAAAGGGTTAATATTATGAATGAAGAATTCTCCATACAGACCTTAAGCTAGTATCATCAGTGGTCAATGGTGTGAGTAACCTATTTCTCAGAAGCTCCCACCATTCCCTTCACCAGTCAACAACAACCAGACTGAATAGACTTGGCAACACACCAAAGCAGAGAGATTGAGAGATTAGCATCCCCAAAATACCATAGCAGTAAATGCTGTCTGAGCATCTAGTAAGCAAGCACAAGCACACGCACGCACGCACGCACGCACACACACACCACATTAACAGACTAGCTATAGTACAGACACACATCACATTAACAGACTAGCTAGCTAGCTAGCTAGCGCGCACGCACGCACGCACGCACGCACACACACACACACACACACACACACTAGCTATAGTACAGACACACACGCATGCACACACACACACCACATTAACAGACTAGCTATAGTATACACACGCACATACACACACACCACATTAACAGACACACACGCACGCACACACACACACACACACCACATTAACAGACTAGCTATAATACAGACACACATGCACACACACGCATGCACACACACACCACATTAACAGACTAGCTAGCACGCATGCACACGCACGCACGCGCACACACACACACACACACACACACACACACACACACACACACACACACACACACACACACACACACACTAGCTATAGTACAGACACACACGCACACACACACACACACACACACACACACACACACACACACACACCACATTAACAGACTAGCTATAGTACAGACACACATGCACACTGATCTGATACACCACATTAACAGACTAGCTAGCATGCACGCACACGCACACACACACACACACACACACACACACACACTAGCTATAGTACACACACACACCACATTAACAGACTAGCTATAGTACAGACACACATGCACACTGATCTAGTGATGGTGTAATCACAATCATACCATGATGGATACATGTTCTGTAAACAACTGCATTGAATAACATTACCTCAGTTGCTAATGATTGATTATGTACACGCTGTAAAACCTGTCTTAAGCGACCACCTTATGGAGCAGCCACAGGTCAAAAACGTGTAAGTAATTACCCAGGAAAGACAGATCTGGTCTCATAATACAAATTGCCTTTAATTTTGGAGCTACAAGATAGTGCTTTTGTCAAAACTGTTAGCAATTTAATGACTAAATTTGGTAAGAAAAAAATTATTTGCTTATTAAATGTTCCTTTGCAGGCCAAGAAGCCTATTTTTGAAAATATAAAACAGGAATGACTGGCTCGGTTATCGCACCAGTCATTCCAGCATTCTTGGGTTCCAATACAGAGGTGGTCACTTGAGCAGGTTGTAAGCAGTGATTACTGATCAAGATTCGCCAAGATAATTGACATATTTGCTTCGTGAATGTCCATTTACACACCAAGAGAATATTAAAAAAAATGTATTATTAGAATACTGGCTTGTGTTGCGAAGCAGTCATTCTAATGATACGTTTTCAAAAAATAGTCTTCTTGCTAGATACTTCTCAAAACCATTAAAAAGGCCAGTTTAGGCAGGATTGCCCATTTTAAAGACTACATGTAGAAAGCAACAGCCTTCAGCAACTTTAAAACATATGAGTATGACAGTTACCAATGAAGATTAGCACGCAACCACTGAAGGTTAAGACGGCTATACAAGAAAAGTAATTTCTTACACTTTATTAAACTAATTTTACTGGAGCCTGCAAATTACGTATTTAACCATTTAATGGGGGTGTAACAAAAATGTCAAGGTTGGCTGAATTCAACCATAAAGCATAACTGGCATGTTAGTTAACCCTCTGATTGTGGATTGCGAGACAATGTTTACATTAGGCTCCGCCCTCAGGGTGCTGGGGTAAGGGGCAAAATGTTAATAGTCAGCGAAAACTTGTGGATTTGGGATGACATCATGGTGTACCATCAACTGCACATTCTAGTTCTATTTAACCCTTTAAACACTCGAATGTTTTAAAAAATTTCTATTTTCTCACATAAAATGTCCATTTGCAGACCAAGAAGACTATTTTTGAGAATTTACCACTGGAATGACTGGCTCGGTTATCGAATCAGTCATTCCAGTGGTAAAATCTAAAAAATAGTCTTCTCTTGGTCTGCAAATGAACAGTTCTCAGGACTAACGCAGAAGCCGTTTTGGATGATATGAGGATTAAAGGGTTAATTTCATTACACTATTTCACAGGAAGCTTCCAAATGCATTATTTTGAGAATATGCAACAGCTCCACTGTACATATCGACATTTTGAAATGGTGTTTTCAGGAATCTCTAGAAGTACTAGGCCATCCTTAAATAATAGTTTGGTCCTCTCCTGACCGACCCTAAATAAAACCTGCCGACTCAAAAATCTTTCTTTGTAGTACTTAGCCTGTGAAGAATTCTTTTATTCTCTAATGTAAATTCATTCATTCATTAATTATTCATTAATTAATTGATTCCATTCGTCTAAATTGGCTCATATAACCGTTACAAACTGTTTGCTTTATAGTTTCTGTTTCAAATAGTTCAAATAAAAACCTTCAAATTTTGTTCTTTCAATTCAATTTAGTAATGTTATATTTCAGCAGGTAACAAAATTTCCCAACCTAACCTACCTTACCCCAACCATCAGAATGGGAGAGGAAAACCAAAAAATCTTTTAAGGATGGTCCTACTGTAACTGGCCACTGTGTTATGATGCATATATACACTAATTAGACAGTTAACCTTTCACATCTTAAGAAATAAGATTACAAGACATCTGCAAACATGGTTTATTAGGCTCTAAAATACAAGTTCTATATCTACGAATCTGGTGAAACATATACTGAGATTCCACATCTGTTGGCACTGATGGTGCTGTACAACCTAAAAATACCGTACCCCTTTAACCTCGAATTTATTCAAGAAATTTCAATTTTCTGTTAGAAAATGACCATTTGCAAACCAAGAGAAAACTATTTTTGAAAATTTACCACTGAAATGACTGGCTCGGTTATCGAGCCAGTTATTTCAGCGGTAAATTAAAAAAAAATAGTGTTCTATCGGTCTGCAAATGGACATTTCTCAAGCCCACTGCAGAAGCCATTCTTGGCTGATATGAGTGTTAAAGTGTTAACACACTTCCAATAGAAAGGAAGAGGTATTATTGAATATTTTGGAATTAATTTGATTGGAAGTCAGTTCAAAATATTTCAACAGAACATTTTTTACATCTTGTTCAAATGTTCCAAATTTTACGTTACTAACTAAGATGTTTCTGAGGGGTTTTCTTGGAAACATATTAAGTGATTTATGAGGCATACTGTAATTTGAATGTAAAGTAGCAGAAGATTTCACAAGATAAACTAGTCATGTCACAGGAGAACTAGCAAGAGGAAGTGAGGGAGGAGGGGGGAGTGGGGGGGTGTAATAAAGGTAGTGGAGGTCATGAAGGGCTGAATAAAGTGGATCAGTATGTGCTATCATAGGATCACTGGAAACTTGGCTAATTTCAAATGTCACAAGGCCAAGATAATTTGCTCAGTGACTGTCCATTTTAATAACGAGATAATTTTTAAACATCTATTACTACAATGACTGGCTCTGCTAGAGGCGGGCAATCCAGTGATAAATAATAAACAAGAATTCTGTGGAATTAAATGTCTCGCCTGTCTCCTGTTTGCCACAGTTACCTTTACAGTTAACCTTCTGCCCTCAATGTTATTATGCTGCATCCTATCATTATAGGTAACCAGGTATCCAAGTTTAGTTGCAATAGGCTTAACCAATCGTGAAATATAAGCTGAAAGGTTTTGCTAAACGCAAAAACTTAATGTTGAAAAAGCAGAGTTCTGTATCAAGTTCAAAGTGACCTTGACCGTTGACATTGTTCCCCCAACATCATCATGCTGCTTCCTAACATTATAGGTAACCATGTATCCAAGTTCAGTTGCAATAGGCGTAACCAATCCTGAAATATAAGCTGAGAAGTTTTGCTAAACGCAAAAACTTAATGTTGAAATAAGAGAATTCTATATCAAGATCACAGTGACCTTGATCTTCGACCGTGTGAAAACAACACCATCATCATGTTGCTTCCTATCATTATAGGTAACCATGTATCCAAGTTTAGTTGCAATAGCCTTAACCAATCCTGAAATATAAGCTGAAAAGTTTTGCCAAACGCAAAAACATAATGTTGAAATAACAGAGTTCTGTATCAAGGTCACAGTGACCTTTGACCTTGTGATCACAACATCATCATGCTGCTATCATTATAGGTAACCATGTATCCAAGTTTGGTTCCAATTGGATCAGGCATTGCTGAGATATAAGGCAATAACCTTTGTTTAATGCAAAACGTAACGTAAAATATTAACAAAGATTACACTGTAACATTTGACCCCTGTAACCTTGACCTCATGGCCTTTTTATCGGCGGGCTGCTTCCTTTCGATGTATATTACCAGGCACCCAAGTTTGGTTCCAATTGGATCAGGCATTGCTGAGATATAAACTTAACTTAAAAGTTTACGCCACCGCCAGAAAAGTGATACCTATGTCTTGATCCTGCTTCGCAGGCGAGACAAAAATAGTCGGATCAGAGCTTTAAAATAGTTCCAGACACAAACATGCGAGCGCACGTATGCACACACAGACCCAAAGGTAATACCCGAACCAAAATTCTGACTGGAACTGCTAGAACCAATGACTATAGTATCCTTTTAGCCAAAATTGGTTGAAATCAGTCAAAATGGACAGGCACTTTGACAAATTTTTAATAGAATCTAAGATTTTGACCATAAAACTGACGAATCAAAATAAATTGGGAATGGAAGTTGACCCAAATTTGTTTAAAAATCTTACTACTGTCTGGTTACGGAGGAGTAGTATTTTAAAGCAAAAGCTGATGAAGAGACGCCATGGAATTTATAAGCTTACTTGGCCATTCTGGCCAGGTGAGCTAATAATACTTTATAAAAGTATGGAACCAAAAATAGATCAAAAACTATTTGGCATTTTTAAAGAGAAAATAAACAAACAAGAATTCCCCCAACAGACCCCCCTTGTGGGTTGGTCTGTAGTTTTATTAACAACTATAAACATAATTTCTATTCAATCACTACTTGCTAAATCAAACCTACTGCATTTAGCACCAGAAAAAGATCTTTTTTAATGCTTACTTTCATGCTCCCCACCTGCCTATACCGCCTCATTGTACCCTCAACCAGGCTTCTGGTAGAGTACACTCTCACCATATAGCCTGCATACACTGGCACCAGTCTGAACTTACTGCTCTTTGACCTAGGTCAATGAGCATGCGCATAGGAGGCTAAGAGTAACATAGAATCACTTTCCAAATTTAGATGCAAGAAAAAATAAAGAGATTCTCAAATCATTCCCACGCGAGGTGGCTGAAAGCAGGTCGTAGTGATTGAACGGTAAGTATGTTTATAGTGGTTAATAAAACTACAGACCAACCCACAAGGGGGGGGGGGGGGTCTGATGGGGGTTGTTATTACACCACAAACATCCATTACCGTTCAATCACTACTTGCTAAACCCGTAGAATTGGTCAGTGCCCCACTTAAAAACCCTTGGTGGGTGGAGATTTGAGAAGCTCAAAGGAAGTATAAAAATAACAGATATACAAATAAAAAATAATCAAATAAACATAAAAGTGCATCAATTTAAATCACACAGTGATTATCAAACAAGGAAAATGAACAACCAAAGAAAACTAAACAAGACACAAATAAAGATTCTCACCCATATCAACACAGGCATACAGTCTAAGGAAAATGGCCTTGGTAAATGGTCTTTAGCTTGCTTAGTTAAAATGGTTATATTTCTAAAGAAGGAAGCCGCTGGACTCTGATCCTTAACGTGAAAGGAGGTAAAGGTCGATTCAGACTTCCAGCTGGCCACTTGCATAACATCATCTAAGGATGAACCGGCAAATAAGGCGAAAGAAGAAGCCATTCCACAGACGTCATGGGCTTTAATATGAGCCAATTGGATTTCACCAGATGAAGCTATCTCGTAATAGATTCGAATAGTATCGCATATCCATCTGGCTTTGGAAACAGGTCTGGCTACTTGTTCCGCGTACGGGACCCATAGATGGGTTTTAACAGATCTTTTAGTGTCGCTCACCTGGAGCACTATGCATTTTTGTCAAAATTGTGGGTGGGTGGTTTAGGAGTAGTCTTTTAAATGAGTTTGTGGACATGTTTGCAAGTCCAATATGGCTGCCAAACACGCTACATTTTGATTGGTCCAATTTGGCTAGGTTTCTGGCGCAGATCCTTCCCTTGAAAAAAATCTAATGGCACTCAGTGCCTAATCATATTTCCCAAATTTCGGCCCAATCTGCTCAGTGGTTCTGGAGTTGTTTTGGCAAAAAATAGGTTATCCAAGATGGCCACCAAACCATTTGGCCAATCAAGTTCCCTGGAACAAACTTGGTGCAGCTTTTGCCATAGATGATATTTCATGCTTTTTGAATTGATCCCCCAGGCAGTTTTGGAGAAGATTTTTAAAGACATTTCTAAAAATCGACCAAAACCCAAGATGGTGTGAGAAAACATAAAAAATTTCCCATTGCTTTAGTATGGGAGATTTTGGCAGGTAAATGATCCAAGATGGCCGCTAAACCGTTTATCTGACAGTCTCGAAAATGGCAAATTTTAAATGACAATATGCAAAAAAAATACATAAAACCAATTTCGGCCTCAAAATCAATCAAATAAAAAAATCCAATATGACCACCAAACACGCTATATGGGCATTTTCACAGTCACCTGGAGCAGTGGGCGCACAAGAGAAAGGATGGGGAATGCTCAGAAATTAACATGAGTAATAGAGCAATATGAAACATTATATATTTTTAATGCATGATAGTGTGTGGTACCTGGAAATAAGAATATAAGAAACAGAATATCATTTGTGTTCTTTTAATTGCACACACATGTTCAATTTTGGACAAAACTGAGTTTCCTACTGATAAATCTTAATTTTGTTTGCTGGAGAAAACAATAAAAGCAGCAACCCTGCCAAGAATATTTGCAGTAGAATAGCATGCGAGAATGGTGCTATCAAAAATCATGCATTTATGGAGGTATCAAGATTTTATTTTATACTGTGGTCTAGGGTTGCACGATTATTCACTTTTCATAATCGCGGTCATTTAAAAAATAAAATCGCGATCATACGATTAATCATGAACCTGAAGTATATTAACTACGTCAATGCTGCTTCGGGGACGTTATTATGCTACTGCAGATTGTAAGATTATGGGTTAGGCACATGAGTATACATACATGGACAGAATAGATCAGTTGCTGATTGCAAACAAAGGAATGTATCAAGATTTTCTAGATGGAAAACGGAAGGTACCGTATTTCACTTAATTGTAGCCTATGCTCTAATAAAAGCCCACACGCAAACTTTGACATATGAGCTCCAATGATTTCTTAGCAGTTTCAAAATGGCAAAAAAACCCACAGACCTCCTTGTGGGTTGGTCTGTTGTTTTATTAACCACTATAAAAACATACTTACCGTTCAATCACTACTTGCTAAATCAATTATCTGCGTTTAGCTATCAGAATAAGATTTTTATGCTTGCATACACACCTCCCCATGCCTATTCCTATTAATATGGACCCTTAACCAGGCTACTGGTTAAGTCCATCTCCAGCATACTGACTGATATAGACTGGCACCAGTCTATATCCACCCCATAGTGACGCCTGAAACTAAGCGCGCTTGCGCATGCGCACTGGAGCCCAAATAGGAAAGAGATTCACTTTTCTAAATTTAAGTGCCAAATATTAAAGGACAATTCTCAAATCTTACAACGCGGGGTGGCTGAGGCCGGGTCGTAGTGATTGAACGGTAAGTATGTTTTTATAGTGGTTAATAAAACAACAGACTACTGTGGTGGGGGGGTTGTTATTACACCACAAAAACATCCATTACCGTTCAATCACTACTTGCTAAACCCGTAGATTTGGTCAGTGCCTCACTTAAACATTAGGTGGGAGGAGATTTGAGAATCAACAAACAAGGATAAAAATCAAATCAATCTTATCCACATGTTAATAACAAAACAAAATAGTGCATTTAACTCAATCACACAGTTGATTAACAAATAAGGAAAACTTGAACTTAAAGAAATAAATAAAAACCAAAAGAAGACTCACCATTTCTCACAGACGTGCAGTGTTAACGAAAATGGTGGGAAGTGCTTGGTAAATGGTCTTCGCCTTTTTTAGTTAAAATAGTAATGTTACGAAAGAAGGAGGCTGCTGCACTCTGGTCTTTGAGATAAAAGGTTGTAAAAGTGGATTCAGATTTCCATCCTGCCACCTGCATGACTCCACCTAAAGACGAACCGGCAAAAAGAGCGAAAGAAGTAGCCATACTTCTAACGTCATGGGCTTTAATATGGGAGAGGTTAATTTGATCCGGTGAGGCTATCTCATAACACAGCTTAATTGTCTCACAAATCCATCTGGCAATCGTAGATTTTGAGACTGGCTTAGATAACTCTTCCGCGTAGGAAACCCATAAATGGGATGGATCGACTCTTAAAATCAGTT
Organism: Chaetoderma sp. LZ-2023a; assembly: GCA_034401795.1. Taxonomy (NCBI): domain Eukaryota; kingdom Metazoa; phylum Mollusca; class Caudofoveata; order Chaetodermatida; family Chaetodermatidae; genus Chaetoderma; species Chaetoderma sp. LZ-2023a. The sequence goes on from CM067359.1 coordinate 147,137,087, forward strand.
CGCTGTTTGTACATTCTTAATTCCCTAACAGGACACCAAAATTTATCGGATGGCGAAAAAGACGATAAAGATTTAAAAATGATCGGACTAGCAGGAAAGCGGTTAGACTGAGTTTTAGATAAAAAGTCCCTTCTGGGATATAAAACCAAACCATCTCCTGAAACTATAAATCTATCCCTTTCAGCAGAAGGAGCATGAATCTCTGAACGTCTTCTAGCAGAGGCAGCAGCAACAAGAAAAACAGCTTTGAAAGTTAAAAGCTTAATACTGCTAGAGGAAATAGGTTCAAAATGGCGACCTGCCAAAACTTGAAGAAACAAAGCCAAATTCCAGGAAGGTAAAGGCGTAGCAATCGGAGGACGAATATTACCTAGACCTCTAATAAAACTATTAAGAGTCTTAGTATCCTTGACATCGGCATTCAGAAGACAAGGAAGAGAAGATGCCAGAGAAAATCTATATCCCTAACCGTATTAGCTGATAAATGTAAAGAATCAAACAGATAAGATAAAAAAATCTAATACTTGGGGTATAGAAACAGAATCAGGCACGAAACCTTGGTCTGAACACCATTCTCCGAAAATTTTAAGTTGACCCTTGTAAACTCGACGGGTCGACACTCTTCTGGCAGAATCAATAATTTCCTGAGATCTTGAAGAAACTTTATTCTCGAGGACCTGACTCGAGATTCTCCAAACACACAGATTAAAAATTTCTGGGTTTGGATGAACACAAAGACCCCTTACTTGAGATAGAAGATCTTGGGATACTGGAAGAAGACGAGGGAAGTCTACCAGAAGATCTAGAAGGTCTACAAACCAAATCCTCTTTGGCCAAAAGGGAGCTATCAGAAGAATCTCACTGCCCTGTAGGTGGGGCTTAGAATACACCTTCCGTATCCTCTGCGTGTCGTAAGAGGTGACTAAAGGAGGTAAGGGTGAGGTAACCCTGACAGAAACCTCGAGTGCTGAAGACGGAGGTTCCAGGCCACACGCGCACTCTAATAAACCATGGATCCACGCACTTAACGCTTATGATCATGTCGATAGTCACTTACAGGACTGGCGGTAAGATCAGCGAACGAAAAGAAGAAGAAAGAAGAATCTCGCAAACTTGATCCTTGACCTTCTTCAAGACTAACGGAATCAAAATCGTTGAAGGGAAGGCATAGGTGAACATTCCTGTCCAGGACTGAGACAGCGCATCCACCGCCAGGGCTTGACTGTCCGGAAAAGGAGACATGTAAGAGAAGATCTGAGCATTCAGAGAGGTCGCGAACAGATCTACTAGAGGACGATCCATAAGACTGATAATCACTCTGACAACTGACCTCATTAACTGCCACTCTGTGTGGGCGAACTTGCTGGCACGTGACAGTTGGTCCGCCACAAAATTCAGACTGCCTGGGACATGGGAAGACACAAGAAAAATCTGCTTCTTGCGGCACCACACGAGAAAATTCCACACTTCTAGACAGAGGAGAGATGACCTTGTACCTCCCTGCCTGTTGATATAAGACACCACTGTCGAATTGTCAGACCGAATCGAGACTGAGACCTATCACAAGATCTGACCATGAAAGGAGAGCCTTCTTGACAGCCCACAACTCTAGAATGTTGATATGAGCTGTTGACTCCTCCAGGGACCAAAGGCGGGAAACTGACAGGGAGTCCCAGACTGCTCCCCATCCCTCCTGGGAAGCTTCTGCGACGATAATCACCTTAGTGGAGGACTTTACCAGTGGAACACCCATCAGAAGCAGAGAACAATTCTTCTAAAAATGTAGATGAGGAATCAAATGTTCTCTGATGGGAGATGGTAATCTGATGGTAAATAGAGCGAATTGACTGCTTCCAAAGGGACATTAAATACATTTGGAAGGGTCTTCTCATCAGCGCCGCCCAAGGAATTACTTTCTCTACGCTGACCATCAAGCCTATCACTCTTAAAAAGAATCTTGCTCTTACCATGGGAGAAGACAGGATTTCCATTGCCACTGATAAAGCCTCTATCCTTGGATCTGAGGGGAAGACTAGATCACGGGCCAGGTCGAAAGAAACGCCAAGATGCGTAAAGATTTTAGCTGGAACTAGGCGTGATTTCTTTAGATTTAAAATCCACCCTAGGTTGCATGCCAGACTGCAAACTTCTGGAAGAATTCCTGAGAAAATTGAGGATGACCTTACTTTTACCAACCAGTCGTCTATATAAACATGAAGATGGATAGAACGACGGTGTAAAATTCCTGCCATGGCTGAAACTAGACGGGTAAAAAGGAAGGGAGTTGTGGTCAGGCCGAAGGGCATGGCGCGGAACTGCCACTCGATCCTTGTAAGCAAACCTCAGGAACTTTCTGAAGGCAGGGTGAATAAGAACATGAAAGTAGGCGTCCTTTAGCTCGATGGAAGACGTCCACATTCCCTGATCTAAACTGGAAATGATCTGGGAGATTGTCTCAATCTTGAACTTGGGAGTGAGAATCATAAGATTTAGCTTTTTCAAATTTATGATAGGACGCCAACCTCCTGTTTTCTTGGAAACTAAAAAGATGATCGACTAGTAGCCCGGGTCTACTCTCCAGTGGGGAACTTCTTCTATTGCCCTCTTGACAATCATGGATTCCAACTCCTCTTCCAAGGCAACCAATTTTTCTGGATTGGAGGGAATCGGAGTCCAAATTGGAAGAAAAGAGAGAAGAGGAGGATGACGGATCCATGAAGGTGCATAACCCCAACGTATCTGAGAAACTAGCCAGGAGTCCTGAACGAGGGCCTGCCAATTCTCCCAAAACAGAGAAAGGCTCCCTCCTACTGGCACGTTGGGCAACAGGCATTGGACCAACTGATCCGAAGGCACAAGAAGAGGGGGAGGGATGAGGAAGGGAAGAGAGAAGGCTGGACTTACCTGGGAATAGTCCACACCTTCAAACTCTCTTTCCTTGATACCCTCTAAAGGAAGAACGACCTCTGGACCTGGAACTAGCACGCGAGGAGAAGGAGACTGCCTCCTTTGAGACCTGAAATGATGAGAAGATATAGAATCGAAGCGATCCTCCTCCGTGGATCGATCTTGATGATTGGAAGAAGAAAGATTGGAATTATTAATAATCCTAGAGGGATAAGCCCCAAACTGGTCAGGTTTGAGGCTCTTTCTTCTAGGAGAAGAATTCAGACTCTTCACAGAAGAAACATCTCTTTTCAAGGAAGGATTAGCGAAGGAAATCTGAGCCTGAAGCTCCCTAGAGGCCTTCAGGCACTCAGATTCTGCACGAATTAGACTAGGAGCCGCCTGTCCGAAAATATCTTGACCAAAAGGAGGTGCTACAACAAGACTATTCTTCAAAGAACTAGAAATCTGAACCTCAGAGAGCTTCCTGGATCAACGCTTTGAGGTAATGAAACCCAAGGACTTACAGACTGAATTGAGGGAGCCACGAGACAAATCTGCCAAAGAACGAAAAACTGATAAAGGAACTTGATCACCACGTTCTTCAGCCTTAAGAACAGCCTCAGATAACAGAGCAAGGAAATTAGATGACTTAAGCTGATACCTGCAAACAGACTCAGAGAGACTGAGTGGAGGCAACCTTCAAATAATCCTCCTTGGGAGCTTGAACAGGAGCATCATATTTTGAAACAAGAGAAAAGTCATTAGTGAAAGCATCATTAACAAAGAAATCGAGCATATCAACTACTAAGTTATCAATAGGCAGAACCTGAGGAGAGGAAGAGTCAGATGTAGAGAGAGAACAGACCCGAAAGAAGGAGGATTAATAGCAAATTCCTCCTTAAGAGGAAGAGAAAGAGTAGATGCGATCCACCTGTGAGCCATGGACCAGTCTTCCGAAGAGGCTCTGACCGGACAAAACCTCTTCAGATCCCTGGCCCTGACCGACTTGGGAGCTGACGGAAGAGAAGGATGAAGAGGAGAAGAAGAAGAAGAGATGAGAACAGTCACCTGAAACTAAAGATTCACCTGCCCTAGAGGAAACAGGAGAAGAAGGCCTTCTAGCAGACTCAGGAAAGGAAGAAACTTGAGAAGAAAAGGAATCCCTACCCTGATCCTGACTAGAGTACAAGAAAGGAAGAACCAGAGAACTGGCAGAAAACCTCGACAGGATAGAAAAGCGAGCAGAAACAAAAGAACGATCTAAAGAAGGATCCCTAACCACAGAAAACAAGGAAAAATCTAAACTTGAATCAACAATTTGAAATTCTAGCTCAGGAGAAAGGACAACGGAAACAATCGGATCACGATGATCAAAAGAAGAAGAGGAGGAAGGAGGAAGAGAAGAGATTGGATGAGCAGATGGAGAAGAAGAAGAATGATCTACCGGACCCTGAGAGGAAAGAGAAGGAAGACGGGAGAAACCCGGAGGAGGAATAGAAGATTGGAAGAGAGCAGACGAGTTAGACACATGACTGGATGAGAAGTCCTTAGCAGAAAGAGAAGAAATAGGATTAAAACCTGGAGGATGAGAAAGAAGGCCTAGAGGAAGATGAATTCAAAACAGCGTCACGAAAGGAAGGAGAGGGAAGACGGGGAAGATAAATCAACATCTACTACCTGAGAAGGGAGAAAAGAATCATAATTGGAAGCTACAGAATACTGAGAGAACACCCGTTGAGATATTTCAGAACAAGAATCTACAAAACCCCTATCATCACAAACCTTACGCTTATCCTCGGAAAATCTCTCTGAATATAACGAGGAGACTGCAGCGTAAGATGATGCTTGGATAAAATCTTAGACGACACTAACTGATTATGATCTCTCGCTATCCCGGAAGTTACCTCCCAACCGGAAGCGGAAGACGGAAGTCTATCCGGATCTGAACGACCCGGAAGTACACCTCTAGAACCGGAAGTGTACAGACAGGAATCAAAAACGGAAGCGGAAGCGCTTCTACTGGAAGACGAAAAATAATAGGAGTCCTCAGACCCCGGGTATCCGGTATGACCGGAAGCGCTGCTAAAACCGGAAACGGATCTTGAAGACCCGGATGTCCTACAAAAACGGAAGTCATACCGGAAATGGTCGGAATGGAAGTAATAACCAGATCTTGAAGACCTGGATTTCCTACAAAACCGGACGAAACTGAAGAAAGAACCGGATCCTGAAGACCTGGATGTCTTGACAAACTGGAAGTTAAACCGGAAACAGACAGAATGGAAGAAGCACCGGAAAATGGAAGTAAACCCGAGTCCTGAGGACCCGAGTCCACCACAACGGAACCGGAAGAATTAGCAAGACTAGAAATCGAACTCTTAGCTATAGGCGACCTATGGAGAATCTTTACGACCGGTATGACTGAAATACTGGCATTAGCATAAGGCTTTTGGACGTTAGCTTCCACCTCCGCCACAACTGCTTGAGGGTTATGCCTGTCACCCTCAAGTCGAACCCACCTTCGAGAGCTTAGTCGCTCTAGACTTTTGCTTAGGAGACCTGGTAACCTGCATAGACGTTAGAGGGACCGGGAACGCCCGCTAGTCCTCGGGCTATCGTCGGAACCAGAAGAAACATCCTGTTTCTTGGCCTCCTTGATGGCAGAAGATATCCTTTCGTCTAAAGATTTGGTCAGTACAGAAGCGAAGCACTCAAATCTCGCAAATAACGATAAGACAGCATCTGAATTCGCCGAAGAGGCCCCCCCCCCTCCGTTGCTACCGGAATAGATACATTAGATTTCGCAAAAGACACAGCTTTCATCTTACTAGCAATGGAGGTAGGGGAAGGACGACCAGAGGGCAGCGGTTGTTTAGCGGGCAATTCCTTAAAAAACGCCTTAGAAACCGAGACCAGCCACCCTTTGCAAATCCCACACATCATTGTGGGGGTGCAAGAAGTGCATTTGTCGCACACATGACCACCAAAATCAGCTGAGTGAAGGCGATCACATTTGGCAGACGTGCATTTCGTCTTATCTGACGATTTAACGGACTCCTAAAAACGAAAAATAGTAACAATGAAGCATACCGCTTAGAAAATCATTAAAAGGAGACTAGAAACTTAAAACGCACTTATAAAAAGGCGGGAAAGTTCCAATTAGAAAACAAATTCCCTAAAGAAACAAACTTGCATAGGGATAAATGAAATTCCTTATAATGCACTAGGTGTAAATTGATAATGGCTCTTGGAGAACGCTAGAGAATTAATATGATGATGATGATATAGGCATTGTAAATAAGTTACCACGAAACGAGAACGACCTTTCACGAAAACCGGTAACAATATATACATAGTTATAGATTACAATATAACCACGAATATACTTCCTAAACGTAACTTAGGGAGGATTGACTTCATAGTAGGCATATTGTTTAATAATATGAAGAACAATAAGTGTAGTTGACACAGCACAAAGCAGTAAAAACTCTTAAAGAATATTTGTAGCAGTTGTTCTGTTTCCTATTTGGGCTCCAGTGTGCATGCGCAAGCGCATTTAGTGACAGGCGTCACTATGGAGTGAGTATAGACTGGTGCCAGTCTATATCAGTCAGTATGCTGGAGATGGACTTAACCAGTATCCTGGTTAAGGGTCCATATTAATAGGAATAGGCATGGGGAGGTGTGTATGCAAGCATAAAAATCTTATTCTGATAGCTAAATGCAGATAATTGATTTAGCAAGTAGTGATTGAACGGTAATGGATGTTTTTGTGGTGTAATAACATCTGTATTAGAAGCCCACTCCCTAACTCAGCAAATTGTATAGGAAATTTGTAAGGATAATAATAATAATAACAACAACAATCGTGTCATAGCGTTTGCCCTGTAGGTGGGGCTTAGAATACACCTTCCGTATCCTCTGCGTGTCGTAAGAGGCGACTAAAGGAGGTAAGGGTGAGGTAACCCTGACACAAACCTTGAGTGCTGAAGACGGAGGTTCCAGGCCGCATGGCGCACTCTAATAAACCATGGATCCATGCACTTAACGCTTATGATCATGTCGATAGTCACTTACAGGACTGGCGGTATGATCAGCGAACGAAAAGAAGAAGAAGTGTCACAGAATGCAGGAAATGTCAATTTCCCTTTCTCCGAGATCTAACAATACTCACCATTCTGTTACTTCTGATATACAGCTGGCCTTGACAGCGGCTCTAGGATTATAGACTTAGAAAGCTTTACCGACTCCTGGGAACCGGGTACTCGGCTCCCAACTGCCGAGTACCCGTTTACCATAGAGCTCATATTGTTTGCATAGCCACCAAACAAGAGAAAACTATGGCTTGCCTCCGTGGGGCTGGGAGGCTGGGTCCGTAACAGAATGGTGAGTATTGTTAGATCTCGGAGAAAGGGAAATTGACATTTCCTGCATTCTCCTTCGATCAATACTCACCATTCTGTTACTTCTGATATACACCAGATTTGATCAGTAACCTGGTGGGAAGGGGCAAGCCATAAATGCTAATTTTGCCCCTTGGAGAAAGATTTTAGACTTCAAACTTGACTAACGGAGACCTAAAAGGACCGTCAAGTTCACGGAACCAAATCACATTCGCGTCACGCCCCCCCACCCCCCTTTTTCCTATCAGAAAAGGGAGAGAAACCACGAACAACTATTTCGCACAAAAACACCAATATGCCAATAGGGTTAACTACTCCCTGCATATTCCATGTATTAGCCTGGGAATGAGCATGAATATATAAGATGAATGAACATGATACATATACATAATACAAAAAACTCTCACTATTGAATTACCTTATGATAATTGGACTTCAGACGTACCGCCTCCAACCATTCACCGGTTCGGCCATCAGTGACACAATCTGGTTGACATCCTCTCGCCTGACCATGCCTGCTTTAGGTTCTTTTCTTACCAAAGTGAAAAAAGGGTGAAGAGCAGTGTGGTCACTAACTATCGTTTCAAAACAGCTAAAGCGAGTGGATTGGCTGAGTCTGACACATCCCTCATATAGTAATCCATGAATGAGGACTCACAGTGCCATTGTGCAACAGCCATGATGTCCTCTAACGGAACACCATTGTAAAGGGCGGTCGAGGCGGCTATTCCTCTGACATCGTGTGCCCTTACGCCTTGCACCTGGTGCCCAGTCGCCATCTCGTGAGTAGTCTGAATGCATTCGACCACCCAACGAGAGATAGTATCCATGGATGCGGCGCCATAAGGCTTTTATGGCAGATCCACAGATGTCTATCGTTCGACCGTAACGAGTCAGTCCGTTTCTTGTACTTAGTCAAAGCACGGACCGGGCACCAGACACTGGCATCACGATCAAACCTAGTTAACTTCGGTATAATGATCGGTTTGCCGGGATATCTCAAAGATTGGTTCTTTGACATAAACTCTGCTCTTGGCAGAAGACGCAGACCTTTTCCAGAAACAATAAATCGGTTCCTCTCTGCCGAAAGTGCATGGATCTGACTGCGCCTTCTAGCTGAGGAAGCTGCCAATAGAAAGACTGCCTTTAGAGTCAAATGCTTTAGACTAGCCGAACGCAATGGTACGAAAGGGTGCTTGGCCAGTACATTAAGCACTAAAGATAGACTCCAGGCTGGAATGACTACCGGTTGTCTTGGGCGGAGATTGCTCATTCCCTTCAACATCACATTTAACTGGGCCACCTCTGGACTATCCCTGTTGGCTAGACAAGGGATAAATGATGCCAAAGCTGACTTGTATCCAGCAACTGTGACGGGAGCTAGTCCTCAAAAGAACAGCTCACAGAGAAAGTCTGCTATTTGCTGATAGTGGATTGAAAGGTATCAATACCCTTTTCTTCACACCAGTCTGCAAATCTGTTAACCTTGTTGTTATATGACTTGAAGGTTGACCTACTTCTCGCAGCCGCGATGAAATCAGCAGCCTGTCGAGAAAAGCCTTCCGACGTGGAACGTTGTTTGATAACATCCACGCAGTCATTGAACATCTCGGGACGCTCGTGTAGGAAGCGTCCCTTGGCCTGGGAGATTATGTTCGGAATCTCGGGCAACTGCACAGGATTTTCCACCAGCAGATCTAGAAGATCCGTGAACCACGCCCTGCTCGGCCAATACGGCGCTATTAGCAGGACCAGACACGGTTCCTCCCTGACCTTCACCAAAACCTTCGGTAGAAGAATGGTGGGTGGGTACGCGTAAGCGTGCATCCCTCTCCAGCTTATCGCCAGAGCGTCTGTATCGACGGCATTTGGATCTGTAATCGGCGAGACATATGTCATGATTTGAGCATTTTCCTTTGTGGCGAACAAGTCCACGTTGGGTTTGCCCCAATGCTCGAAGATCCGTCGCAGAACTGGAGGGTTGAGGGACCATTCTGTTGGCAGGATTCTCTGTCTGCGAGACAAAGCATCCGCCAGAATGTTCAATCGGCCAGGAATACGAGCTGCTTTCAAAACAACCGAGTAATTCCTGCACCATTGAATCAAGTGCCACACCCTGATACACAGAGTGGGCGACCTGGTCCCGCCTTGGCGATTTATATATGATACTACTGTCGAATTGACCGACCGTATCAATATCACCTTGCCCCTGATCATCGGAAGGAACTCTTCCAACGCCAGTTCCACTGCCATCATTTCCAACAGATTGATATGCAGCTGACTCTCCGGGAGAGTCCATGTGCCCGAGACCTGGTTCTCCCAGGCAGGCACCCCACCCTTCCAGCGATGCATCCGTGTAAACGGACAGCTGGGGTTGGGGTAGGTGCAGCGAAACCCCTATTAGGAGATTCTGACGCTGTTTCCACCATAGCAGATGCGATATTATCGGCTCCAAAACTGGCACCAGTTTTGACAGGGGTTCTGTTCTCTGTTTCCACAGAGACATCAGATACAACTGGATAGGTCTTCGCATTAGAGCATCGTACGGGATAACCTGCTCCATGGAGACCATTATGCCCAGCATCTGAAGGAACCGCCTCGCCTTGAATGTGGTTTCCCACTCGAAAACTCTTGAGGATGGCTAACAGAGACACCACTCTGGGCTCTGATGGGTAAACCCTGCCCTCCTCAAGGTCGAATCGCATCCCCAAATAAACGAAACGTTGAGTGGGCGTCAACTCGGATTTCTCCTCGTTGACTATGCAGCTTAGATCTGAAAGTAACTTCAGAGTCAGAGCAGTATCCACGTTCAACCTGGCTGCCGAGTCTGCCTTAAGCAGCCAGTCGTCTATGTAGGTGTGTAGCGGCACGTTCTCTTTTCTGAGAAACGCTGTCACCGCAAGGACCACTCTTGTGAAAACCCTCGGAGCTGTCGACAGGCCAAACGGGAGACTGTAAACTCCCATACTTGACTCTGAAACGCAAATCTCAGAAACCTGTGCCAACTCCGATTCATAGGAATGTGGAAATATGCATTTTTTCAGATCGATCGATACACACCACATTCCTTTCCTCAATCCCGCATTACCGACCTCGGCATTTCCATCTGGAACCGAGGCGTATGGCTAAACCAATTTAATGGCCTGAGACTGAGTATGGGTCTCCATCCCCCTGTGCTCTTGGGGACAAGGAACATGTTTGAATAGAAGCCTGGAGTGTTTCGATTTGCTGGATTTATTGCTCCTTTCAGAAGCAAACCCGACACTTCCTTTTGAACGGCTTCTAACTTGTCTGGCTCCCTTGGTACGGGTGTCCAGACAGGTGCCAAAGACAGATTTTGTGGTGGAAAGTCCCACCACTCCGGCATGTAACCCTGGGATAACCATCCCAGGACCAGACTGTCTGACGTCACACCTTGCCAGGCCTCGACGAAACGCATGAGCCTTCCACCCACCATAGACGCCTCGACGTCTAACGGGGTTGTCCGGCTCGCAGTCCGCCCCCCCCCCACTCTTTCTTAACGAGAGAGAGAGAGAACCATTTCGTTCTAGGCACGACGGGTATAACTGGCACCACTGTTCCTGTCACACAGGCGCGGTCCAGGCGGATATGAAGGGAGCTTTCGTACCCTCAGGTACGCTTCGGCCCCTTCTGTCCGCCCTTTGAGGCCTTACCCTTACCCTTCCCCTTGCCCTTCCCACCTCTAGGGCGGTCAGGAGCAACATTGGGGAGGGTAGGCGCCTCTACAACCTTCCTGGGCTTCTTCGCCGGCGGCGGCTCTGAAACCCCAGCTGAAGCAGAAGTCGCAACAGGCCTAGCTTTCGCCTTGCCCTTATGCTTCTTCTGCTCCTTTGAAGGTTGTCCCGTTAGCGGTTTCCCCACAGGCCCTAGTGCATGCGCTTGTCGCACTAGCTCTAGGTTTACCGCTAACCGATTCTGCGCGATACTGGCGGTATCCTCTAAGATGGCCCACGCTTGGCCACCGAAGATGCTAGGCCCTGTCAGGGGTGTCCCAAGGAGACGCTCCCTGACTGCCGTAGCCGGACGCATATGGTCAATGACCATTTGCCTCCTGGATTTCGTCACACGCGCTTGCACCCTTGCCAATGCGTCCATCGACAGCACCAGGCCGTCATTGACACATGAAAGCGCCACAGGTGGCACAGGGTGGCCTGCCCCGCTTCAGCCCACACCGACTGAAGGAGACGATAAGAGTGGTTGACAGCGCTCATCGCTGCCCTCACACCCTCATCGCATAGGGACAGGACTTCTTCCTGGTGTACCTGAGACTTGTCCACAAGTGCCGGACCGGGGTGACCCGGCACGGCACTCTGGACGCCCAGTACCCATCGGTCACTCCGTGACCGACGGGACTACACCATACCTGTCGTATTCCCCCCGCGGAATACGACATCTTGCCCGCACCTCCCTGGAGGCCGCAGGGAGCTGACCCTTGGTCATCAGTTGTTTGCTATAAATAGCATCCAACCATTCTATGAACCGTGGATCCAGTCCCACTGACTGGATCCGGGCCGCGGGCAAAATCCCCGTCCTGATCGACGCAACCGACGGACGGGGCGCATCTTCATCGGCCGTGGCCGAAACCACAGACGGGTCAACCCTGGCTAGCCACGCCAGAGCATCTGACCAATCTACCTCCGATGAAGACACCCCCGCAAACACGTCACCCGTTGACGTGCTCACGGGTCTGCCAGCCACGGCCTCCCAGCAAGGAGCCACGGCTGACACACCAGGCACTCCGGTACCACACGGTTCCGCCGCCACCCCATGAAACACTCCGGTCCATGGGGTAGGTCCACACGGAAAACCGTACGGACCCGTAGCAGTCGCGGAACCATAGCCGGACACGGGCGCCCACGGCACCCCACGTCCGACTGCCGGACCAGGCGAGATAGGTGAGTACCACGCCCGGCCCGGCACACCCGTTCCCATGACGGCTGGTGCCAAACCAAGCCGCACGGAACCGGTGCACGGTAACGGATTTGCCTCAGCCACAGGCGGAGCCGCTGACCTGGCTTGCGCCAAACCAGACAAATGGAGGCCGGTTCCGTCTAGGACGGAATCAACCTCCATATTCTCCACCTGCGGCTTCACGGGCCGCAGCAACCTCTCCTCCTCGGCCTCCTCGTCTTCAGACTCCGAAGAGTCGTCACTAGACGAGTCAACCGTGGAACCGTCCTGGCGGACGGCTCCCACACCTGACGGACCGGCCACCGCTACTGGACCACCCGGAGGTGGCCGCAGAGAAACAGAAACCCGTCTGGCCGAAGCCAGACGGGACTGCCAGGGGGCCGTACGAGACGGCCCCCTCGGTAACCAGTCCAGAATCCTGTCCGAGGACAGGATCCGTACCAGGCATGGGGAGAAACTGCCCCCCAACCTTTGGTAGCAGGGACGACACCAGCGTGGTCAGAACGCTATGCAGAAAAACCCTGCAGAGCCGGACCAAACCACGCCGGCGGTGCCATCTCCGCCACCTCCAGCTGGGGACGTGGAGCACCCGCACCGGCCGAACCGGGCGCTCCACGATTTACTCTCGGACCGCCTGACCCCGCGTCAGACCCAGCCAAGTCCTTCTGGGCAAGGAACTTAACCATCGTTTCGACGGACCACACTGCACAAACATTACACCTATGATCTATATTACACAGGGCACACATAAAACAGACATGGTCCTTGAACATTACACGGACAAACTTATGGCAGTCGTCACATGATGGCGGGGCTGGCTTGGCCTATAAAATAAGCACAAACCTACAATAAACAAGCGGAACGAGACCCGGATGGAAGGCAGACAATTAATTTTCAAATAATTTGACTCATAAATTAACCGTAACCTCCCCGCACCCCACCCCGCCACGTTACAACAACGATCGCATTGATTATGACGACAAGTACGCGGCGGGCACAACACACCCATAATAGATCCTCCAGGATGTGTAACGGCTCCAGGAATCATATCGCATAGCATTCAGGGTATATTTACTAATCAATATAAATTATACTCCTAACGAACGCAGCACGATATGTGAAGAAAACAACAAAATGTATAACAAAACTGCTGTCTCACACGGTAAAACCGCAGACCACACATCTACTCAAGAATTTTGAAACCACCGATCATTGCAAACCGATCGTGATCACACGTAAACTTGATCATTCTAAAGTTTCCGGTACCATTTTTAGTACGCAGCACCCAGAATAAGATGCGCGAATTAATGAAAAATTTTTCTTCACATAAACATCCGAGCGACCGGGTGTGACGTCACCCGCTCGGATTCTACGGAGAACGACGTCAGCCGATATTCGTGTTAGAAATACCGTAGCAAACACCTATTTTCATATCTGCCGATCGCCTGTTGGGGTTTAAAGAAGGCGATCGTCTGGCATATATCGTTGTTAGCACACGTCCCAGATTCTATGGGGACAGAAATTGGAACATGCGACACAACGAAATTTAGAGACCTAAGTCTTTTAACTATGGATAATAAAGAACAATACAACCTGGTTTTCTTGGGCGGTATTCTCCATAGTCCTTAGTTAATCCTTTCAGAACACACAAACTATCACTGATTAAAGACTTAGATTATTTTAAAACACTAAAATCCTTAATGCAAAAAGCATGTATTGCTCTTGTCGCTATGCAAACAAGAATGAGCTCTATGGTAAACGGGTACTCGGCAGTTGGGAGCCGAGTACCCGGTTCCCAGGAGTCAGTAAAGCTTTCTAAGTCTATAGTCCTAGAGCCGCTGTCAGAGCCAGCTGTATATCAGAAGTAACAGAATGGTGAGTATTGATCGAAGGAGAATGCTCATTCCCTTCAACATCACATTTAACTGGGCCACCTCTGGACTATCCCTGTTGGCTAGACAAGGGATAACTGATGCCAAAGATGACTTGTATCCAGCAACTGTGATGGGAGCTAGTCCTGAAAAGAACAGCTCACAGAGAAAGTCTGCTATTTGCTGAATAGTGGATTGAAAGGTATCAATACCCTTTTCTTCACACCAGTCTGCAAATCTGTTAACCTTGTTGTTATATGACTTGAAGGTTGACGTCCTTCTCGCAGCCGCGATGAAATCAGCAGCCTGTCGAGAAAAGCCTTCCGACGTGGAACGTTGTTTGATAACATCCACGCAGTCAATTTGAACATTTCGGGACGCTCGTGTAGGAAGCGTCCCTTGGCCTGGGAGATTATGTTCGGAATCTCGGGCAACTGCACAGGATTTTCCACCAGCAGATCAAGAAGATCCGTGAACCACGCCCTGCTCGGCCAATACGGCGCTATTAGCAGGACCAGACACGGTTCCTCCCTGACCTTCACCAATACCTTCGATAGAAGAATGGTGGGTGGGTACGCATAAGCGTGCATCCCTCTCTAGCTTATCGCCAGAGCGTCTGTATCGACGGCATTTGGATCTGGAATCGGCGAGACATATGTCATGATTTGAGCATTTTCCTTTGTGGCGAACAAGTCCACGTTGGGTTTGCCCCAATGCTCGAAGATCCGTCGCAGAACCGGAGGGTTGAGGGACCATTCTGTTGGCAGAATTCTCTGTCTGCGAGACAAAGCATCCGCCAGAATGTTCAATCGGCCAGGAATATGAGCTGCTTTCAAAACAACCGAGTAATTCCTGCACCATTGAATCAAGTGCCACACCCTGATACACAGAGTGGGCGACCTGGTCCCGCCCCGCCGTGGCGATTTATATATGATACTACTGTCGAATTGTCCGACCGTATCAATATCACCTTGCCCCTGATCATCCGAAGGAACTCTTCCAACGCCAGTTCCACTGCCATCATTTCCAACAGATTGATATGCAGCTGACTCTCCGGGAGAGTCCATGTGCCCGAGACCTGGTGTTCTCCCAGGCAGGCACCCCACCCTTCCAGCGATGCATCCATGTAGACGGACAGCTGGGGGTGGGGTAGGTGCAGCAAAACCCCTAATAGGAGATTCTGACGCTGTTTCCACCATAGAAGATGCGATATTATTGGCTCCAAAACTGGCACCAGTTTTGACAGGGGTTCTGTTCTCTGTTTCCACAGAGACATCAGATACAACTGGATAGGCCTTCGCATTAGAGCAGCGTACGGGATAACCTGCTCCATGGAGACCATCATGCCCAGCATCTGAAGGAACCGCCTCGCCTGAATGTGGTTTCCCACTCGAAAACTCTTGAGGATGGCTAACAGAGACACCACTCTGGGCTCTGACGGGTAAACCCTGCCCTCCTCGAGGTCGAATCGCATCCCCAAATAAACGAAATGTTGAGTGGGCGTCAACTCGGATTTCTCCTCGTTGACTATCCAGCCTAGATCTGAAAGTAACTTCAGAGTCAGAGCAGTATCCATGTTCAACCTGGCTGCCGAGTTTGCCTTGAGCAGCCAGTCGTCTATGTAGGTGTGTAGCGCCACGTTCTCTTTTCTGAGAAACGCTGTCACCGCAAGGACCACTCTTGTGAAAACCCTCGGAGCTGTCGACAGGCCGAACGGGAGAACTGTAAACTCCCATACTTGATTCTGAAACGCAAATCTCAGAAACCTGTGCCAACTCCGATTCATAGGAATGTGGAAATATGCATCTTTCAGATCGATCGATACACACCACATTCCTTTCCTCAATCCCGCCATTACCAACCTCGGCGTTTCCATCTGGAACCGATTTAATGGCCTGAGATTGAGTATGGGTCTCCATCCCCCTGTGCTCTTGGGGACAAGGAACATGTTTGAATAGAAGCCTGGAGTGTTTCGGTTTGCTGGTTTTATTGCTCCCTTCAGAAGCAAACCCGACACTTCCTTTTGAACGGCTTCTAACTTGTCTGGCTCCCTTGGTACGGGTGTCCAGACATGTGCCAAAGACAGATTTTGTGGTGGAAAGTCCCACCACTCCGGCATGTAACCCTGGGATAACCATCCCAGGACCAGACTGTCTGACGTCACACCTCGCCAGGCCTCGACGAAACGCATGAGCCTTCCACCCACCATAGATGCCTCGACGTCTAACGGGGTTGTCCGGCTTGCAGTCCGCCCCCCCCCCCCCTCTTTCTTAACGAGAGAGAGAGAACCATTTCGTTCTAGGCACGACGGGTGTAACTGGCACCGCTGTTCCTGTCGCACAGGCGCGGTCCAGGCGGATATGAAGGGAGCTTTCATACCCTCAGGTACGCTTCGGCCCCTTCTGTCCGCCCTTTGAGGCCTTACCCTTACCCTTCCCGCCTCTAGGGCGGTCAGGAGCAACATTGGGGAGGGTAGGCGCCTCTACAACCTTCCTGGGCTTCTTCGGCGGCGGCGGCTCCGAAAACCCAGCTGAAGCAGAAGTCGCAACAGGCCTAGCTTTCGCCTTGCCCGTATGCTTCTTCTGCTTCTTTGAAGGTTGTCCCGTTAGCGGTTTCCCCACAGCCCCTAGTGCGTGTGCTTGCCGCACTAGCTCTAGCTGTAGGTTTACCGCTAACCGATTCTGTGCGATACTGGCGGTATCCTCTAAGATGGCCCGCGCTTGGCCACCGAAGATGCTAGGCCCTGTCAGGGGCGTCCCAAGAAGACGCTCCCTGACTGCCGTAGCCGGACGCATATGGTCAATGACCATTTGCCTCCCGGATTTCGTCACTCGCGCTTGCACCCCTTGCCAATACGTCCATAGACAGCACCAGGCCGTCATTGACACATGAAAGCGCCACAGGTGGCCTGCCCCCGACTGAAGGAGACGATACGAGCTCATCGCTGCCCTCACACCCTCATCGCATAGGGACAGGACTTCTTCCTGGTGTACCTGAGACTTGTCCACAAGTGCCGGACCGGGGCCACCCGCCACGGCACTCTGGACGTCCAGTACCCATCGGTCATCCTCAGTGACCGACGGGACTACACCATATCTGTCGTATTCCCCCCCCCCGGAATACGACATCTTGCCCGCACCTCCCTGGAGGCCGCAGGGAGCTGACCCTTGGTCATCAGTTGTTTGCTATAAATAGCGTCCAACAAATCTATGAACCGTGGATCCAGTCCCACTGACTGGATCCGGGCCGCGGGCAAAATCTCCGTCCTGATCGACGCAACCGACGGATGGGGCGCATCTTCATCGGCCGTGGCCGAAACTACAGACGGGTCAACCCTGGCTAGCCACGCCAGAGCATCTGACCAATCTACCTCCGATGAAGACAACCCCGCAAACCTGTCACCCGTTGACGTGCTCACGGGCCTGCCAGCCACGGCCTCCCGGCAAGGAGCCACGGCTGACACGCCAGGCACTCCGGTACCACACGGTTCCGCCGCCACCCCATGAAACACTCCGGTCCATGGGGTAAGTCCGCACGGAAAACCGTACGGACCCGTAGCAGTCGCGGAACCATAGCCGGACACGGGCGCCAACGGCACCCCATGTCCGACTGCCGGACCAGGCGAGATAGGTGAGTACCACGCCCGGCCCGGCACACCCGTTCCCGTGACGGCTGGTGCCAAACCAAGCCGCACGGAACCGGATTGGCCTCAGCCACAGGCGGAGCCGCTGACCTGGCTTGCGCCAAACCAGACAAATGGAGGCCGGTTCCGTCCAGGACGGAATCAACCTCCATATTCTCCACCTGCGGCTTCACGGGCCGCAGCAACCTCTCCTCCTCGTCTTCAGACTCCGAAGAGTCGTCACTAGACGAGTCAACTGGCGGACGGCTCCCACACCTGACGGACCGGCCACCGCTACTGGACCACCCGGAGGTGGCCGCAGAGAGACAGAACCCGTCTGACCGAAGCCAGACGGGACTGCCAGGGGGCCGTACGAGATGGCCCCCTCGGTAACCAGTCCAGAATCCTGTCTGAGGACAGGATCCGTACCAGGCATGGGGAGAAACTGGCCCCCAACCTTTGGTAGCAGGGACGACACCAGCATGGGCAGAACGCTATGCAGAAAACCCTGCATAGCCGGACCAAACCACGCCGGCGGTGCCATCTCCGCCACATCCAGCTGGGGACGTGGAGCAACCCCACCGGCCGAACCGGGCGCTCCACGATTTACTCTCGGACCGCCTGACCCCGCGTCAGACCCAGCCAAGTCCTTCTGGGAAAGGAACTTAACCATCATCTCAACGGACCACACTGCACAAACATTACACCTATGATCAGTATTACACAGGGCACACCTAAAACAGACATGGTCCTTGAACACGACACGGACAAACTTATGGCATTCGTCACATGATGGCGGGGCTGGCTTGGCCTATAACATAAGCACAAACCTACAATAAACAAGCGGAACGAGACCCGGATGGAAGGCAGACAATTAATTTTCAAATAATTTGACTCATAAATTAACTGTAACCCTCCCGCACCCAACCACGCCACGTTACAACAACGATCGCATTGATTATGACGACAAGAATGAGGCGGGCATTAAACACACCCATAATAGATCCTCCAGGATGTGTAACGGCTCCAGGAATCATATCGCATAGCATTCGGGGTATATTTACTAATCAATATAAATTATACTCCTAACGAAAGCAGCACGATATGTGAAGAAAACAACAAAATGTATAACAAACTGCTGTATCACACAGTAAAACCGCAGACCATGCATCTACTCAAGAATTTTGCAACCACCGATCATTGCAAACCGATCGTGATCGCACGTAAACTTGATCATTCTAAAGTTTCCGGTACCATTTTTAGTACGCAGCACCCAGAACAAGATGCGCGAATTAATGAAAAATTTTTCTTCACATAAACATCCGAGCGACCGGGTGTGACGTCCTACACCTATTTTCATATCTGCCGATCGCCTGTTGGGGGTTAAAGAAGGCGATCGTCTGGCATATATCGTTGTTAGCACACGTCCCAGATTCTATGGGGTCAGAAATTGGAACATGCGACACAGCGAAATTTAGAGACCTAAGTCTTTTAACTATGGATAATAAAAAATGATACAACCTGGTTATCTTCGGCGGTATTCTCCATAGTATCCTTTAGTTAATCCTTTCACGAACACACAAATTATCACTACAGATTAAAGACTTAGATTTTCTTTCACAAAAAACCACTAAAATCCTCAATGCAGAAAGCATGTATTGCTCGTTGCTATGCAAACAAGAATGAGCTCTATGGTAAACGGGTACTCAGCAGTTGGGAGCCGGGTACCCGGTTCCCAGGAGTCGGTAAAGCTTTCTAAGTCTATAATCCTAGAGCCGCTGTCAGGGCCAGCTGTATATCAGAAGTAACAGAATGGTGAGTATTGATCGAAGGAGAATGTGTCTACTTCAGACCGATCTCTGCCCTGATACATTTCCGGCCCCTCTAGAAGTCAATACAGGCCTCGGATTTGTAAATCTCGACCACCTATTAGATTAATACTAACAGTGGGCCACGTATGTTCAAGATATAGTAAAGTTTATTCCACACCTTTGTAGTCAAAATGTGCTTAAAACAGTCTTGGCCTGATTAACTAGCTTCCTTATAAATATATTTTAAGACCAAATTTATGCACCAAACAAGTACGGGAGAAAATGCACATCAATTTTGTAATGCCGATCAACATTAAATGATCCAAATTGAATTATTACGAACGACAATATAGTCGGCTTATTAAGTTGCCGAGCCAGCGGCTCTTTTGCGATGGGAGGCAGCGTGTTCTCGCGGGATATTATTATACGCTAACGGGAGTTTATCAAACGGGTACCCGTTATTCAGATCAGTATAATACTCAGTTCCTATTGTGCAATGATAATATATAGAAATTTCTGAGTTCCGAGTCCCCGATTCCAGAATATTTATATCCGAGTACTCGCTCTAAAATAAACTTCAATTGGAGGCGAATCACATGATTTGTATTTTTTCCGCGACGTCATTTTATATCAAATTATGGATTAATTTTGATGTAATAAACAATCTTTATTAAAGGATACGCAATATTTAGGCGCTCAAATCAAATAATTTTACTTCCCTCGTGATGTTTTGAAGTATACATTAAACATAGGCGTATGCGGTGAATTTTTACGGGAGAAAATGCATTGATTTCCGTGGTATCAGTTTTTGAACTTTTTCGGGAGAATGGGGAACGGGGGATAAGCGTGTGTTATTACAACAACAATGACAAATAGCGACCAAGTGAACAATCTTTATTCATCTAAAACTAATCATGAGTCAATACAAACAAATCAGTTATTTATTTAGTTTATTTAATCATTCACACATTCGGCTGATAGCCGGATGTTTGTTTCTATGATTGGTAATGCGAGCAGAGTTTCACAAGCGTAAGTGTCTTGACAAAAATTTCAACATGGCGATTATACGATTATTTCATTTTATAATCGTCCACGATCATTTTGAATTATATAATCACGATTAATTGAATAATTGAAAAATCGTGCAACCCTACTGTGGTCATCTGAATACATGCATGTGTTTGTCCGTCCAAAATGTTCACTCTGAATTTTTCATGCTTTGCTTTCACAAGAAAAGCAACTTTGCAACCTAGATATATATTTTTTGAAGTACACCTACAATTGTCACTTATGATCAAGATAAATAGGAAATAGCTCTTCACATATTGAGCAGAAGCGTTCAAGTATGCATCCGTCCAAAAATGTCCACTCGACAAATATGGTAATGTCGACAGTACTTTAACATTGAATACATTTTCATTAATTCAAGTTACATGTAATAAGAAATATACTTCAAATACATACTGTACACACAATATATACTAAATCATTTTGGCTGATCATTTTTATGAAGCCTAATATAGTGTGTTCAAAATATTGTTGTCCACTCCGAACTCATTTAGCATACAACTAGCGTGTTGAAAATTGCTAGTTTGCATGGATTTTATTCAATTATTCCTTTGCTAATCAAGACAACAATCATCTTCATTATCTTTAAAACTATTTTTTATCATCCTCTACATCATTTTGATTGTAGCAGCCTCTGCACTATGTAATGTGATTAAAATTCATGCACAAGCAACAGCTTCATTCCCGACGAAATGTCACACTAATGATTCCAAAAATCATGAATTTATCTTGGAAATATCTCAATCTTACTTAGAAATAATGAAAGTAAATATTGCATGCTTGATAGCACCTTTCAGACAGCTTTGTTAGTGTACATTATAATTTGTCGGAGTGGGCATAATTTGGACACGTGAGAAGGCAGGACCATAGACAGACATAGAAAATATAGTAATCATATCTGCTGACTTTAAAAAGCAAATTGGTGCAGCTGTGAAACCCTTCACCAAGCGAGCAAATGGCCATCTTATTGGGAAGTTCAATATTTCATGGGTTCAGTTTCCTGATTGCTGTGCACAAGTTTCCATCAATTTGCTGAGCCGTCTGTTGTAAAGCTCGAAAGACATTACGTTAAGTGTAGCCATGGAAAGTCAACTGCAGATCAGATCAACTGCAGATTGGTCAGCAGTGCTGAAATATTGTGCCACAAAAGCTGTTAGAAACAGAAGGGCTCTAATATTCAATGCTCCTGAGTTGTACAAATTCTGTGAGTAGAATTTGTGCACGTTGGGTACTGATCCATTCCCATCACAAGAACGAAAAGAGCATTGAGATACTGTAGGAAGTTGTTCTACATTGAATCAGTAGAACGAGACCTGATAGCGTCCAAGCTAAAATAACAAGCATTCTGTAAGTATTGCTTTGCAATACATGTCCCATACCTGGTGATATAAATCTTTAGAGATTGACAGTCAAAAATTTCATTAAAAATTGTCAAAAACACCTGAAACTCGAATTTGATCTGTAACTTCACATAACATAACAATAAACCAAGTCTCAGTTATATATGGTGAAGGAGAAGGAAAAAGTCTTGAAAGCTGATATTTTTCGTATTTCTTAAGTCGAAAAGGGGGCATAACTCCATCAAAAATTTATGCATACGCCCGAAACTCCAACTTGGTCTGTAACTTCTCATACCAAAGAAATGTAGCAATTCTCAGTATAATATCTTGAAAGACGAAAAGTGCAGAAAACTAATAATATTTGTATTGCATAAGTCGAAAGGGGGCATAACTCCATGCAAAAAAGACAAAAATGTCTGAAACGTGAACGTGCTCTGTAACTCCTTATACTAATTCTCAGTTGAATATCTTGAAAGACTGCGAGAAAAAGGGCGGAAAGCTGTAATTTTGTGTATTTCATAGGTTGAAAGGGGGCATAACTCCATCAAAAATTTACACATACGCCTAAAACTCGAACTTGGTCTGTAACTTCTCATAACAAAGCAATGTAGCCATTCTCAGTACAATATCTTGAAAGACTACGAAAAAAAGTGCGGAAAACTAATATTTTTTGTATTGCATAAGTCGAAAGGGGGCATAACCCCATGAAAGATTGACGAAAATGTCTGAAACTCGAACTTGCTCTGGAACTCCTTATACTAACGCGATGCACTGATTTTAGCTTAAATATCTTGAAGGAGTGCGAAAAAAGTGCGGTAAGCTAATATTTTTCGTATTCCTTAAGTCGAAAGGGGGCATAACTCCATCAAAAATTGACGCATATGCCTGAAACGTGAACTTGGTCTGTAACTTCTCATAACAAAGCAATGTAGCAATTCTCAGTATAATATCTTGAAAGACAGCGAAGAAAAGTGGGGAAAACTAATATTTTTCGTATTTCATAAGTCGAAGGGGGGGGGGGGGGCATAGCTCCATGAAAATGTACGAAAATGTCTGAAACTTGAACTTGCTCAGTAACTCCTTAAACGAAAGCGATGCACAAATTTTCGCTTAAATATCTTGAAGGAGCACGAAAAAAACTGGAAAACTGATATTTTTCATATTCCTTAAGTCGAAATGGGGCATAACTCCATTTAAAATTTACGCATACGCCTGAAACTCGAGCTTGGACTGTAACCTCTCATAACAAAGCTATGTACCAATTCTCAGTTGAATAACTTGAAGGACTGCGGAAAAAAAGTGCGGAAAACCAACTGCGACAGACGGAGTGCAAACCTATAGTCCACCACCCCACCCCCGCAGTTTTAGATCATTTTCTGTGGCCAATAAAGAAGGATGTTGACAAAGTGTACTTCCTAGGAGTGAAATTCTAACAGTTATTGATACCACACCGATACCAGATAATCATCCATGTTTTTGCTTTAAATACCAGAAGCAACATTTAAATATCTGTGTCAGTGTGGGGTGTATGACTGCTAAGTAGTATTTGTAATTCATAAGTTTTGATCTGTACAAGTTACATATTGAACTACTAAAAGATATAGCATAAACCCAAACTTGCACCCGTCTTTTGGATGTTTGGGGAGAAAAGGTGTGGTGTGGTACCTTCAGACAGATTATGGCATACACCTGTCTTAAGGAATTGCCATCATTTCGCCACAAAACCCATACTCATTGGCTACTGATGTATATTTTACAGACACCACATGCCTTCAGTTATCACCTATTGGTACTCCATAGGGTCATTGCTTAAAGCAGATTTGACTGTAATGTATTTCATCATCTCAAACATCGGCAAATGTTAATTTTGTTTTGAAATCTGCTAACAATTTTTAGAATGTTGTTTCATTTTAGAATTGCCTTTTTAGAGTCAAGCTGAAGACTATTGATTTAATGTTGAGATGAAGTTTTCACAGTTCCTTAATGTTTTGAACTATGTACAGCCATGAAATGTACAACATATTTCAATTTCCATGTTTTATAAAGATCATAGTAATACTGAATGAAAGTGTGTCCAAAAGTGTCCACTCCAGCAGTTTAAAAATAAAATCTTTTCTGGCTAAGTATAAAATAATAATAGCGTACGCTAATGTCCTTATTTCATCATCTCAAAGATAAGTACATCTTAGTTTCAATGATTTGAAGTTGCACAGGTGTTGCAATGTGTTAAAAGAGTTGTGACGGACTGTTGTTTCACAGTGTTGTCTTATTACAGTCAAGCAAAGACCTTTGATTTAATGATATAAAAGAACTTTTGGGAATTGTATTTGAATGTAATTCTTAACTCATTAAAGCAATGAAGTTCATAAAGCATTCCTTTTATTAATTTATATGTTCTTATAGAATATGAAAGCACAATTATAAAGATGTCCAAATTTGTCCACTCCGAACCCAAATACTACATATCCTTTGGTTGTTAAAATACTGTGTGAAAATCCTTTTGTGGTACTTCTATTCATGTTCTTTCTCATGTTTAGACTGGCCACTTGATAAATCACAGTATAATTAATTATTATTCTATGGGTAAGAGTACTTTAGCTCCCATGTCTCTCAATTTACGGTCATTATTTCAGAAGAGAACTAATTTTTTAAAGAAAAATTAGAATCTAGTCCAAACTCTATCAATAAATCTAGTAATAGTTATCAGATAAATACTTTTAATGCATTTTCTAGCGGATGTATGATTATTTTCTTTTGGGTAATACAGCTGTTACTGACACATACACATTTTTCCACTTTTCTATGTATACATATTTTAGTAAGCCATATCTTCACGGAAAATGAAGTTCCAGCCATAATTTCAACAGTTTTCATATACCCAATGATGCAAGATTGTAGTTAATTATAAATGAGGCCAAATGTTAAGCATGAATTTTTTACCTCCTTGGGACAGGTTGCTCTGCGAGACTGAAAAGGCCCATAGCGGCCAGTTTTTTGGATGGATCAACTTCTTTTGAACAAACTTTAATGGCCCTTGGTCCCTAATCATATATCACAAATTTCCGCCTGATCTCTTCAGCGGTTTTGGGTAAGAAGTGTTTTTTGCAAAAACAAGGTCATCCAAGATGGCCGCTGAAACATTTGGTCAATCAAGTTCCCTTGAACAAACTTGGGTGAGCTCTTGCCCTAGATCATATTACATGAGGTCTGAACTGATCCCTCAAATAGTTTTAAAGATTTTTAGACATTTCTAAAAATTGGCCGAAATCCAAGATGGCTGTTGGCCAAATTGGCCGATCGGCTTAGTTTGAACAAAATGAAATCGCTATGCCCTAAGGATGCGTCCTGCCAAATATAATTCAAATCAACCCAGCAGTTCTCGAGATGACATTTCAAATTTCCCCTTGCTTTAGTATGGGAGATTTTGGCTGGAAAATGATCCAAGATGGATGCCAAACCGTTTATTCAACAGTTGCGAAAATGCCAAATATAATTGAAATCAGCCCAGCGGTTCTTGAGAAGAAGTCGTTTAAAGGAAAACTTGACGGACAGACACACGACAAACGGTCGCCACGACATAAGCTCACGTAGCCTTTCAGACAAAATTAACAAGAGGCCCAAGGGGCATGTCGCTCACCTGGAGCACTATGCATTTTTGTCAAAATTGTTGGTGGGAGGTTTAGAGTAGTCTTTTAAGTTTGTGGACATTTTTGCAAGTCCAATATGGCCGCCAAACACGCTACATTTTGATTGGTCAACGGCCATATTTCTGATGTAGCTCCTTCCCTTCAAAAAAATTTAATGGCACTCAGTGCCTAATCTTATCTCCCAAATTTCGGCCCAATCCACTGTGGTTCTGGAGTTGTTTTGGCAAAAAATAGGTTATCCAAGATGCCACCAAACCATTTGGCCAATCAAGTTCCCTTGAACAAACTTGTTGCAGCTCTTGCCCTAGATGATATTTCATGCGTTTTGAATTGATCCCACCGGCAGTTTTGGAGAAGATTTTTAAAGACATTTCTAACAATCGACCAAAACCTAAGATGGAGTGAGAAGAATACATTTTAAATTCCCATTGCTTCAGTATGAGAGATTTTGGCGGGTAAATAATCCAAGATGGCTGCTAAACCGTTTATCCGACAGTCTCGAAAATGGCAAATTTGAAATCACAATACGCAAAAACATATAAAACCAATTTTGGCCTCAAAATCTATCAAATAAAAAAATCCAATATGGCCGCCAAACACGCTATATATTGATTGTCCCATGGCGGCCATGTTTTTTGACAGATCAAGTTCTCTTGAACAATCTTTAATGGCCCCTATTCCCTAATCATATCTGGCAAATTTCGACCTGATTGCTTCAGCTTTTCTGGGGAAGAAATTGCTTTTGCGAAAACGAGGTCAACCAAGATGGCCGCCGAACAATTTGACCAATCAAGTTCCCTTGAACAAAATTTGTTCAGTTCTTACCCTAGATCATATTTGCTTTAATCCCTCAAGTGGTTTCAGAGAAGATTTTTAAAGACGTTTCGAAAAATCGGCCAAAATCCAAGATGACCGTCGGCCAAATTGGCTTCGTTTGAACAAAGTTCGATCTCTATGCCTGAAGGATGCTTCCTGCCAAATACAATTGAAATCGCCCCAGTGGTTCTTGAGAAGAAGTCATTTAAAGGAAAAGTTGACGGATGGATGGTCGCCACAGCATAAGCTCACTTGGCCTTTCAGGCCAGGTGAACTAATAATGGAACAGTGTTTTCTCTCGCATTGTACATTAATTTTGTAATGCCGATCAACATTAAATGATCCAAAACGGAATCAAGAATTAAAATGAGATAACGTGCTTCTTATGTTGGCGAGCCACTGGCACTTTTGCGATTGGAGGCGCCGTGTTCTCGCGAGATCTTATACGCTAACGGGAGTTGTTTATCAAACGGGTACGGATGAACTTGAAACCTAAAAGTAAACCTAAAGTACAATACTTAGTTCCTATTGCGCAATGATAATATATATATATATACAGAGTTCTGAGTCCAACATATTTTATCCGAGGACTTGCACTAATTAAAAACAAACCTTTGCGCAGTGGAGGCGAATCACATGATTTATATCAAATTCTGGATTAATTTTGATGTAATAAATCATCTTTATTAATGAATACAAAATATTTAGGCGCTCCAATTTAATAATTTCACTTATGCGATGAAGTTTTGAGGTATACATTAGACGAGTTTGTTTGTGCAATTTCTTTGTTGTTGATCAGGAGTTTTGGTATTTTACTTCTGTCAAATTTCTTGCTGTATATGAATAACATATGTGATGTTTTGTCTACATTTAATGAGTTTATTGGGTGTAAACCACTATAAGTATGCCCATTTCCTCATTTACTCTGTCATATAGTGTATTTATGTCTTTGTGAAAACTAAAGGCATTAGTATCATCTGCGGAGAGAGAGCGAGAGAGACCGGGTAGCATATTTTAGGTACAACATTTATATAGATAAGAATGAATAAGGGGTGAAGAATTGATCCTTGTGGAACACCACAGACAACATGTGCTGGATCAGAAAGGTGTACATTGTATTGAACATATTGTGTCCTGTTAGACAAGTATAACCTAAACCAGTCAAGTGCGACTCCCCTGATACAATAATAGTACAATTTCTTCAGGAGGATTTGATGGTCATTCGTATCAAATGCTTTTAAAAGATCCAAGAAAATGCCAATGACGTGTTGTTTATTTTCCAATGTCACCTTCTAATTCCTCTAACTTGTAAAAGTAATTTCTTTGAGCTTCTTATTATTTGATTGTGTTTATTTCTATATTGTTTGTATTTTTATTGGTTGTGGCTAGTTTGACATTTTAAAAATTGAAGATACAGCTTGTTTCTTATGACATGCTGCTAGAATTCCATTTGTAAGCCATGTTTTTTTTTGGATTTCTCTTATATCGTTTATTTGATTAAAAAGAAAACATTGTTCAAAGATGTGTGTACAACGTGTTAGATAACCGGTCAAGCCATTCATACCGACTGTTAAAAATTAACTTCTTGGTCTTCAAATGGACATTTCCCATTATAAAAGTTTAATTTGAAGCTGAAATGGTTAATAAATAGTTTACTCTACACGCTATATGAACCAACCTCATAGTGTCCTCACCCCTACCCCCAGAATCTCGCTGTGTCTATTTATTAACCATTTCAGCTTCAAATTAAAAGGTGACCTTTACAGTCGTTTTTTTATTTTTTTATGGTCAGCAAGTTGAATGCACCTCTCACGGACGGTGGACCGTATGCGGTCTAAATGGGTGTGACCTATCGAACCAGAAATAATTGGGACCTTTCAACGTAGATATTCCACCTTGATAATGTCAAAATTATTATCGCGTACACGCTTGGTCTGAATACTATTTTGTCAGGTAGGGTGCGGGTGAACTGAGTTGTTGCGCTGCACGCGCATGGGCTGAATGGGAATTATGGTGTTTTTGAGGATCATGTGATTTTGAGTGTTGTTGGTCTTTTTACACTCTCCTTGTGTGCTTTGTCAAGTGTAGGTGGGGTCAGCAAAATGAGCAAATCATGGTTTTTAAAAAAAAGAACACTATTTAGCACTGCATCTGCAAATTTTAACGTCTTAATGGCTTAATTTTATCAAGGAAATTAAAATATTGACTTATTTCCTCCGTTTTATGCACTCGGCCACAGTCATTCAAGTGGTACATGTTCAAAGAATTTGAAAATAGTATTCTCTTGGCCTGCAAATTGGCATTCACTATCTTCAAGACCACTGTGTTGGCCGGGGTTTTGGTGGCTTCACCATGAAGGGGTTAAAAGGACACCGCAAGAAGAGTGGTGCCAGGAAAATTGTAG
The DNA here is from genome assembly GCA_034401795.1 of Chaetoderma sp. LZ-2023a. NCBI lineage: Eukaryota > Metazoa > Mollusca > Caudofoveata > Chaetodermatida > Chaetodermatidae > Chaetoderma > Chaetoderma sp. LZ-2023a. The sequence goes on from CM067359.1 coordinate 147,165,890, forward strand.
GCCCTACATATTTTAACTACATAGCGGATATGCCGCCTTGATGACAACTTATTTCTCCAGAAGCATCAAAGATCCTTATGTAGTTTTGAGACCCTGATTAATTTCAAGTTAGGCTTTAAAGCTTAATAGTCTGACACGTTGCACAAATTGTCTTTACCATTTAATACACATTCTGAGCAACAGTACACAGTCAAATTAGTTTCAGAATATTTAACAGTTTACTGTGTCTCTAATTCAATTTCGCAACTTAAAAAAATTATATGAAATCACTGTATATGTTAAGATTTATCTTGTTTCATTCATATAGGCACACAATTTAATCCTCTAAAAGCCTACAATTTTAATAAATTTATTTTAAAGCAGTTTTAGTGTGAATATGCAACTTTAACAGGGGGATTGTTCCACACTTGTAAAAGATTTTTCTATTGCCTTAAAACACCTCCGTTGGTCATGCGACATGTGAAAGGTTAATTATCATTCAGCTGTTTCGTTGAGCTTACAATTCAAAATATATTTATATCAAAATTTATAACTCGGCGCTTTCATGTAATAGTATTATAAACATCCCTCCCCCTAGTGATGATCTGCAATGCTGACCGCTTATGTCTATATATAAGCCTACCACACTCTGTACTTGGCTTTGTATAATTTTTAAAGGTGTATATTCACACTTGAAAATAAAATTGTATAGTTTTGGAGGCTTAAACTGTGGGCTTAGACGTAAAGAAACGAAATAAATCTTAACATATGATTTCGTCAAGTATAAATTAATATAATTATTTTAAGGTGCAAAAATTTAATAAGAGACACGAGTCCCTATTTCAAATTCACAGCTAAAATGTATCATAATTTACAAGGAATAAAACTATCATATGTTAAGATTTGTTTCGCTTCATTACATCTAGGCACACGATTTGGGCCTCTAAAAGTCTACAATTGTAACAATTTTATTTTCAGGCATTTGGTGTGAATATGCACCTTTAAATGGAGCTTGCATTGACATCAGATGGGTTTATCATATTATTACCGTTGGTTACAAACTCCCATTTCAGTGGCGTATGAAGGTACTTGGACAGTGTGGGTGTGCTGAAGGGCCAAAAACCTAAGGGGGATACACTATAGGAGCAGCAAAACCTGGTCACAACCCCCCCCCCCCCCCCCCCACACCTATGCATTTGAAACTCCTCATTGCTCAAATTATTTACATCATTGACATCATTTCACCACCACGCTACAATAGAAATTCGGAGATTACATCACATCACAAATTGCACTCGAAAAACGGACCCTCCAATAATACACATAGAGGACGGATACGCACCAAATTTCAGTACCCTAGGGCGGAAGGAAATCTAAAAAAGATGTGTAACTTCTAGCCAAAAAAACCCTTACTTCTCGCTATCGCGAGACATGAACATATCATTGGCACCAAGCCACGCCTCTAGGTTTATTTTTACTGAAGCTTGTAATTCAGTCGAGTACTAGGCTCGAGTACTCGACATTTACTACCCGTAGAGTCGGATATGAGGGCTACTTTTAGGTTGTCATCAAACGTCGAAAGGCTGCGCCATTTAAAGCGCGTAAACGCGTCATCATGTCTTGACATATTTTCGAAAATAACCTCTAACTATTCCGTTTGTATATAGTGTGATTGTTTATGAATCGTCTATGACCTGATAAGCCTAGTTAATCTCTATTTTCCCCAGTGGATGTATGTATAAATATCACTTCCACGATTCGGACTTCCTCCATCCGGACTAAGTATGATCACCTTTCTCAATGTTCAAGTTCAATGTTAATGTAGTTATGTACCTCAATTGCATCTCTTGTAAGTATGCATACAAATACTGATCGACAGCTCTTAAAGTAGTTCTTTAAAATGTGAGCACACATTTAGGAATAGTCGTTTGTGATCCCTTGTCAAATGTAGTGACAGTGACCCTTTAAATTCAGAACCAAAAAATAAATATGAGTCGACAACCGTCTTTTTTTAAACATGCCTTACCATTGCTTACCCTTACCTAAACATGACATTTTCCCCGAATCAGTGTTAACCAAGGGAATCGCGTGTAAAATAATCATCCACTTTCGTCAACAAGAAATAAACGTGCAACAAGCAGGATTCTTAGAAAATTTATTATAATTATGAAATGACATTTCTCACCGGAAGTGAACAGGTCTCTGCGGAAATCGCCACCTATCGGCTAGATTGAAAACTAAGTGGAATTATGGAAAGAGCTGAAATGCGGATTTGCTAAAATACCGGATTTAGTCTGCCCAGAGTTTTGTTATTTTTACCTTCCATTATCGGACTGCTCAGAAGAATGACATATTGGCTCGGTTGGCAAAACCGTTGTGGCACGCATGGAGTTTAAGTATTATCATCATAAAAAAACCCACTTCCATTATCGGACTGCTCAGAAGAATGACACATTGGCTCGGTTGGCAAAACCGTTGTGGCACGGATGAAGTTTATGTATTATCATCATAAAAAAACCCCACAACAAAATAATTTCTATGGGCCCATATCGATATCTAATATTAGTAGACCATATAATATTTTCATGGCAAATTTGATGTTTGAAATCATATGTGCGGCACATTTAATGTTGCTTAAGTGGGTTTGACTTTTGTTTTAATATTCTGTCAGCCATCTTGGAAATTGAATTAAAGATAGCGATAATATAACATAGGCAATCTTCTTCACTCCTCATTGCCTCTCTCACCCAAGGAGTATAAGTAGGTACCAGTGTAAAAGCTGGGGAAGTTACTAATAATAGATTGGAATAAGAACCAGCCTAGAATGGTGTCAATGGGACCTGCAATCAGAGACTCGAAAGATGCCAATCATCATCGGACGGTATACGTCCCGCTCCCCAACTCAGTAGTGACAGGGAACTTGCACTGCAGGACTGCCAGGGCTATAATCAGCTCGGTACTAGTCTCTGAGCGATCCTGGCTTTTGCCGCTTATAGTTCTCATTCTAAAGAACTTTTCGGCCCCTTTTTGTATTTGTCCTAGACAAGACTTTCTGCCGCAACTAAAGGAACTGTTACAAGACTGTTGATCTTAAATGTGTCATCCTCTCTGTGCCATTTGCTAAACCCACCTGCACTGCAAAATAGACTAGCTTTCTCCGTGCTGCCTCTTTGCGGCCGCTGATTATGTGAGGAGCCATTGAACTTTCACCCAATCCAGGAAATATCGTACACCCGGCTTATCGTGATCTCTGGCTGCTGAGCATTAAGCCACCGCATGACATTGTACCTTGGGAAAACACTTACCAAGGCTGGTTAAAAGCCAGCAGTGCCCACAATAGCAAAACCTAGACCACACGTTTGTGGGACCGTTTCTACCATGACTGTGACTTTCTACTGTGCTTAGGAATTGAACTTTGCATGAGAAAAAAAACCACACTTAAGTATACACACTATCTTATTTTTCTCTCTTTCAGAATTTCTAGAGCTACCTCATTAAGTGCCTTTGGTTATCATCTTTTCTCCGCTTTCGAGTGACTGTTCCATTTTCACTTTAAGGAATGCTTTAATAAGAGATTGCGCACCGCTCAATGTGAAGATAAATTACTAGCGTTGTAATGGCGTTGCCTTTACGGAGTATTCTTACCAGTAAGGACATTCAACCGTTACACTGCTTTTCCAACAGATCACAAAAAGACCACTTTCTTCTTCCTGTTCAGTAGACTCCACCCATTTCACTTTGATCCCCTTTTAACTAGTAATAATTGTCGCAAGCAGACAATAGATTGCTCTCTCACAGTGAGCCCCCACCAAAACTCCTGCAATCAATGCACGCCTTCAATCTGTGCGGTCTCTGCCTCTAAGAGTAGGATATATTGCTAGGATGAGGAAAGCTGAGTCCCTCGGTTCGCCGCGCCTCTCAGCTTGCCTTACCCACGCATGACAATTGTTGTCCATTAGCATGCACCATAGCAAACAGTTTGAATGTCACAATACCACTTTGTGCCACATAAGACTGCTCCCAATGGACGACTAACCCCACCATCCTTTCGATCACTCAGATGGGTCTTAGGACCCTTACACCCTTTTTATAGGGAAACTTCTCCACTCAAAAACCTGCACCAATCACTAAGACGCACTAAGCGAGTCCCCTTAGGCTGAATAAAGAACTCAGCAGCATAAAAATTTCCCCGTTGATTAGCATAATTTAATTTGTCTTTTTGGACTGTTTGGCTGCTGGTCGAGGCAACTGTATGCTTAGTTAGATAACCCTGCAGTTAACACTGATTCCCATGACCGATCCAGATAACCGCTGTGTCACAGGACACCCTTCCAAGTTTGCCGCATCTTCTTAGCACCCAGACTCGGTGGAGGTTCTACTAAATGCTTTCTTCTTTAATTACACAGGTTTGTTTGTGTGTCTGGCACACGGGAAGTTCGTCCCTTGAGCGTTTTGATGTCGCTCAAGATGGTCTAAATCGTCGCCCCCCCACCCCGCGCCAAAGATTCACTCAATGATGCAAGGGAAGAGGTTCTTGCATAACCTAACCGATCAGATCGTTCTGCAGCCATCTGAGGCATTAACCCGCATAACTAGCTAGTCTAAACCACTGCTTCATGTGGGATCCCCTCTAAAGTATTAGATTTAGGCACACACAGAAGGCCTGCCTCTGGATATCTGCTGAGAACTTCAGGACGCACTGACTAAAGAAGACATTTCTTTCTCTCCTCCTCCCCCACCATATTCTTTAGGACATCAAAGTAGAACTCCCATCCCATCCCACTTTAAGTGGACTCTTAGGAAATGATTAGCTTTTAGCGCCAAATGACTCTCACAACCAACTAACCGTAGATATATACATATACCGACAAGAGGAATAGCAACCATTAGCGACTAATTGACTGCCCGGGATAGATAGGAAAGCCAGCTGTCTCTTCTCCCACTCCTCTCACTTAGACCCTCCTCCCCAATGACAGCCGTTTCACCTGTTGTGCTGCAGGCCCTGTTTCCCGCATGAGGAGCAGCTTTAGTTTGGATAGAGTCATCTGATGATTAGGGCACAAATTGCTCCTATCTCCACCCTGTGCACCATTTTTGGCCAGCGACTATAAAATATTGTGCCCAGAGTGTTGGAAAACCTAAACGCTAAGCTGAACCCTGCTCGCATGCCCTCTCTCTCTCTCTCACTCCATGTCCCCTCTTCGACACACTAGCGCTCAAGAGAGAGAGAGAGAGAGAGAGAGAGAGAGGGAGGGAGAGAGAGAGGGAGGGAAAGAGAGATGCCTAAAAAGAGCTTGGCTCAGACACAGACAGTGAAAAACAACCGAAACCCACCTGCAGGCCCTTTTTCCTCCAGCACCTACACCTGCAGGCCCTTTTTCCTCCAGCACCTACACTCACATCATATTTGAACGCACTTCCCTTTGCCTGCAGGATTAACAGGTTAACCCAAAAGGATCCCTCTTCTCGGAAGGACCCACCCATTCGCCTGGGGATGCCCTTATGACCCCGTGTGACACCACCAATGCCCCCTCTCCCTAGTGGACAGCGAGCACAAAACTGGCATACCCATGGCCGTGGAAGAGGTAACCATGTCACTTATACCTAGTCGTTTTCAGGCACCTAGACATGCTGGAAATATCTGGCCGTATCTCCACGTCTCCAAGGAGATGGCTGACAACTACGATATGATGGAAAGAGAAGAGGATTGCTTGTGCAACGACATACCTCGAGGTCCCCTCAGTCCTCTCAGATGACGAGAGGAACCAGCTCAGGATGGCGCCCTGCCCCCACCCCCTGGCCACAACTGGTGCCCAATGTGGGGGCTGCGATGGCATACTATATCAGTCTATGCGACTGGTTGGCCCTGCAGAATGAGAACTCCCATCTCTATTATTCCCCACTGCCTAACCCCTGAAGAAGAATCTGAAATGCATCAGCACCATTGGCAGCTGCCCTGTAATGTGCCACACTAAACCTTTCCGAACAGATGAAGTAAACCCTGTATGGAGACTGCCATCAGCCCATGATGAGGAATGAAGGGTTCGTCTTTGGAACATGTCGCCCGCAAAACTGATCCCACCTCCGTCTTATTGGCCACATACAGACCCACCTTACCGGTACACTTAACGAAAGACAGTAACGCCGCCTGAGTATGATGGAGAGACCACATGGGAGAATTGCCTTTGCCAGTTCCACTTAATAGTGGAATTGAACAGATGGGATGATACTGCTGGTAGCTTATACCTAGCCACTCGGTTGACGGGAAAGGCCCTTCAAGTTTCTATAGATTTGTGAATAACCAGACCACTCTCTTTCGAAGTGAAGACCACACCAAACTACGCTGGGAGCGCAATGACGTTTTGCGTCACATTAGCAAATGCTTAAAAGATATTCTATGCAACAAGCAGATGAAATCACTGCCATGCATGACTGTCACAAAATGTTTCGTGCAGCCCAGGCCCTGAGAGTTACTGACTATACACCACCACTCACTGTATACAATTCTGGAGGACACCTTAAGGGGACTGGCCAGAGAAAGGTTGAGGCGGTTCGAGAATGGCTCAAGAAACAGTTCACTGGCCACGATGATGAGCCCTTGCACCCATTCTCAGGAGACCCCAGGCCATTACTAACAGCAATTAAAACAGCAGAAGTTGAGAAGACACCTAAAGCCCTGAAAATGGACATGCATCTGGACCTGATAGCATGAGCAATGAACTATTCAAATATGTAAGCGAAATTATCTCAAAACTGATCACACGCCTAATCAATTCAGTTTTTATGCACCACCTTCCCATCGATGCTGTAAACCCAGCCACCCTTATCGCACTACCCAAACCCAAGAAGCCACCTGGCCCCCAGCCAATCTGCATCCCATTGTGCTCCTCAACAGCATACAGAATCTGATCCAATGCTACTCCATGCCGCATCCGGGACAAGATCGATGATTTCACTGGATCATGTCAAAGTGGCTCCAAACATGGACGCAGCTGTGCAGACATTGTATGGGCTCAACGCATGCTTGTGTTGTTAGTCATGTTCAAACACTTGGATTTCCACAAAATGGGCATTGACATGTCATTAGCCTTTGACACAATTAAACTCTCATGAATCCTACATGTACTATGCCAGGCCAGTTGCAATGAAGATGACCTATGACTAGTGATACTACTGCTTGCAGACACCAAGCTGAAAGTACGAGGCAAGTCAGTGAAGTCTGTAGAGTTTAAGACATCAATCGGCTCCCCACAGGGAGATGGTCTATCTCCAGTGTTTTTCACCTGTTACTTTGCTGCTGCATTGAAATCTGTGCAGGAGAGTTCCACAAGACCAACACCCTCACCCAGTGGCAATACTGGGTATGCGACTAGAGATGGATTATGCTGATGATGTGGACTTCATAGACGTGGAAAATAAACCCCTTGACGAACTTCTTCCAATAGCTGCAAGCAAACTAAGAATTGAGAATCTCTTTATGAATGACTTCACCCACATATACTTATCCACAAAGCATAAAACTAAAGAGAATGGCAATCCACTTCATGGCGGCTAACCATGGAAGAAAAGTAAAATTCAGGGAGCACTGCTTTGCAGTACTGCTAACACAGCCGCACACTGCATTATGGGGGAACATAGCCTTCCAGTCCTTCTGGAAGCTATGTATTCATAGATCAAAGATGCCCTTGATAAAAATGCTACATTTATATAATGTAATCTGTGTATCCTTGATGCTGTAAAACTCCATCTTTGGTTCAGGCGCTCTGCTTGTTGATGGAACAAGCCCTGGTTCTGCAATTGGAATTATTTCTGGAACCAATAAATCTTTCAGAAAAAATATGTTCTTCACAAGCTAGCGTACTCAGGTTCCTTTCATTGGGTTACGTATCGGTCATGGTCGTAATCCATCCCAACACATTTCCGGGTCTATTATGCTTAGTTTCAAGACATTCAGGACTCTGACCTTGCCGGATCACTGATGGCGAACTTGAGCAACTAGCCCAGTCAATTTAAATATCTCATACTCAGGATCATTGTGTGTTGTTATCTTCATTCTTTCTTCAGCTTTTACTACTACTGAGTCTCCAATTGTGAACTCTGCTGCATTTGATCGCTTGCCGATCTGTGCACGGTAATATTCTCTACATTTCTCGGTGTCGGCATGAGCTCGGAATAAAGCATTGTTGACACTCATAAGTCTATCACTGAGGTCTTGCAGACTATCTAACAGAGTGGCAATTGGCAAACTACCCTTCCTGCCATATGTATGGTAAAACAGCATGAAACCTGTGGTTGCCTGTTGAGTATTTCGATATGCTGTTAGTGCAGAGCCTAGCTCATCTTCCCATGCTCTGGATTCACTGTTGATACCTTTCTGAACCAGTTCTTTCAAGGTATGATTGAAAAGCTCAGTGCGTCCATTTGGCTGAGGATGATATGGACTCGCACGTCAATCATCAGTCCTATACTCCTTGAATCTAGTCTCGATACTTCTTGCACAGAACTCTTTACCTTGATCTGTAATCAGGATCTCTGGTACACCTTGTCTTGCAACATATTCATTGAAAAATTTCTCTTCTACATTTAGCGCTGTCTTGGCTGGAATAGGGTAAACCTCAGCCCATGCTGATCAATGATCTACACTCATCAAGATGTAGATATTACCTTTCTTAGACTCAATCAAAGGACCTATCAAATCCATGCCAATCTGCTGACTAGGGTATTTAGCTACTGGCATATGTGTATATTTGGGCCTTGCTGTTACAGCTCGGTTGACCTGACACATTGGACAAACATCTAGCATTTGGATGACATCTTTTCTCAACATTGACCATACAAAGGAATCTCTAATCAGACTTAGAGCCGGCTGCAAACCTTGATGGCCAGCTCTTTCATGTGCTTTCTCAAGTACCTGTTTTCAGAACCTGGTCGGAAGAATGACACACGAGTACTGTGCATCTAGAGCTGATGGAACAAGTGTGGAATAGATGACCCCATTATGAATTATTCGGTCTTCTGTCCTTGAACATCTCTGGAAACACTTCATTCTGCTCATCACATAGCATTTTGAACGAAATGTCATATGTTTCTAAAGGAATGTATGGCAGCACTCCATCTTCTACATCAGGAATGGTGTAATCTCCCATGTAGAAGGTAGCTACTTTTTCTGGATGTTGCACTCGAGATAACATATTTACACCAATATTCTTGGATCCCTGAATATACTCAATTTTACAGTCATATTCAGCAATCAACACTGCCCACCGTTACATCTTCGTGTTTCAGACTTCACCGACACACAAACTCTTAAGAGGTCTATGGTCAGTATAAACTGTGAATTTGGTGCCAAAATGGTATGCGTGTAACTTCTTTAATGCATAAACAACGGCATAAGCTTCTTTCTCAATAACTGGCCAATTAAGTTGACTATCTTTCAATGTTGAGCTGACATATTGCAGGACACGTTCTATGCCTTTATCATCCTCCTGGCCAAGGATTGCTCCAACAGCATAATTGGAAGCATCTGTGTACAAACAATATGGTTTGTTCAATTTAGGGTACGTCAAGACCGTTTCGCTGCACAGCATATTCTTCAGTTTATCGAATGCTATCTGCTCTTCCTTAGCCCACACAAATCATTTATGTTTCTTTGTCATTCCACTAAAGGAAGAGCTATCTCTGCATAATTCTCCACGCACGATCTATATGATTCTGTAGCATCCAGAATGCTTTGCACTTCTCCAACATCTTGAAGAGAGTTCATTTCTCATATGATGTTTACCTTCCCATCCTGATGAGAAATACCTTGTGCTGAAATGCGGTAACCAAGTAGATCTATCAACTTGCTCACAAAGTCGCACTTCTTCCTATTCAGCGGGAGGTTGTATTCCCATATCCGCTCCATGACTAGCCTTAGATTGGGCATGTTCCCTATCGTTCTTAGGATACACTAATACGTCATTGACGAAAACATACATGCATTTTCCAACATAACCTTAAAATATGGCATTCATTGCACGTTGAAAAACCATGCCTGAGTTTCAAAAACCAAAGGGCATACAGGTCCATTTGAAAAGACCTTCAGAGGAGATGAATGCTGTCCTTTCGATGTCTTGGCTGGACATTGGATGTTTCAATTATTCTTCAGTTGATCATTGCTCCTATTGATCTGAGGACACTGACCTTTCGTGTGTCCAACTTCGCCGCATCCCCAGCATGTGATGCTTGCATTGGTGTTCTTTGGCATCTCATTGATCATGCATGGACCAACTCATCATGGTATCTTCATATGCTGAGGATTCATCTGATTTGGCTGCATTTTCTTCATAGGTGGGCAGTTTCGCTTGATATGGCCAGCTTGCCCACATTGGTGATATGTCACTGTCCTCTTCAGCTGCCACGGTTGCTACTTCCCCGGTTGCTTATATTGATGCATGGTTGCGGGGGAAGAACCGCTTAACATGACCTGACTGTCCACACTGATAACACTGCAGTAGTTTTGCGTTGTCAGAACCGTGAACCGCTGCGGTTGTACTGTGTTGTTGTTCATGATGACCGATTGAAGGTTTCTCATCATATCAAAGATTTGTCATAACACTTGTCATACAATTAACTGTCTTTCAAATCTCTGAATAGCATTTTTGTATGATTTTTGGTGTAATCGAGCACATCAATTTCAATCAGATCTTCGGTTCATGACTCGTCGATGTTCATAGCGCCGAGAGGATCTTTGTAGTTACCTTGCTGGTCTGTGAATCTAATGGCACCTTCCAAGGTGTCTTAAAAACAGTCTTTCTCTTTATACACAATTTGCCCGACAAGTCATTTGTCTGCAAAAATTGCTCCTATCGCCCACCTAGAAAGCATAGACAAGCGCTTACAGCTATATAGTAGAGGCTCAGAATAGCCCTTTGCACATGCACAGCCATGCGAGTTAGCCTACATATGCGCTATAGCATGTGGAGAATGGCATCTTATATACATACTTTGCCTGTATTATTATAATTCCTTAATACATGGCCATACCATCCTCAGTTCTCTTGATATGAACTAATACCAGAATTGAACGAGGAATCAAAAACTTGTTACAGAACTGAAATCGGTTCAGAACTGGCGGAGATATCAGGCATATTCAAATACTCCTTTTAAAACTTCTAACTCAAGGGGCATCGCTATAGCGCATACATGGTAAGGTGAAGGCCATCTATAACGTCGCAAGCACGTATACCTTCCCTGTAACCTGCATGCTGATTGGTCGACTCTCTCTCTGGTGTGACGTCACCATTTAGTATAAAAGGAGCTCATTTCGCCATCAACAGTTGGAATGTGGGTCCGGTCCGAGTAGGGAAAGAACAGTCTTCTGACGACTGCATAGAGCTCGCGTTCTGCAATCTATACCAATGCAGCTTATTTTAGTCCACGTACCTCTCATGGCAACCACGTTCACGCCACATTACGTTTTTGTATACCCCTGGAAACGGCACCAGGGGGTAATAGATTAAATTAAAGAAAGGTTCCCCATTACCAACAGCTTCAGAGAGACCTTCAGTGCGATGTGGCCTTTTGGCCACAATTACCATCCAAAACAGTATGTTAAACGATTGGTGCATGTTCTGATATCTCGCCAGATCTGCCGTACCATGTCTAATTAGTCGTGAACAAAGAATGCACGTATCTAGTGCCACAGTTTTAATGTTTTGAACCTCAGTCAGGATGTAGGCCATTGCTTTACACATATGTAACACATATTTTACTTTGTGCCATTAACTATGAAGCATCAAATGTAGTTTGTTATTCACTGTTCCTGAGTATGTGCCACATCACCATTAGACAGCTTGCATCAAATCGCCAAGCAGCTACTATAGAATCTAGCCAGCTCACGCCTCGCTTATGTGGCGTATCAACAACACGTGACGTTTATGGACATAGCGCTGATGACAATAAGTTTAACTAAATATAATTATTTTCATTTACCAAGTGTCGATGACTAATAGGCACAATAAGGTCCGTTATTCCTCATCATCTCTCGAGGCCAGAGCAAGTGACCATTTTTCGTCTCAGAACTGGACACAACAGACTAAACCAACACATGTACAGGCGGTTCCACCTTACGACATCGCCCACTTGCCCTTGTGGAGAAGAAGAACAGACCACAGAGCACATACTTCAATGTTGCAGTACGTACCAGCTGCTGAAAGAAGAGATCTGGCCTTTGTCAACCTGTTTTCTTGAAAAGCTGTATGGGCCTGTGGAAGAACTGCAGAAAACCACAGATTTCATCTTGAGAATGGCTCTCCAAGTGTGATACCAGTGATCGAAAAGAAGAAGAAGAAGGTCGGTTACGACCCTACTATGTTTAATGTATTGTATAGAACTGTAATACGGCAGATGCCTTCTAGGTTACCTATTTTGTAGTTAAATATTTAGTTATAATTCTTAAAAAATATTTGTATTGCAATTTGCTTAGGTTACACTATACATCATCAACAAGCACATCACTTTGTCTCTCCCAACGGCAACAATTTTTTCACTAAGGTCACTCACTGCTCATGCCCACCAAGTGAACATGACATGCGGCCGCTAAACCTAACTATGATTAGCTCGATAGGATAGGTTGAAGTAGCTACCGCTATTTCCATAGCTGGCCACTTACTTTAAGGCCTTCTAAATCAAAATACATGAGTAGCTGTCTCTTCCTATGCTTCTCCGGCCTTCTGGTCCATTAATTGTCTGGATTTCCCTCCACCGCATTGGTTAGGACCGACCTAAGAAATTATTGGGATTTCTTGATGGTCAGAATCAAGGTGGCGATGTCTCACACACTTCCCCATGTATCCTTGTGATACTTGCTAGTTAAGCCCTTTTGGCAAAGTATGAATCACTGCAAAAACATAATTATCGTAGTATGGCCAGCAGTGACTCTTTTGAGCAGGTTTTCTTAATCCTAAACTAGGTAAACGTTAGCTCCAGGGAGCGAATCTCAGATGGTTCGCTCTCGAAACGCTAGGTCATGGATAGAGACACAGATCACCCTCTAGCTCAACAGTGACTGTGTGTGGCCAACGAGCCCACCACACCTTTTCAGGAAGGTCACCATAGTTGGTTATCTGATTCTTTTTCCCGACCGTAAATAGATAGGTGATTTCTAATGCTTTTGTAATGTGATTTGTCCTTGTCTTTGCGTGCCCGCTCCCGCATGCAAAAACGGGTGGAGCATAGCTAGAAATAGGCATGGCATACCTAGAAATGGATCTCTCTATTGAAATTGTCATGAGCAAATTGAGCATTACATGGCTAATACCACTTGGTAATGCGTGGCCCACACAATATGGACCACTTGTATTAAGAGACCACCCATATTGATAGGTCACATATTTTAACAAGGCCAATCATAGATTGTTGCCCTGAATACAATGTACTCGTCCTCTGACGGAGGGAGGATAATTAATACTACTTGCTAATGGACATTTTCATGTTGTCCATCGATCATATTACGTCATATGATGTCATAATCAACGACGTGACGTATAGGATGACGTCATAATCATGACGTCATGACTAACTCAATTTAGTCTGTCTTAAATGCTTAATAGTCCGACACGTTGTACGAATTGTATGTCTTTGCTATTTACAAAACATGCTGGTGAATATTTTGAAACTAATTTGACTGGGCGATGTTACTGCCACAAGCAGCAACAGCACCCAGTCAAATTGGTTTCAAAATAGTCAACACCTTACCTGTATAGTTTTCTGGAAATTGATAGTCAAGAAGTGCAGAGATCCATCGATATCAACACGAGTGCGGTATTAATGTATTAATATACCATCCGGATTCAGTGACCGATTGACTAACGTTAGGCCTATGGAAGTCATTTCAAGCAACCGCCACCAAGATGTGACTTACTTGGGCAGAATTGTGTGTTTTTCTAACAAAATCCTTTAGAATGTTTAACACCAAAATTTCAATGTCTCAGATAAAGACAACTATACGAATATCTTTTTAATACTTTGACTGGTAGCCCACCCCACCCCACCCACCTACTTGTTGCTATCATAGATCTGTATTAAGTATTGCAACGACAACGACTGCCCATATTCAAATACTCCTTTTAAAACTTCTAACTCAAGGGCATCGCTATAGCGCATACATGGTAAGGTGAAGGCCATCTATAACATCGCAAGCACGTATACCTTCCCTGTAACCTGCGCGCTGATTGGTCAAGTCTCTCTGGTGTGACGTCACCATTTAGTATAAAAGGAGCTCATTTCGCCATCATCTTATCTTACTGTGTTTTAACCCTTTCATGAGGAGGCCGCCAAAACCGGCCTCTACAGTGATCTTGAGGATGTTAGTTTGCATGTCAAGAGATCGTTTTTGAAAATTCACCACTGAAATGACCGGCTCGATAATTGAGCCAGTCATTCCAATAGTAACTCTTCAAAACAGTCGTCTATTGGCCTGCAAATAGGCACTCAATAACCAAATATTTTTTTCCATATTCTTGACTCAATTTAGGTAACACAGGGTTAATAAATTATGAGGACGACGATGATGCACCATGTCTGTTTAACCTTTCCCGTATTGTATGATAGTATGATTCACATTTGTTGCATTCGAGACAGAGTAAAAATTACAGACTTGTTACAGACAGTCTTGAGGCGTACTATGTGTGTGGTAAATTTCAGAAGAAAAACATGCATAATAATATTGTAGAGGGCGAAAAAGTAGACAGAGTTCACTAACAATAATGGATCCATCTAAAATTAAAGGCTTGACTTCTTCGAAACTACACCTCTAATGTAATAACCGGTCATCTTCTTACGTTATCACAACGACTAGACTGTTACACAGACTCAACTTCGGATACCAGACATACAGGGACCCAGTCTATCTCCGTAGCAGACTGTAAAAGCAACACTGGATCATGAAATCGCTACGTCAATGGCTACTCAATAGGCCCCTACATACGAGATACATTTCTTGATCGCGTATTGAAAGAGAACTCGCAGGATGTGAATGAATAGTGGATGTGTGATTATCAATAGTATCCTTTTGTCTTTAATCCATCCTGGGAATAAATCCATGTAGGGCCAATGCAATTATGTAGCAGTATTGATATACCACCAATGTTTCAAATTTCCAGTCAAAACTGCTGTCAATAATATTGTATCAGATTGTTGAATACAGAAATCAACAGAAAATGTAGGCCTATGCATGTGCTAAGTTAAGAAGGTCTACAGGAAATTCGGCCACAGAATTTCAACCATATAGTTAGATAGGTATATTAATAAGCTAGTGAATTAATGGATTGAGGTTAAACAAAATTTTACCATGAAGTAATTTCGTAGTGCACAATTCCATACCGAAAATTTGCTAAATCTCCGGTGATTCACAGTTTCAGTGCCCTATTGTCTGTAGTATGTTTAGCCCCATAATTTCACCTACATAGACTTGAGCCTTAATATACTAGGTATATTCCGAATCTAACAAATTCTAGATGAAATAATTTTATTAGGCAAAAATTGGTTTAAATGTTAGGGTTTTCATGCTTTTCGGTGCCCTACTGTCTGTATGTAATATGATCGGCTCCAGAACTTCGCTCACATAGACGTAGAGGGATTTGAATACGATAGTTATATTGGGAATTAAAAAAAATTTGACGTGAAGTAATTTCGTAGTATACGATTTCATCGCGTAAATTCGTTTCAATGCCCTACTATTACCTGTCCGCAATAGATTTGGCCACATAATTTCACCGATATGGTTAGATAGCGATATGAACACGCTAATGAATCTTGAGTTTTCTACCACGTAGTAATTTCGGAATATTCAATTTCGTAGCCACGGACAGTTGTCAAATGGCAACAATTTACTATATTCGGTATCAGAATGTCTGTTCTCGATTTGTAATACTTTTTTTTATATATGGATGTATATAACTCAATATGAGCTAGTGCTTTTGCACAATTCTACCATCAAGTAATCTCATCGTAGGTAGTTACATATTCGCCGTATGGCCCCATTATAATATGGTTGGTTTACATTCACCACATTCAGATAGGTGTCGGCATGCACTGGCATATCGCTCATAATGGGTTCGGCCCCAGAATGTCACCCATATGTTTAGATAGGTATAGGCATACGCTTACGAAGTAATGAGATTTAAAACTATCTACCATGAAATAATTTCAGCTCAAATTTAGGCCGATTCATGGTTTTCGTTGCACCCAGTCAAATTACTTTCAAAATAGTCATCAGCTTACCTGTATAGTAACCTTGAAATTGGCAATCTGGGAATTCATTATTCAGCATATATATAGACATCGATTCCAACATGCAAAAAAGGGGTGGAGCTTAGCTAGAAATAGGCGTGGCATACCTAGAAATGGATAACTCTATTGAAATTGGCATGACCAAATTGAGCATTACAGGGCTAATACCACTTGTTGTTGCGTGGTCCACACAATATGGACCACTTGTATTAAGAGAGCACCCATATTTATAGGTCACATTTTAACAAGGCCAATCATAGATTGTAGACCCTTGCCATCCCGAACGCAAATAGACCCGAATACAATACACTCATCCTCTGACGGAGCGAGGGTAATTAATACCACTTGCTAATGGGCCTTTTCAGGTTGTCTATCCATCATATTACGTCATATGACGTCGTAATTAATTAAGTGACGCATAGGATAACGTCATAATAATGGCGTCATGACTGACTTGATTTAGTTCATCTTAAATGCTTAATGACCTGACACGTTGTACGAATTGTATGTTTTGTTATTTAATAAAAATGGTGTTGAATATTTTGAAAGTACTTTGACTGGCCGCTGTTGCTGGGCAGCAACAGGAGCCAGTCAATTTAGTGTCAAAATATTCCACGGCTTACCTGTATAGTTTTCTTGAAATTTATCATCTAGTAGTTCAGAAATCCATCGATCCCAACTCGAGAGTGGTATGGATGGAGTTTAGCTAGATATGGGCTAAACTGGAAAGGTTCATTGTATTGATAAAGCACCACAGTTTTCAGTGCCCTATTGTCTATAGTATGTTCAGCCCCATAATTTACCCCACATAGACTTGGGCTTTAATAAGCTAGTTATATTCCGAATCTAACAAATTCTAGATGAAGGTAATTTTAATACGCAAAATTTAGCTTAAATGATGATGTATTCGTGGTTTTCGGTGCCCTACTTTCCATAATATGGTCGGTTCCAGAACTTCGCTCACATAGACATATAGGAGTTTGAATATGCTAGTTACATTGGGAATTTAAATGAATTGGAACGTGAGGTACTTTCGTAGTATTCAATTTCATCGCAGACATTTGTTCCAATGTTGGCAGATCTGTGGTTTTCAATAGCCTACCGTCTGCAATATGTGTGGCTACATAATTTCACCCATATGGTTAGATAGGGATACGAATACGCTAATGAATCTTGAGATTTCTACCAAGTAGTAATTTCGTAATATTCAATTTAGTAGTCACGGACAGTTGTCAACAATTTACTATATTCGGTATTAGAATCTCAGTTTGTAATCAATATTTTACATATAGCTGTGCTTTTGCACGATTCTACCATCAAGTAATTTGGTAATATGTTGTTACATATTCGCCATATGGCCCCATTGTAATATGGTTGGTTCACATTCACCACATTCATATAGGTGTCATAATGGGTTCGGCCCAGAATATCACACATATGTTTAGATAGGTATAGGCATAAGCTTACGACGTAGTGAGATTTAAAAATTTCATAACGTAAATAAGCTCAAACTTAAGGATAATTCATGGTTTTCATTGCGATACATTCACCCCCAGAATTTCACCCACAAATTCTTATAGGGAATATGCTAGTTGTATTCCGAATTTAAAAAAATTCTATAGGAACGTAATTTCATAGTACACAATTCAATACCGAAAATTGGCGCAAATTCTGTCAGATCAACGATTTTCTGTACCACACTGTTTGCAATAGGTTCGACCCCAGAAGTTCACCCATATGGTTAGACACTTATATGAATACGCTAATAAAGTATCAAAGGTTTAAAAGATGTTTACTATACAGTAATTTCGTCATATGCAATTTAGTAGTGGCACACCATTGTCAAATTCCAATAATGTACTATATTCGGTACCAGAATATCTCTACATGCCTTGTAGCCAGTTTTCGAACATAAGGCCATGTAGAACTCACTATGTTCTCGTGCTGTGCGAAATATTGTAATAATTCTACCACCAAATATTTATTATAGTAATGTGAAATTATTTCTATATATCCCATATTATTAGCCGCATGTAATGGTAGAACCTGACTTATCAGGCTAATACCCTAACATTTGCATATATGGTCAACAAGATCGTCCTCATTACAACGGTTGAAGCCAATTTTGGCCTTTTTGTCTAGCAAAAATAATTGATTTAATAGTTTGTCACTGTTTCCAGTAAAGATATCGTTTAATAGGTGACATAGATATGATAGCTAAATGAAACAGATCACGATGTTTCCCACTGGGTCTTCAGTCAGAATGTTTTCTACTATATCATTTTCGTTGGAGAAAACTAGGTTCACGGTATTGGTTTTATCCTGGCCACTTAACTTTGTTGAAAAGGTTATCTGTCGGTACAGATCGGGGTCCTGTATTACATCAGAAATATACTTGCTTTGTGCATTTCACTAGCATTGCGGTGTATATTTCACCAATATATTTCCGGGTAACAAGCTCTTCACATCTGTTTAAGAAGGTAAGAAGAAAATTTGATCTGTTACACTCAGTTGATGCAGTAGTACAATTTTCTCATCACTGGCTGCTCTTAATTTTGTCTGTTCCTCTCTCTGTTAAGGAGTTTGGCCTGGAGAAAAAGGATGGATGGAAAAATTGTTGGACTAACCACAAATATAAGCTGCTTCTCCTAGCCTATAGCTAATACTGCCCATATCTTTTCGCAAGAAATATTCTTTCTTTTGTATTTATTGTATGCCTTTATATAACTTAATTTTTTCATGAAACAGTTGAGTGTATTCTCAGAATTATAATAACCTCCGGGCACGCTATTTACCAATGATGCCTTGCATCAATATGTGTACTTGTGTTATTTGTGGTCAGGATGCGGCATGCGGAGGGATGGCCTATCTATTCTGAAACTGCCACCGTATGACATATACAAGCCGTCGGACTGAGAGCTCGGTTCGAGGTACGCTCCGAGACGCAGGAAGACAACACTTACAAAGTTAAGTAGGCACTAAGCCATTTGCGGCCTAAATCATGTGTGATTGACCTAATAACTGTAAGAGAGTCTAGCTCCTCTAGAAGGCCCACATAAATAAAGCGACAAGTACTAATTCAGTACTTTAACCAACATGAGGTGGCAGTGTTGAATTCTTAGGAAATCAGCAACACCATCTCCACGTAAACCAATGTGCATCCCTCATGCAAATTATTACACTAGGTTGATTCATTTTCTCATCTTTAGCATTGTTTGAATGGGAGAGCGGCTTCTTACCGCATCTCCTCCTCCGCTACGTCGTTGTAGGCCGGTAGACAAGGTATGCCAGTATCAAATTCCATATTGGTCCATGTGCTGTTGGCCAATGGGCACGTCAATATCAAATTCCATATTGATCCCTGCATCGTTGGCCAACAGGCGCGCTGATATCAAATTCGATATTGGTCCCTGCGCCGTTGGCCAATGGGCACACAATTGATGTGCTTACGATACGTGAAGATTGGCTCCTTCGGTTGCATCTTGAGATAGACGTCAATTGACCCAGAACCACTGAACCATGACGAGGCCATTGAGGGAATGTCAAAATTCATTGTGACAGCGCCGCCTGTATATATATGTTTCGGTTCAAACCACGCCATGAAATTCTGTACTTTCGGCTTGCAATTTTTCACAAATACCTTGTCATTTTGTGATTTCTCTGATTTCCATCTGAGCACAGTCTGTACAGGTGAAAGTTCCACGAGAACACACACTGACAGACCAATCAGAGCACATGCCACACATGTTGTCATCGCAAAATCTGTGAAGTGAAAGTAAAATGAACTAAGATTCATCGCAGAATTGTCGGTACAGAGATGATTTATTGAATAGTCACTAAACGTGGCCTTTTAAGAAGTTACATTTTTCGGGCATCTCCTCCATTGTACTAGCCCAGTTGGCGTGTCAGTCAGCTGAGCTAAAAAATTAGTCCGTCCATCTGTGCGCCCTCATTATGATGATAAGTTTTGTTATCTCTGGAAGATTTGGATCAAACCTCGCCAATATCTTCCTGTCGCCATCAAAAGTATCTGCATTGCAAGCATGCCGTTGATTCATGGAAAAAGCCCAGAATCATCACCTTGACCATTTTCTCAAGTATGCAGGCCAATCTGGAGAGGCAGTATGTTGGTAATACGTTGGGGGTGGGTGGGGGTTGGGGGGGGGGGCTGGCGGAGTGTGTGTGCGTGCGTGCGTGCGTGCGTGCGTGCGTGCGTGTGTGGTGGTGGTGTGTGTGTGTGTGTGGGGGGGGGGGGCTACTTTAGTGACACCATTCATCATATTTAAAGCTATTGACTCTCTAACTTGGTGGGTAGATACCTTTTGGAATAAGCTACCCACATATAACAACTAGGTCAGTCTTGTCTACCTTCTGCATAATAGAGGTCAGTTTTCCTATGAGAATCAATAGTATATTACTCAGTCAGTGTTTTGGTTTTACGTTTTGTCATATGTCCTTTTATTACCTTGTACCATGCCATATAAGAACTAAGTCGGCATGACAGAGTTTTGGTAGCATATTGATCAAAAGTGAATTTTGTTAATGGAACCATGCGAATGGATGGATCCGACATGTCGCTCAGGTATATGAGGCCGTAATGAATACGTCACATGTAGGCTAATGTCACAATTAAAATGCTTAATGTTTGGCGTATTTAGTTCCGTCATGAACATTGAAAAGTCCATCAAGTGATCGAATTGTATGTCTTTGATGAATATCTTATTTAATAAACACGCTGTTGAACATTTTGGAACTAAATTGACTGGGGGATGTTGCTGACATTGACAGTTAACTTACTTTCAAAATGTTCAACAGCGTAGGACCTGTATAATTACCTTAAAATGCCATTTCTGAGAATTCAGGGTTCAGAGTATATTAATTGATTCCAACACGCACAAAACGTGGGCGTAGCTTAGCTAGGGATGGGCGGGGAATAGCTAGAAATGGATCCCTCAATAAGTAGAAGAGCGACGATAGGGAAGGTTGTTAAAACATGAAACTGGTTACTTAACGAAGGTGTGAAAAATCGTTACGTAACAAGTTTCATGTTGTTTTAACAACCGTCCCTATTGCCTCATTAGTATCATGTTGTTTTCACCACCGCCCCTAGCGTCTCAGCCGATTTAGATATAGAGGGCGTGGCCACATGCCCCTCCCCCTCATTAAATCATGTGCTCCCGGTCATCCGATAAGACTCTTAGCGTCCTATCGCGTAATGATGATTGATAAGGGTTAATGAGATTTCCTTTGTGGTGTCCAACTCTTCTCTGTTCTGATTTGATGTTAGATGTAGAGGGTAGGCCATAAGCTCCTCCTCCTCATTAAATCATGTGACTCCGGTCATCCGATAAGACTCTTAACGTCCTATCATGTAATGATGATTGACAGTTTTAATGGGGGTGGGGGTGGGGGTGGTGGTAAATAAACAACTTCAAAAAGCGCAGATCTCTTCGAGAGAGTACAATGCGCAATAGTTAATGTATTGCGCAAGGATGATTGACAGGGTACATGTCTAGACTCGTCTTTTCTGGACACTGGGAACTCATTCAATCATGAAGCCCCGCCTCTCATTAATCACGTGTCTTCAGTAATTACGTCATGAATGATGCGAGATATTCTGTTATAATCGCTTAATAGTCCGTCAAGTTGTACGAATTGTATGTCTTTTCTATTTAATAAACATTATTTTGAATACTTTGAAATTAATTTGACTCGGTGTTGTTGCCGCCATAAGCAGTAACATTACCGAGTCAAATTAATTTCAAAATATTCAACATCTTACCTGTTTAGTTTTCTGGAAATTTCTAGTTAGGGCGTTCAAAGATTGATCGATCTCAACACGATCGAGGTGTGGGTGGAGCTTAGCTAGAGATGGGCGGGGAATCGCTAAAAAGGGAAAGGTTTATTAGCAGGCTGCGGGTAATCATATATTCCGTTATAATCGCTTAATAGACCGTCAAGTTGTACGAATGGCATCTTTACTATTTAATAAGCATTATGTTGAATAATTTGTAATTAATTTGATTCAGCATGGTTGCCGCCATAAGCAGTAAGATCACCCAGTCAAATTAGTTTCAAAATATTCAACAGCTTATCCGTATAGCTTTCTGGTAATCAAGAGAGAGCATGGATCGCTTGATCCCAATGCGGACAAAGAGTGCGTGGCTCTTAGGTAGAGCTGGGAGGAACATAGCTAAAACTGGATTCCTCCATTGACCGGCGATTAACTTAACTCCAACGATGATGCGAAATATTGCGTTATAATTGCTTAATAGTCTGCCAAGTTGTACAAATTGTATGTCTTTACTATTTAATAAACATTATGTTGATTACTTTGAAATTAAGTTGACTCGACGTTATTGCAGCCATAAGCTGTAACATCACCCAATCAAAATAGTTTCAAAATAGTCAACAGTTTTGCGCGAATACTATCTTAAAATAAACAAAATTATAGATATAATTATAACCTACAATTATTGTCATAATTATAACATATAATTATTGAATTTGTTTTCTCAATTAATTTCACATGTATTACCGATATTAAAAATTGATATATTAGCTGTCTAAACGAGGGCTACTCAATTCGCTAACACAATTGCTCAAACGTTAAGTAACAAGTTTCAAGTTTATTGAAGTAGGCCTACTCCCGAGTCACTATAACAATGTGTACGTTCGAGTCATGAAAACGTTCACCCCTGGCAATATTGGTGACAGATGAATAGTCTAAACACGCGTTTCTCTACACTATTGTGACGGGTTTAGAAGTCAAAGCGTAGCAATTATTTAATCGGATATATAAAGATTTCAAAACCATCTAAGCCCATATTGTTAAACTGTGCCATCTGTAGACTATTCAGAGGTGTGGGGCTGGGGTGGGTCGGCGTATAGTTAATCAGATGAAAAAAAATGTATGTGACCCAGTCGTGGTCAAGAGTGGCATAAAATTGGTTAATGAAGATTGAACATACTTCCTCAAAGATATTTGGCATGTAATCTTGTCTCTTGTGAAGCTGATTGCGGGGTTTGTGGCACTTCAGGACCATGGTTTCCACGTTTTCTTGCTGTGAAAATGCCTCAAAGAGTAGTTTATAGCATGCCATGATGTTGGTGATGTGGTATTCTACACACCGCCTAAACCACGTTCCAGCAAAGATTTGCTGAATTGTTGATGGGGAATAGAGACCAGCTTCAACGCTGATGGAATCGAGATCAATGACATAAATATAATGTCATGAAGCATGAAGAGAAACAAAACAAGCACGAAGCTCACCCACTCTCATGAGCCAGTTGGTATTTCCAGTTGAGGACTGCAGCTTCGTTGCTCTTTCATGTACATCATGATTAAGCTTGATCAGTTTTGCGAAGAGGTCCTACACAAAAGCTAACATCCCTTGGGCAAGACACATGAATATATAGATTCTTGCGGCGGTGGTGTCGTGGAACCGTTTGTGGGCTATGATGCTAGGCACTCTCGGCAGTTGTGTGTTCGATTCCCTGGCAATGAATATATAAAGAGCACTATAATCGGTCAGAGCTCTCCTTAGCAAAGGTGCAATAATTCCGCTATGTGTCTTTGTGTGCTGATCTTGGTCCTGTGACTCCCTCAATAGAGAGTTAGTAGCTCCTCATGATGGCTTTTTCCAAGACCTAAGCAGACGATTGTGTTGCAATTGTGTTGCATGTTGCTCAGACTCTTCTAGAAGTGTGGTTGTTCTTCAGGATTAATATTCCCAGCAACTAGAGTCCTGTCTCTGTGAGTAAAGGATGACATAAGCCACGCCATGTCACGTCTCTCATAGTGTCTGATGATGATATCATGTGTATGAAATCTGAACTTCTCGAATGTTATTGGTTTGGCTTGAACTGGATGGATTGATAAAGTTTGTGTTAATGTCAACAGCGTCAATTTTATATGGGATACGGAGAGGTTCCATAAATTTGGCACATGTATGACTATCGCTGTCCTCACTATGATTGATGACCAGCATAGTACCATGAAGAGTGTTCTGACCATCTGCAGCGATCTCCAGGAAGTCAACATTATCTGTGGCAAATAAACAGACTTTCCTTTCCTTACAAAGGAGTGGAAACAACTCCCCCACCCCCTGTCCGATGTGTCTTCATTCGTACAGTAACTCCCCTAGCAATAAGCTTCTCTTTGTTGAAACATTGCCGTAAGTAGCCCCACTTTCCAACTGTGAAAGAACATGCACAAGCCCCTTACTTCTAGTTTTCTTTTGAACTGTGAGCGCCAATCCAACAGAAAGTGAAGTTTCTGTTCAACTTCTAAATCCGGCATCTGATACAGGTCTGTAAGAAGCCCCTGGGTCTGTTTTGAAGTTGTTCAGTATTTGTTCTGAGACAAGATTTACTTACTTTTTAAAACTTCATTGCGTTTTCTTTTCACAGTTTCTTTTGTCACAACGAGGAGCCATCTGGGGAAGGAGGGCAATTTTGGTGGAGGATAAAAGTCTGTCAGTTCTCCGAATCCTGTGAACTTCCATTGTGCATTTGTTGCAAGCTCTTCTCTCAATATGGAGGCTTCTTTCGCAATACAATTAAAATAGTCTTCATCATTTTCTTCTTGTCGAAGGTCTCACCAAGTAGTTTATCAATTACTAGTTGCTCATATACTCGATGCGATTTAATAAATGTAGAATTGTGGATGTTTTCATGTATGCTACATTTCAGACGTGTTTTGATGGTGGTTAGAACCTGGATCTACATCGTTTTCTGCCAATAAACGTATATATTCTTCGGCGATATGATTGATTGTTTGAACATATCCTAAATGGAAAGAATACTTGTCTGCATTCAAGATGTTAACATCAGCAATATATATCCGAGCACGAGTGTAAATCACAATCTTGAAATGACATGCTCGATTGTGCATTCATTGTTTCTGAGACAATCTCTATGATACATCAAATCAGATGCTGCCCAGTCAGAAGGCTGGTTTAGAATGGCTAGCGCTAGTCTCACCCTTTCGGCCTGGATTTTCGTTTTACTGAACATGAACCTGCTTCCCATTACCTCGCTTTCTGCACGAGGGAGCTCGCCACTGCTTGGGATGGTACTGAAGTGCGCATCTCTTTCGCTTCCAAAACCAATATCTGGTTTTTGTCGGTCTGCTATCACCTCTGTACTGTATTATGGTGAATCAGAACTTGATGTGCTTCCTTTCTTGGACCGTACTACCAGCTTTACGATGATGAAACGTCCAGAAATCTGCTTCAGCCCTTTTCAACTTCTCGTTAAATACAATGTTTTTGCAGCATGCAGAATGATATATTGATTCAGTATATATTTTTCTATAGGACTTGCTATCCTGTTACAGGGGGCCGAAAAGTTAGTTTCACCAATTGATGCACGCCTATTGCATAGTATATAACAGTTTCCAGGCTGTCGCTAGATGGTCTTAGCGTAAAGTTTGTTTGCCCTCCAATATCGAAGCACATGACGCACATGGACTGAGTCCGTCTGGTCATAGATGAAGACGGTGTTGTGTCCATAATGATGTTTTCGTGGTTACTTATAGTGGCTCTATAAGACAACCAGTATTGCAGATAGTTAACTGAAAATATGCAAAGTAAAATTCTCATATATTCAGATATTACTTAATTCAACCAAAAGTTCCACTTCAAGGTTTATTCAAAATGGCCGCCAATTAGTTATTTATAACAAATAATTAAGAATGACGACATTTGTGACATTTCCCTCCGTTCAGCACAATAATATATGGCCATATCCACCCTGAGACTTCTTTCTAAATATTGGCCATTTTGAAATTCAAGATGGCGGCTAAAGACGCGCGTAAAAAATGGTACCAAACTCTTTTGAATTCAGCATATACTAATTGACAAAGTTAGACGAAAATATCAATTTTGAGAGAAATCTAGCTAGTCCCAAATAGCTGACATAGCATACTGTACTAGTAGGTCTACTTACCTGTGTAGTGTGAGCCGTATGCGAGTGGATTATGGAGCGTTGTTTGTAGCAGTCACTGAGCTAGCTATCTCGGCGCCGTATAATGCATATTACTGTAGATATGATCTAGATAAGTTCTCGTTTAACTAATAAATTATAAAGTAGGATGTATACTATACCGATAACAGCCTACACAAAGCTTTACATACACTACCACTTACACTGACGACAAAGTACCATTTTATGGAAACAAGCACTATTTTGTGAAACCTAAGATGCATTCCTCTGGCGACTACAATAGCCTGTATTGGCAGACCATCGGTTACCAGTTTTTAGCGACTGTTTAATGCTGGTCGCTGGACACAGGTTGCTTGAGTTCGACAAGGTCGTCGCTGGACATAGGTTTACATGCAGTTCTCTGAACCCGGAAGGTTATTTCTCAATAGCTATGGGTCCAGAGCAACATAAGCATCCAAGCTTGTAACCCATTCAACTATAATCCGACGAATCGATGTTTAAGTGCACATTTAACCATTTCAAGACGAAACCGGGCAAAATCAGGCTCTACACTGATCTTAAGGATTGTCCATTTGCAGACGAAGAGAAGAATGTTTTTGAAATTTTACAATTGGAATGACTGGCGCGATAACCGAACTAGTTATTTCAGTGTTAAATTCCATAGGCAAATATTTGAATATTAGTTGGGTTTTTTAAAACAAAATTTAGCCATTAAAGAATTATATTAAGATGAGTTGCCAATTCACGGATGAAATTACAGGAATTAAACCTCATTGTGTATGATGATAATACGATTTTACCAGAAACTGCAAACCAACCGAGAGAATTCTATTGAAATAATCTATTTTGCACGTGTTGATCATAATGTCACAGAAGTCTACCACAATATAGTATTTACCAATTTAGCGACAGTTTTACAGCTGCCAGCAAATCACAGGGACCTGGGGTGGGGGTGCTGAAGTATGGGCGGTGCCAACAAACTAGGGGTCGCTATGGTGATACTATAGGAGAGGCAAAACCTGTTGGGGCTATCGCCCTCGATCCCTTGCCCCTACCCCCACTTTTCCTAAACCTATGAATCATACTGCATATGTAACGGTGCGGCATCGCCATGACGCCGCACGGCTTCTGAAAACGAACATTAGTTATCATTTTGAAGACGAAGTTGCTGAATGATGCTGATGGCTTAAGCAGAAACATTTTTAAACACCAGCAATTCAGAGACAATTCAGGTGGTCGTAGCTTAGATTGTGTTTTACCAGAAGGCTGTATGTGACGGAATTGTGTAACGCGGTAAGCCGGATATGTACATCAAATTAAAAGAAAATATTCTATGTCAGGTGAGTGGGCTTTAAAAATTCACAAACCCTTTCGGCCCAATAATTTGTGTACACGAACTGCAATACACATCTCATTTAGGAGATAATTTCCGTGAAAAATTGGTATTGAATATTTGATATATTTGCGTGCCCGCTCCAGTGGGCACGCTTCTATTTATTGCTGGCTAGAATTGCCTATAGGCGCGGACATTTCGCGCAGGGGATTGTGGGGCTGTGTCTAGCGAGATCTCCATCGATACGAGATCTAATAATTCTCGGCGCGAAGACACGGCTCTATTTTTAGATTGCTGGATATCTCATAATTATTATCTTCATGCACGTGATTCATGGCGAGTTCTCTTATTTGTTCCGGTCCGACTGTAATAGAGTTTGGGCGGCGATGACCGCTTAATTATTTTAATAAACAGCCAACGGAACTTATATGTCGACTTTAGCACTCTATCAAACTGACCACAAATGGCTTCTTGCGGTGATCGTGAGAAATGTCCATTTGCATTAGCTACTCACCGGAGAACTTGTTTTGAAAGTTTACCACTGGAATGACTGGTTGGATAACCGATCCTATAATTCTTGTAGTAAATTGTAAAAGAAAAACCACAATGGTATCTTGGACGGCAATTAGACATAGGACATTTTCTATGATAATGGATTTTTCTGTATATGACGTCATAATTATTTAGGTCAGATGTAGCTGGACGTCACAATCAAAATGTGTAATGAATGACGTGTCTAGCTACACAGGAACATTGAATAGCCAGTCAAGTATGCGAATTGCACGTCTTTACTATTTAATCAACATGCTGTTGAATATTTTGAAACTAATTTGACTAGACGCTGTTCGAATTGTATGTCTTTGCTATTTATTCAACAGTCATTTTCTATGATAATGGCTGGGTTCGATCTGTAACTGAAGGATATGACGTCATAATCAATTCCTTCATATACATGCTGACGTCACAATCCAAAATGTGTACGAATGTATGTCTTTACTGTTTAGTCAACATCTTGTTGAATATTTTGAAACTAATTTGACCTGGCGTTGTTGCGGCCAGAGGCAGCAAGCCTTTAAAAGCACCCAGTCAAATTAGTTTCAAAATAGTCATCAACTTACCTGTATAGTTACCTTGAAATTGGAAGCCTGGGAATTCATTATTCTGCGTATCTATATATATCCATTTCTAGGTATTCCAACACGCAAAAAGGAGTGGAGCTTAGCTAGAAATAGGCGTGGCATACCTAGAGATGGATCTCTCTATTGAAATTGTCATGAGCAAATTGAGCATTACATGGCTAATACCACTTAGTAATGCGTGGCCCACACAATATGGACCACTTGTATTAAGAGACCATCCATATTTATAGGTCACATATTTTAACAAGGCCAATCATAGATTGTTGCCCTGAATACAATGTACTCGTCCACTGACGGAGGGAGGATAATTAATACCACTTGCTAATGGACATTTTCATGTTGTCTATCGATCATATTACGTCATATGATGTCATAATCAACGACGTAACGCATAGGATGACGTCATAATCATGACGTCATGACTGACTCAATTTAGTCCGTCTTAAATGCTTAATAGTCCGACACGTTGTACGAATTGTACTGCGACAAGCAGCAACAGCACCCAGTCCAATTGGTTTCAAAATAGTCAACACCTTACCTGTATAGTTTTCTGGAAATTTATAGTCAAGAAGCTCAGAGATCCATCGATACCAACACGAGCGCGGTATTAATGTATTAATATACCATCCGGATTCAGTGACAGATTGACTAACGTTAGGCCTATGGAAGTCATTTCAAGCAACCGCCACCAAGATGTGACTTACTTGGGCAGAATTGTGTGTTTTTCTAACAAAATCCTTTAGAATGTTTAACACCGAAATTTCAATATCTCAGATAAAGACATCTATACGAATATCTTTTTAATACTTTGACTGGTAGCCCACCCCACCCTACCCACCTACTTGTTGCTATCATAGACCTGTATTAAGTATTGCAACGACAACGACTGCCCATTCATTGCCCTGTAGGTGGGGCTTAGAATACACCTTCCGTATCCTCTGCGTGTCGCAAGAGGCGACTAAAGGAGGTAAGGGTGAGGTAACCCTGACAGAAACCTCGAGTGCTGAAGACGGAGGCTCCAGGCCGCACAGCGCACTCTAATAAACCATGGATCCACGCACTTAACGCTTATGATCATGTCGATAGTCACTTACAGGACTGGCGGTATGATCAGCGAACGAAAAGAAGAAGAAGACGACTGTCCATGTAAGCCTATCATCTTCTCTTAATGTATTTTAACCCCTTCATTAGGAGGCCGCCCAAACCGGCCTCTACAGTGCTCTTGAGGATGTTAATTTGCAGGTCAAGAGATCGTTTTTGAAAATTCACCGCTGAAATGACTGGCTCGATAATTGAGCCAGTCGTTCAAATAGTAACTCTTCAAAACAGTCGTCTATTGGCCTGCAAATAGGCACTGAATAAGCAAATATTTTCTTTCATATTCTTGACTCAATTTAGGTAATACAGGGTTAATAAATTATGAGGACGACGATGATGTACCATGTCTGTTTAACCTTTCCCGTATTGTATTATAGTATGATTCACATTTGTTGCATTCGAGATAGGGTAAAAATTACAGACTTGTTACAGACAGTCTTGAGGCCTACTATGTGTGTCTGGTAAATTTCAAAAGAAAAACATGCATAATAATATTGTAGAGGGCGAAAAAGTAGACAAGAGTTCGCTAACAATACTGGAGCCATCTAAAAATAAAGGCTTGGCTTCTTCGAAACTACACCTCTAATGTAATGACCGGTCATCTTCTTACGTTATCACAACGACTAGACTGTTAGACAGACTCAACTTAGGATACCAGACAGACCGGGACCCAGTCTATCTCCGTAGCAGACTGTAAAAGCAACACTGGATCATGAAATCGCTACGTCAATGGCTACTCAATAGGCCCCTACATACGAGATACATTTCTCGATCTCGTATCGAAAGAGAACTCACGGGATGCGAATGAATAATGGATGTGTGGTTATCAGTAGTATCCTTTTGTCTTTAATTCATTCGTGGGAATAAATCCATGTAGGGCCAATGCAATTATGTAACAGTATTGATAGACTACCAATGTTCCAAATTTTCAGTCAAAACTGCTGTCAATAACATTGTAGCAGATTGTTGAATACAGAAATCAGCAGAAAGTGTAGGCCTATGCATGTGCTAAGTTAAGAAGGTCTACAGGAAATTCGGCCACAGAATTTCAACCATATAGTTAGATAGGTATATCAATGCGCTAGTGAATTAATGGATTGAGGTTAAAAACATTTTTTACCATGAAGTAATTTCGTAGTGGACAATTTCATACCGAATATTTTCTAAATCTCCGGTGATTCACAGTTTTCGGTGCCCTATTGTCTGTAGTATGTTTAGCCCCATAATTTCACCTACATAGACTTGAGCCTTAATATACTAGGTATATTCCGAATCTAACAAATTCTAGATGAAATAATTTTATTAGGCAAAAATTGGCTTAAATGTTGGGATTTTCGTGCTTTTCGGTGCCCTACTGTCTGTATGTAATATGGTCGGCTCCAGAACTTCGCTCACATAGACGTAGAGGGATTTGAATACGATAGTTATATTGGGAATTTAAAAGGATTCGAACGTGAAGTAATATGGTTAGATAGCGATATGAACACGCTAATGAATCTTGAGTTTTCTACCACGTAGTAACTTCGGAATATTCAATTTCGTAGCCACGGACAGTTGTCAAATGCCAACAATTTACTATATTCGGTATCAGAATGTCTGTTCTCGATTTGTAATAATTTTTTTATATATGGATGTATATAACTCAATATGAGCTAGTGCTTTTGCACAATTCTACCATCAAGTAATCTCATCGTAGGTATAGTTACCTATTCGCCGTATGGCCCCATTATAATATGGTTGGTTCACTTTCACCACATTCAGATAGGTGTCGGTATGTCCTGGCATATCGCTCATAGTGGGTTCTGCCCCAGAATGTCACCCATATGTTTAGATAGGTATAGGCATACGCTGACGGAGTAGTGAGATTTAAATCTATCTACCATGAAATAATTTCGGCTCAAATTGAGGCCGATTCATGGTTTTCGTTGCACCCAGTCAAATTAGTTTCAAAATAGTCATCAGCTTACCTGTATAGTTACGTTGAAATTGGAAGTCTGGGAATTCATTATTCAGCGTATATATAGACATCGATACCAACACGCAAAAAAGGGGTGGCGCTTAGCTAGAAATAGGCGTGGCATACCTAGAAATGTATAACTCTATAGCAATTGGCATGTCCAAATCAAGCATTACAGGCCTAATACCACTTGTTATTGCGTGGTCCACACCATATGGACCACTTGTATTAAGAGAGCACCCGTATTTATAGGTCACATTTTAACAAGGCCAATCATAGATTGTAGACCCTTGCCATCCCGAACGCGTGTAGACCCGAATACAATACCTTCATCCTCTGACGGAGCTAGGGTAATTAATACCACTTGCTAATGAGCCTTTTCAGGTTGTCTATCCATCATATTACATCATATGACGTCGTAATTAATTAAGTGACACATAGGATAACGTCATAATAATGACATCATGACTGACTCGATTTAGTTCATCTTAAATGCTTAATAATCTGACACGTTGTACGAATTGTATGTTTTTGTTATTTAATAAAAATGCTGTTGAATATTTTGAAAATAATTTGACTGGCCGCTGTTGCCAGTCAATTTAGTGTCAACATATTTCACGGCTTACCTGTATAGTTTTCTTGAACTTTCGCCAGTAGACTTGGACTAGATAGCAGCCAGTTTAGTAAACAGGCAGTAAATTCGACATTTAGTGACCTGGTCAAAGACATTAATATGTCAGCCAAGTGGAAATTGGTCAAAGTAATAAACTTCCTCAGCGAAATTCATCAGTTCTGTCCAACACTGCGCTGATAGCGGCTACAGACTGATCAAACCATTCTCCTAACAGAATTTATTATGTGAACCATATTATCACTTTGGCTATAATGCGGAACAGACTGGTCTGAAATAAAAAAAACTGTTTTAAAATCATAATTGCTATGGTCACTGGAATCAACTTTCTGACACCACGGACATTTGTCCAAGCCTTTGATCAGTCTCAGCGATCAGTGTGCCAACTCATCACCCATCAGGGTCGGTGATGCAGCTTATGTATGACAAGAGAAGAGGACGAGGGAGATGATTGAAATATTAGTTACACAACGTTATTAACTCTTCACCTTGGATTAATAATCAATACCAAATTCAGTGGATCAGATCAGTTGCAGTGGTATGAAAGTCTATGTGTCAATGAACAATCATTATGTGTCAACCATCAACGACTATGTGTCAATCAGAAACAACTATATGTCAACCCTCAACGACTGTGTGTCAATCTACAACAACTGCGTGTCAACTCGCAACGACTGTGTATCAATCAACAACGACTGTATGCCAATCAATAATGACTATGTTTCCATCAACAATGACCGTGTGTCAATCACCAACGACTGTGTGTCAATCAACAATAACGATGTATCAATCAACAACGACTGTGTGTCAATCATTAACAACTGTGTCAATCAACAACGACTATGCATCAACACTGACCGGATGTGTGCCAATTTACGTCTGTGTGCCAACCCTCAATGACTGTGTGCTAATCAACATCGACTATGTGTTAACCCTCAATGACTATGTGTCAATCAAGATCGACTATGTGTCAACCCACAACGAATGTGTATCAATCAACATCAACTATGTGTCAACCCGCAACGAATGTGTGTCAATAAACAGCGACTGTGTCAATCCATCAACGACTGCGTGTCAATCCACCAATAACTACTATCATCTCATGGGTGTCATTAATGACAGTGTGCCATGGCGTGGACAATCATAGCCCATGATCTTTTAATAGTTTCTCTGTGAGCGATAACCAAAGATGCTTTATAAACGTGCTTTATCAAAGGGCCAACCGGCATGGATTACGTTGGTGCCCTTTATTGCATCTATCAGCAACGT
Source organism: Chaetoderma sp. LZ-2023a (assembly GCA_034401795.1). Lineage (NCBI taxonomy): Eukaryota > Metazoa > Mollusca > Caudofoveata > Chaetodermatida > Chaetodermatidae > Chaetoderma > Chaetoderma sp. LZ-2023a. The sequence continues at coordinate 147,199,516 of CM067359.1, forward strand.
CATAAAACATGTTTTTAAGTTCATAATAAATGCGTTTTCTATATTTTACTGTATATAAGAGTCCACTGGCACAGGAGTACAGCATACCTTTCCGTGGATATGTCATTTATTTTATTTTACCTAGATCATCAATAACTATGTGCCATCTTGTGAACGAATGACTGTCATACCATCAAAGACTCTGTGTCATGCCGTAGACAATCATAGTTGTGTATCATCCATAAATTATAAATTGTTATCATAAAGCTGAAAGAAAGACAGGATGTGGTAAGCTGAAAGAAAGAAGGGATGTGGTTTTCTACACTAGGGCTTATCAAGAGACCCGACTTCCATCGGAAACACCCGAATTACATCAGTCACGGATCGGCCATTACTAGGGGTGGACATGTATATATTGGACCCCGTGTCTCATGTATCATATAGCATATTTAGTATTTCTCATAGTGGTAACATTATGCATGAGGGTTAATGCATACTCACATGTCAGGAAACTTCCGGATGGAGTTGCAATTACCGACAATAAGCTCATTTCTCTAGTGAGGGCTGAACGGATGATCATTATGTCTATACCGGCACCAACATTACCAAGTAATTTTATAGAACAAGTTATTAGTGTTGGCAATGTCATAAACACTGTGAAAAGTGAACAAAATCTTTCAGTTAGCGATGTTTTGAGTTGGAAGTATCGACTACGTCGTATTCGTTATCGAGCAGAAAGTGCAATACAGAAGCATGGTTTACTAAACTTTGTTGGTGATTTAACATCTTCTTTATTGGGAGCTGCTACTTCAGGTGACATGGAAGGAATGAAACAAATTGTTAACACGGCAATGTCAAAGACTAATAAACTAATTGACTTTTCTAATCATCTTGCATCGCATATAAAACATGCATTTGAAGAAATATCTGTGAATCGTCAACAAGTTAATCGTGTGTCTGTAGGGGTGGCCGATCTCACTAATAGACTTAATGAAATGATTGATGCTGAAAGAAATTCAGAACAACATTGGCGAAAGGTTATACTTTTGATAGTTTGGTCACCTAAACTAGCCTAACCCGGAAAAAATATCGAGCTGGTTTTGGTCTCATTGAAACCGGAATTTCATCCTCTATAACATATCCAAAATCTGCAAATATCCATTTTGGGGAAATCCTAGAAAATGCAAATTAGTTAATTAATATGCAAAGGCAGTGGATTTGCTCTACGTAATGGATTTGGATGCTTATTTTATAAATGAGACAGAAAATGGCTGTTCATATTTGGCCTCTGAACACCGATATAAAGGCTTACAGAAACAAGACATTTATGATTAAATTGATCATTTGAACATAGTGGTGTGGGCTATCGTGCCACATGCACATGCAAATGCACTCACTCATACACACGTGTGCACATGCACTAATATGAGAACACGCACCCATACATATCATCAGTGGTGAAGGGTGGATGTAGTGGTTGTGGACTTAGAATTCAAATACAAAGAGCCGGGTTTCGACCCGTGTGTAGCCATGCACAAGGATTGCACAGCTAAGTGGTCTGCCATGAGACTCGAATACACATGTTACAGGTTCGATCACACACTCAGGAACGTGGATAGGTGTAAAAACCTGTGCAGTCCTTCAGAGGGGATATAAAGCAATCAGTCCTGTCTCGTGTGGTGTCTGTGCCATTGTGGGTGTAAAATAACCCACTCTGAGTGTCAGCTCCTGTATTGAGAGCTCAGTTGTGAATACGCTCTGATAGAAAAGTCAGTTGTCAGACATGCATTCTCAGGCCTAAAGTGTGCAGATGATGGTATCTCACTGTGAGCACTATCTGATTGCGGCAAAGGCTGAGCAGCATGACTGGCGGCATGAACTCACACTATGCTGCACTTGTCATGGACGTCCCAATGTGGTAAATGGTAATAAGATGGTGATTGTATATGATAGTAAATAATTAATAAAATAGTGTACTGTCACAATAATAATTACCTGGCACGTCGATGAGAGTTAGAGATGACAGCCTAGGCAGTTTCCTATGAGGTTAAGATTGATAAGTTACAAGTTACAACTTACATGCGATCAATGTGTTAAAACCAGCAATGTTCCATACATGACACACCCTTCAGAGGGGTCTAAAGCCGTCCGTCCCATTTCGTGTGGTTTCTATGCTATGTGGGACAGAATGGAACTCACTCTGAGTGTCAGGCCCTGTATCAGGAGCTCAGCTGTGAATACGCTCTGGTAGTGTAAACAGTCCTTTAAATAATAACAGCTGTCAGCCAAGCACCCGGTGACAGTAATTCAAAGGCGCCGGAAGCCTGTAAGAGGCTTAATGCCTGGTACAGGTGTATGCAGTCTGGACCTCACTGAGATGCAGGTTGGCAGTCTGCTCCAGTAGTACAAATAGTATACTACCCTACTGGTGTAGTTGTGAGCCTATCGAAGATGGAGTTCCAGATAAAATAAGATAATGCCCATCAACAAATTCTGCGAATATTAAAATAGAAAAAAATGGTAGAGGCTGGCCTAGGAATCATAAACATGGCATTCATGTGCAAATATGCACTCAATCATGAGGATAATCTACCTTGTATTCTACCTTGGGTGTAGATCTGTGAAGCTTTTAGCTTGTTAATCCATGGTTTCTTCTTCTGATAATCTTCTTTGTTCACATGCATGTTGGTGCTTCTACGTAATCGATGTTTTATTTTAATGGGTGACACTTCTCTAATCCAGTTTTAAAGTTTAAACTTATTGATTGATATAGTATTAACAATAGTTTCTGCTAGGGAATTCCAGTCATAGGAAAATATTATTTGTGCAGATGGCCATGATTGTCCTCAACTGCAAACCAAACGATGTCTTAAGTAAAGTCCTTAAATGTGTGGAGCCATCAGCTGCTAATACATGAGTGCAGCTAGGAATACCAACTAAAGGAAATCCCATGTTGATGACCCACTTGCTACAAAGCTGTCTACATAACAGAAACACTGTGATTATGCATATATCAAAGGGATCGATATGAATGCCAAACTAAGACAGAATGGTCACGTCATCGACACTAACCATGGAAAATCTGAAAACGCCAAGGAATGATTCAAAGATCAGTTCACTGACACAGAAAAGGAACCTTTACCCATGTTTGAAGATCAGCCATGGCACATGCAAAAGCCAATGATTCAAGAAGTTATACAAGCTTTAACATGCCTAAGTAAGGGTCATGCATACGGGCTGGATGGCATTAAAACGAATTCATCAAAGATGCATTACCTCCGAGATATAAATAAATTTGGAAATTTTCAGTATCTTTGCTGTAATATAATGGTCCAGGTGTATTATTAGTACATCTGCATATTTGTTATTATTTGTTGTTTTTCTAGAAACTCGTGTGCGCGTATGTATGAGTTTTCAATTTAGGGAAGCATTATATTTATAAAATAATTCAATTGGAAAGAATCCATAAAATCCTAAACATGTCTAGACAGCCCACCGGCGATGGACAAAATACTAGTGCCACAGTTATTGGCGATGGCGATCGGAAACATGAGAGATACTCGCCGGGATGACTTAAACCGCAAAAATTTATATCGCGACATCAAGCAAATAAGTTGCATCTTAAAATTTGTTGTTTATACAAGACTAGCGATGACTCGCAAACCACTGCTAAGTAACGAATACTCTGGTTTCTCTGCAAAATGGAAATGCAGGCGACCATCAGATTTGTGTTTACATTTTTTATATTTGTGAAATTCATAATTTGCATCTTCTTGGATATTGAGTAATCGTATATAAGAATTGATGTTAAAATGAGAGTATTGACCTACTGGAAGCGTTTTATGGACATGGTTCCATATATTAGATTTATAGCTCTATTAGGTATGGCCCCTTTAAATATGCAGCTAATTCCATCTGAACACAAATCACACACATCATCAACTCTGCCTTTGAACAACACCTCCCTCTTGGTGGCAGAGGAACTACCTCTGGGGGATCTGCCAGACTCAAACTAAAGAGACATACAGGTAAGTGCCAATATCGAGATACTTACTGAAGGCGTATCATCATATATTAGAAGGCTAAAAGTATCAAAGGCCACACGAGTAAACAGCATGTACCATTCCACATTGAAAGAGGCATCATGCTTCCACAAACACTTAACCATAATGTTTAACCATTCACTCCGAGGTGGCACTCTGCCAAGGGACTGGCTTGATGCCAACATATGCTCTCTCTTGAAGAAAGGAACTAAAACGTCGAGAACCAATTCCAGACATGTATCTCTTGCATGCCACATGGACAAGATCCTTGAGAGGATAATCAGAAAGAGACTGCTCAAGTATTGTGAAGAAAACTAAATTATTTCATGTTATCAACATGGCTTTCAATCAGGTAGCTCTTGCTTCACACAGCTTCTTGAACGTCTAAATGTTTGGACATTGGCCGATGACATTCCCGGTTGTGGAGTGGATATAATATATACATACTTCAGCAGGTTTTTCGACTCTGTTCCGCACAGAAGACTGCTCCACAAGCTATACTACCTTGACATCAGAGGACGAATTTTGGTCTGGCTCCATGCTTTCCTGTCCAACAGAAGGCAGAGAACAATACTAAAATGAATGCACTCAGATTGGGAAGTTGTTATCTCTGGTGTACCCAACTGAACCATTTTAGGCTTGATGCCATTCCTCCTCTAAGTTAATGATCTACCTGACATTGTGAGCAACATAGTCAAGCTTTTTGCCGATGATTGCAAAATATATCAGTAAATTTCAGGAAAACGTACCAAAATGCCGGTTAAAATGTTAAATTTCAAACCGTTTTGATATATAATTAGATAAATTTTTATTCATTTGACTTGGTTGGAGAAGATAATTCTATAACTTGCCATGCGTAATCTTAATCAATTTCCTGAAAATGATGTCTTCACTATCCCCCATTGCCATCGATTTGGTCAAGACCATCACAAGGTATCAGGGGTGATTTGATCAAAACTAACATGCAGATCCACTGTATGTAATGCAAAATTATCAAGAATATAGATAAGGACAATTAATGAATAATATATCCACTTGTTAGCTGTAAAGGTTAATTATATGAATCCAAAAACTGGTCTTCACGTATGTGACGGTCTTGACAAAATGTTATGGTCTTGACCTGAAATAACATAAAAATGCACATTTTCCTAATATTGTGCAAAGAAAGGTCAATTGACAACACAAACTACTTTGCTAGGACACATAAGATCATACGGCATCTCTGATATAAGGAAATGTGCAAACTGCCGTGACTTAAAAATAAGTAACGTGATGGTCTTGACTGTGGTGGTCTTCACAGTATGATGTGTTTATCGATACTGTCATTTTGTTTATCTCTATGGATGCAATGATGTCATGCTTATCAAAATAAGCTCTCACTCTAAATATTAAAATTTATTATAGGAATGGGTAAATGCATTTGAGAAAACCTGAGCAAGCGTTCGCTCTTGACATCTAAATAACATACTCTTGTGGCATTATCGTTTACAACAAATACTAATTGTATAAGTTATATCATCTACAAATCTGTATGTTTTAGTTTCTGATATGGCATTTTTGAGGGGTTGACATGATTCACAAGTGATTCTCGCATTCTAATTAAGCATCCACATTGCTTTTATATATAATGTATCTAATCTCAATGGAAATTTCCAGTTATAGCTATGCCCCGCCCACCTCTAGCTAAGCTCAACCCACACTTCGCCGTGTTGGGATTGATCTAGCCCTGAATGCCCTAACTATCAATTTCCTGGAAACTATACATGTAAACTGGAGAATATTTTGTAACTAATTAATCATACCTAAATTGGTTGCTAAACTTGGTCAGAACATTTCTTTTTACTAAAACGTTACATTGCATCGTACTTTACTGTATATAGGGCTGGCAGGATAGGCCCACCATATCCGTATGCCTGAGATATCAGGTTCCTTTGGATGTAGCTTGTGTGGCTGGTAGAATATGACAACCTGGCCTAGCAACGTGCTGACAGCTGGCTTCTCCTGGGTGGAATTCGTTGCGGCTGATGCTGGTTGAAGTAGGGTAGTGATAGGTTGTTCCTATGTGTGGCACTCTAATAGGTTCTGACTTCTGAGTACATCACGGAGGTCAACTGTATACAGGTAGTAAGACCAGTACTTGTCTAGCCGATCCTTAAAGAAAAATTAGTCAGGGTTCTGCCACAACCCCATTGTTAAGGGAGTTCCAGTTGTTGACAACTCTGTTGCTAAAGGTGTGTGAACGTAGCGACTGATTTGAGTGGAGCTTTCTGAGTTTGTAACTGTGACCACGTGTTTTGGTTGACGTTTCCAGATCCAATCCCTTTAAATCTATGGTGTGTTTGTTTGGAGGAACTTATAACCCTAAATCATGTCACGTCGAATTCTTCGATACACAAGGCTCAGAAATTTTAGATTATGAAATCTATCTTCATACGCCATGCCGAATATTCCTGGTAGTAGCATGTTATCCCCAGTGACCTTAGGAAAACTAAGCACATTGATCAAATTGCGTCTAGAGCCATCAACATCTCGCTATGATTAGATAATGTTTACAGATATATACAAAGTGACATTCTCCAACGTATATATTGCTCTCGATCAACATCTCGTCGAATACTGAAGTACCATTACGGATCCGTGGCTCCAGAAAGACATCTTCAAACTAGATAGAGTACAAAATAGATGTACAAAGCTGTGCAGATCTGAATTTGAGAACATGGCAGAAAGAAGAGCTATGGCTGATCTCAGAGAAACAAACACAATAATGTGCAATTGATTTACATTCAATAGTGAAGATGTCTTTAAGCCATCATAGACTCACCCAAGAGGCCACAGCTTTAAGTTGTCTAAACAGCGTTCATGTACAGACATTAGAAAAAACTTCATTTCAAACAGAGTAATAGACAAATGGAATAAAATAAGAAACAACACCATATTGCGCACCGAGTATTGACACATTGATTCAGAAATTGGAGCTAAAGCATCAATTGATGTACAGCCGTAATGCTTTCTGCTCTGCTGACAGTTTTACTACTAGAGGGTCGTCAGTATACCTGGTTCGGTTGTTTTTAAGAACACCTACGGTGCTGGTAGCTGATGATTGCATAGATTTCAGTATTTTGTTTAGGGCTTCGTTTGGATCGGAGCTGACGTCGATGTTAGCTATCTGTTCCCCGAAGGCCTTTTTGTATGACATTTGAGTGTCAGTGTCGCTGATGAGCTTGGGTAGGTTGTAGGTGTCTCTACTCTCTTGCCTGGTATGCCATTTATACATTAGGTAGAGATCGTTCATCGAAGGCGTGTAATGACTGGCTCATGGTCAGAATTGAAGTCTGTGCCTCCATTGGTACGAGCATCCCGAAGTAGGGGTCTTGCGTCTGTCTTGCATAGTATGACGTCTATTTGTTTGAAGACAGTTGTTGTAGCCTGAGAACCTTTTGGGGCTTTGCGATCAGCAATGTGTCTGGTCCATGTTGTCCAATGACGGCATGGGTGTTTGAAAGCAGTATTTTAGGCAATTGGAACTAAGGAATGCTACCAGTGCATCTCAATTGCTGTTGCGTGTGCCCTCTCCATACAATCCCATGCATAAGCCATGTCTTGAACTTTTGTCCGCAATTCCGAGTTTACACAGGTTGCAGTCGAAATCTCACACACGAACAGTTGTCATCTAGCTGGGATTGTAATGGCGGAGCTCAGTTCGGCATAGAAGGAATCTAATATTGCTGGATTCTCTTTGGCCTTTTCGCTAGTTGGGCCATATACGTTGACACATATATGTGACACTTAGTGATATTGTGTTTTCGTGTAGTTATAGCCCGGTCTATGAATGCAACGCGATCACTGACGTATCCAAATCTAATGACATGGTCCAAGACCCTTGGTCCAATTACGAAGCCTACACCCCGGTATGTGGCCTATTTTTCTCCATTAGTACTAGCTTATGGCCTCTGTATTTGCTGCTCTGAGAGTTTAGCTACTTTAATCTCTTGAACACATGTAATATCGATGTTATAGTGTTCACAGTCTGCACCTGAGGTTTGCCTCTTTGACATTCCACGTAGCTATGGTAATCTCCTGGGAAGATCGTGTCGTCCGAGGATGTCGAGCACATTTTCCTGTTTGAAGAAGGTTAGACATAATCAGGGAGGAATATGACACATCCACGCTGGTCTCCTCCATAAGTACCAACTTTGATGGGAAACTAAGTCATCAAGGAATGCTGGATGGCTTCCATATACAGAGGCAACTCTGATTATGTCTAACCTTCTTCAAACCCTAACTTATCGCTACTTATTGACGAGTAGATTCAACACTTGTTGGTGAACTATGCTCGCCATTTGAGGTTATACTACTATACCGGGTGCAAATAGTAATGGCTTTGCTGAACTATGCTGTGTTATTAGCTCTGTATTAAGCTTGCTTTCTATGTAGTTATGCCATCTTTGGGGTATATAGTAATAGATTATTTTAGCTTTCACTGTTTTGATATGTTAATTCTTTTATGTTCTTCGTATACTATTAATCAAGCCTGTTATTTCATCGGATTGTTTTATAGGGGCTTGCAAGCTTTTTTTAAAGGAGTTCCTCCGTGGAGTTTGTCCGACTGCGTATGCGTCGAATTTTCCCCCAAAAAGAAGAAAAAGTAGTAGTAGTAGTAGTAGTAGTAGTAGTAGTAGTAGTAGTAGTAGTAGTAGTAGTAGTAGTAGCAGTAGCAACAGCAGCACGTACTTGTTATCTATGTCGATATAATGTATTACATCCTGTTACTTTAGTGCTTTTGTTTGCTTGCTTCCTTAACGTGTATATCCGTTATCAAGTAATTTCCTTCCTAATTGAATCATGCTAAGTGGTCAAATGTACGTGTGTAGTAATTTGTGTCCAATTCATGAATTCGTTTGATGGAATTCATATTCGAGTGCAAAGCAGGATAAAATGAATAAGTAATTATATAATGGTACAGCAATAGCTCATTTCCGCAACAGATATAGTCACAGGTTACCGATTTTAGTACAACTAAGACGCATGGTCTTTTTCGGCTAGGTCCTGGATATTAAACCTAAATTCAATTGCGCGTTCATTAACCACAACCTAGTCTAGTCAAAATTGCTTTAATAGTGAATGTAAGGAATTTTTATGACCCCGTCAGACTTTTGACAATATATTCTTATATATATATATTCAATGCCAGCAAAAGCAGCCTTCAGTATACCAATCAAGACTGTTAAGTCTTTTATTTGGCAAGACTTTTCAAGCAAATACATTTTTTTTGCTCAGTGAATGACCATTTGCTGGTCAAGAGAAGACTGTTTTTTTGTAAGTTTTAACTGGAATTTAGGAAAATCGTTTTTTTGCGAGGTTTTTTTTTTACCGGTCTGATGATTAAAGTGTTAATGGTCGAGAAAATCTAAATTTTTATTTAGTCAGTGTCCATTTGCAGGCCAAGAGAAGACTATTTTTGAAAATATATCACTGAAATGACTGGCTCGGTAACCGAGCCAGTCATTCCAGTGCTAAATTGTAAAAAATAGTCTTCTCTTAGTCTGAAAATAAACAGTCCACAAGACAACTGCAGAGGAAGTATTGGCCGGTTTTACCATTATAAACCACAAGGTTACCCAAGAGGGGTTAAGAACAGTATCTGAAAACAAACCACCCGCTTAGAGGTGACAACTCAGCCTATCACAAAGTGTGTTTATATTTTATCCATGTGTTCCTGATTACGAGCGCGTCCTCTATCAAGATGATTGGGTTGAAATCACACTTTGCCTGGCACGGTGGCGCAGTGTTACAGTTTTAGGTGTCGCAGCGGGCAAAGGAGCAGTTGGAGCGCAGGGAGGGAGGTAGATAAGGGGCAAGCTGAGCCCCACAAAAGGTGTGCAAATCTTTTGTGTAAGATGTGAACATCTTTTGTGTAAATCTTTCTTTTGTCAAACTCGTTTGTGTAATGATTTCTTTTGTGTGGCACAGCTCTTCCCCATTCCTATTGGATACTAGATGTATAGCGTGGCCAAAAGCCCCTCCCCTCATTAAATCAGGTAACTCCTAGCATCCTTTCGTGTATTGATGATTGACAAGGGTTAATCTGAAATTCTTTTATGGGGCCCAGCTCTTCTCCCTTCTTATTGGATGCTAGATGTAGAGGGTGACCAAAATCCCCACCCCTCATTAAATCATGTGACTCCTAGCGTCCTATCATGTAAGGCTTAATGCATTGTGTAAGGATAATTGACAGGGTACATGTCTGCAATCATCTTTTCTGGACTAGGGGAACTCATTCAATTATGAAGCCTGCCCCTCTTTAAATCCCATGACTCCGAACATCCTATCACATAATGATGATTGACAAAGGATAATGAGGTTAATTAAGCACCTTCAAAAGATGCCAATCTCTTCGCGATGGTAATGTATTGTGTAAGAATGATTGACCGGGTACATGTCTGGCCCAGGCTTGAGTACAAGTGCAAATGCATTTGCATTTGCATTTAAATGCATTTACACTTGCATTAGCATTTAAATGCAATTATGAAATTTCTGACACATTTGCATTTGCACTTGCATTTGAATCTCATGTATTTGCATTTGTACTTGCATGAAAAGGTTTTCATTTGCATTTGAGGGTTTTTTCAAAGACATTACATTTCTCATTTTTCATTTCATTCAAAATTGGCTTGAACCTGCTGCTGCCAATAGCAGCCACAGCTCCCAGTCAAATTAATTTCAGAATATTCAACAGAAATGTTTCCTAAATCATACAAATGACATTTCTTTTGCTGGAAATTATAAACTTAATTTTCTGTGATTTATTAACTTACTTCATTTTGAATTTCTTATCATGTAGCTCTCGGCCATCAATATACATATGTAAAATCATGCATATTTTGAAATTAGTTTAGCTTAAGTCAGTTAATCACGCCAACAAATTTTTAGTTAATTTGTTTCTAAAATAATCTCCCGTACATATACAAGCCCCCTGGAATGATTGGCTCAGTGATTTTCTTCTCACGATCTGCAAATGTATATTTCTAAAGACCACGACAAAGGCTGGTTTTGGCCGGTTTGGCCACCAAAGAGTTAATGTAACAATTGGACTAAACGTTGTTGCTACGGTAATCAATATGTCGATTTTCAGGAGAATGAACACTATTCATATGATCATCTGTCTTAAAGAATCACAATCTTTTGACCTCAAGACACAGGTGATCACTCGAGAACTTTTGACTGTACACTCTGTTTAACAAGTGCTCTATAATTGTCAAGATCCTTTCAAAGTAATTAGTGTGATCTTAGTAATATATATATCCACTTGCTCAATCTATAAGGTTGTTAACGCCATTCATTCAGAAATCTCTTATTCTTGTAGTTGTGAAGATTGACTTATTAAATGGTCATTTGCATTACAAGGGAAGATATTAAAAAATGTATGACTGAAATGACTGGCTTGGTAATCGAGTCAGTCATTCCAGTGGTAAATCCTGAATACTTATTTTGTTGGATTGCAAACGCACATTTACCAGGATCAATATCTAATAGATGCTGATAATTCTGCATGATATGGGTTAGTTTATTGTTCAACCATTGTGATTAGAAGTGTCTGTCATTCAGTCTGACTACACACATACTCAGTCATGTCATCTCAGACAAAGTTAACATTTAAATATTTGAATCTTTAAGTGGCAGAATTAGTTCAGATCTTGAATAAACTGATGAACATTTTGAAACAAATTTGACTGGATAATTTTACCCATAGCTGTCAGTCAAATTATCTTCAAAACATTCAACAGAATATTTGTTAACTTCATACAAATAATTGCATCATCTGATAACTATTTTGAAATTGACTGACACATGTTGCTTCCAGAGGCGCAATGGCTATCAATGAAATTACCCTTCAAAATATTCAAAATAATATTTAGGACTTTGAAAGCTCAATGCTTTAATGGTTACACTTGAATGGTGAAATAAGTATTATCTTTTCATAGTAATTTTGTAAAATACACTGCAATGACTGGTTCAATAAGCGAGCCAGTCATTCCAGTGGTAAAATTCCAAAGATAATCCTCTCTTAGTCTGCAAAAATCTTTCTAAACATGCTCACTAACAGCAGATACATGGATGACAGATGCATACTCTGTTCCAGAATTTCAGTACCAGGTGTGTGCCCAAATATTCAAATGCATTTGCAAATGCATTTGCATTTGCATTTGCATTTGCACTTACATTTTAATAAGTTACAAACATTTGCATTTGCATTTAAATGCAATGACGCTAGGTGGCATTTGCACTTGCATTTGCATTTGAATGATTTACACACATTTACATTTGCATTTAAATGTAATACCCTGCACTTGAACCCGGACCTGGTCTGGACTCATCTTTTCTGGACTCTGGGAAAACATTCAGTCATGGAGGAATAATGCTAAATGGTTACTCTATTGCGTAAGGACAATTGTCGAGCGATTGTGGAAGATGACTCGGTTAGTTTGATGGGTTGATCATTAAACGTCTGAACCTCAGATCTTTTTAGCTGGGACAATGTACAAGGGTCAATCTAGTGCATAAGGACAATCAGTTAGTTATTACACCAACTGATTAAAATTAACTAGTTGCACTTTAAAAACAACTCTGACCACGCAGAGGGACATTTGCAGAAGCAAATTTGAGGGGCGGAGACAGGTTACACATAAAGGGCACACTGGATGTTATTGTTTGGAGAAAGATCTGAAATGAGGGTTTCCCTTCTCATAGAAGCGTATTCGAGGATACCAGCTGACCTACCCAAACACCACAAGAAAAACATTTAAAAGTGCAGGCTCTGAGAATCTAGTTCCTGCATTCTGAGTTTCATATGATCCATGTACAAATGTTAGAGCAGTGTTGAGTGAAGAGCTTATATATTCTTTGGTCAATTGGACATATCCCTAATTCACTTTATAGTTTTAATTTGCTAAATTATGGCCCAATCCATTATGCTGTTTCAAAGGAAGTGATTTTTCATGAAAATTAGGTTATCCAAGATGGCCGCAAGTGAAATTGGCCAATCATTTTTAACATGTGAAACATTGTTCAGCTTTTGCCTTAGATGAAGTATCTTTAAATGTAATTTTTAAAATAGTACAAAATCCAAGATTGTCACCAACAAAATCGACCAAACATTAACCCTCGATCTGACCCTATGGATCTTTCTTACACAGTTGTTGTTGAGGACTTGCTTAAAGAAAAAAGTGGACAGATTGATGGATAGACAGATGACATAAAATAAGCTGGCTACTACTACTACTACTACTACTACTACTACTACTACTACTACTACTGCTGCTGCTGCTGCTGCTGCTGCTGCTACTGCTACCCACTACTACTACTACTGCTACTACTACTACTACTACTACTACTACTACTACTACTACTACTACTACTACTACTACTACTGTGGAAGGGCTGTTGGTGGCTCGTGGTAGGGTGGGTGGCGGGGGGGGGGGGGGTCTGATACTAATATAAAGAGTACAGTATTCAGAAGTAAATATGTTTTACTTAGAATGCAGGAGATGGCCTCTAAGCTTATCTAATTTTTACATTATTCCGAGGGACCCCCACATCCCAGACATCTATCCTCCCATTGTGTAAGGGATGGGGTGGCAGGGGTGGTAGAACAAATGTGAGACCCATTCCGCAACTGACCCAACCAACATTGAGCCCGAACTACGAACATGTGTATACAGATTCTTTGAGTTTCTATCTTTGCTTCGTCGCTAAGACCGGCCAGTCACGAGTTGCAGTAAATAACAATGCAGTAAATATACAGACCATAAATATACAGATGATAAATATACAGATTATAAATATACAGATGAATAAGTGAGAATATAAAAAACAAAAAACAAAACAATAATTTAATTCAAATATAAATGTACAAATGTGTTCGAGTGGAATCAAGTGACCTGTACAGTTAATCGTCAGACATGGAGAATGATGCAACTGAGGTATTATGTGAAACCGATTTTAGAGCGATTATGTAAATAAATTTGAAAACAATCGAAATGAATTGAACTCTAACAGTTCGTGTGTAAAAATAGGTTAGGGATTTTTACAGAGGTATGGTTTGAAGATATTAATTTTCAATGTGTGGGCGCATGTAGGAGTATATTAAATGGCGTTAAATAATGTTTAAAAACTGGCTTAACTGATGAATATAATATAATTTACTCGAGCTTGACCCCCCCCCCCCCCAACCCTATAACCATGTATCGCTCTCCACACATTTCTAATCGATAATAATAAAGCAGAAGATTACTTAATCCCCCTTAATGAGGGGTAGGCTAATAAACTTCTCTGTTTTGGGTTAGCGTATTATTATGCACCATACAAAGTGGTCTCCCAACCTCCCACCCCACCCCCACCCACCCCACCCCACCCCACACCACTACCACCACCACCACCACCACCACCGACCCACAACCCATGTTTCCCATTCGCTCATGATCAAACTCCCCCACACCACCGGTTATGTTCGACACTCTGCCTCCCCCAATCCAGCCAGCCCCACCCCCTCAACATTCCATACACACTAAGTTATAGTGATATATGACTTACAAAAATACTGATAGATAAATCGATGCATTACTGAATCTGGTACATTTTTACCATAGAACTGTACACAGCAGTACCAAAATGATGCCAGTAGATGCCGACGGTAGTACGGAGGTGTTAGGTTGGCGTAATATGTACGCGAAACCAAATCCTAGAGCATCAGCAAAGTCGACCTACTTGAGCATAGGAGTCGACGTAAGAGTGCCCGAGTTCAAAGACCCATTTACCAAGGGCTATAGGGCTGCATGGAGTGAGTAGATATTCAGAATAATCTCGAAACTACGGCATGGAGCCAGCATATATAAGCTCAATGATTATAACAAAAATTCCAGTATCGGTACATTTTATTCCGAAGAATTACGGAAAATTCATTTAAACGATACTAAGCAGCAGCTGTATTGAGTAGAAAAAATTATTAAAAGATGCACAAACAATAGTTAATAAGCGAGAAGATTATATCAAGTGGTAAGGCTATCCTAGATTCAAGATTCAAGATTCAAGATTATTTATTTTCGTATTTAGTCATCAGTATTAGAGATTACAACAGGCAGTCCACCAAAGGCAAGCCTATGAAGTGGTGGACCCCTAACATATAAACATTAATTGCACGATATATTATGCCATATATAATAGGATGTAACATAAACAAACATATATTACGTGATACTATATGAACAGTAGGTACATACAACAGTAAAACAGGACAATTACATTCATGAACATAAATGGATGGAGGGTAGGGGAGGGAGGGGGTGGGGGCGGGTTGAGCTCATCTATTATATATTACCATATTATTATTATTATTATTATTATTATTATTATTATTATTATTATTATTATTATCATCATTATCATTATTATTATTATTATTATTATTATTATTATTACTTCTATACAGTTTTACATTTGATGTTCTGTTCCGGTGAACAAGTGCCTTGAATAGTTAGACTGCAGCACAGCTCATAATAGGATTAATAATGCTGAAAGAAGTTGGCATGCCTCCAGGTCAAGAGAGTAAGTTAACGTGTTAATTAGTGAGAAGTGCTCTACTGAGCACTCCGAGCACAATCGGATTGGAAGGCACTGCCTCTTTGGGAAGCAATGTCTTCCATCACCATGCCCAGAATGCCCAACAGGACACCTCAGCTCAGTCCGGAAGCATGCCAAGTCGTTCCAGAACTGTGCTGTGTAATGGCCATGGTGGTGGTGGTGGTTAGTGGTGTGGTTTCTAGTAGTTGTCAATAATTATGTTTTTGATGAATTTTTTGGATGATTTTAACGAGAGAATTTGTGTACGTATGTCTGTATCTGTATTATTCCATAGTTCTATTGCTATGTAGGATGGTGCTCATGTAGCTGCCTCTGTTCGCTTGTGTTGTGCGTATGTATGTCTGCATTTATTGAAAAAAGATTTTTGTTTAATTCATGGATACAGTATTCAGAGCTTAAATACATGTGAAATCATAACCCTGCTAGACCCCATACCACCATACCCCACCCACAACCCCCCTCACCACCATCCCAGGGTCGTAATGTTTAGAAATGTCTCGAACCAGCACAGAAATTCGTAATAATGATTATCAATGGTAATTTTGTGGGGGAAAAGTCCCCAGAGACGAGATAAAATATCTTGCTCAGATTATAATTATTTATATCAAAGGGGTGACATGTTTAATAAATCTGTGTCTTCAAAATGGTGATAAAGGACTTTGGATTGCTTTAGTGTCTGGCTGCTTAGGGTATATATTACCTGCTCCGAGCATTAAAACGCCTAAAGTAGAGCGAGTCCAGCCATCAACACTTGGGAAAGAATAGCTAGAAACATGAAGCAGTTTTATGTTATGCTACCGTGTAACAGTAGCATGCATTACTATCCTGATAATAAGATTTCAGAATTCAAAACACATCTTGAAATATCTGTAAGATTCTCGGGGGGAAAGGGAAGTCGACTTGTCATCCATATTATATCCGAGAAGTTGGTTAACATTAGCTAAGCCTTTGATGAACAGTCTACAAGCTTATGAAAAATTGCCATAATGTAGTCAGAGATACAGCTGCACTGTTGTTAAGAGTTAAACAATTATCTAGCAATCACGGGGTTGGTGGGGGGGGGGGTGTCAAAGATATTAGTCAATGGACATTTCCTGACATTCAATACAGAGCTGTATCTAAGAATTACATTGATACGATAGGCGTGGGTATAAGCGGTAGGACTGGAGAGAACATAACATTTGAAGACGGCGCATCACTGAGTGTATTTTGTTTACATCTTTGGCCTAAGGCCTAGGAAGAGGCGGTGTAATCGCTAGGTATATCTAGAAATTTTAACATTTTACTTAAAAAATTAAGTATATGGGTAAACCAGATTCTACAATGCTGAGAGCTTATTACGCTAATCAAGCAGGTGGCACGTTACCCATATTCGCTAGCTCTAGGAGTCAAAAGAATAATGGGTTAGGAAATATTATAGATTCATTGTTCCAAGCTGATGTGTCATTAGCTAAGAGTGTAGGAAAAAGCCTGGGCAGGCGAGCCTTGTCAGCTGGTTTAGGCATGGCTGCAGCTGTTTTAGTGAGTAAAAAATTGAAAGCATTTGTGAAAAATAGGATTTTGAATGTCGGGAGAGCGATCATCCCGAAGCTATAGAGTTAGCGCGCAACAACATTTCAGGAACTAATACACAGTCTATGAACAAAATTACTAAGAGGGGTCAATGCCCTGCTAACATGCATAGAAGTCATTCAAAGCATAACTGCCGAAGCAGAAGCATCAGAAATTCTAAACAGTTTGATATATTTAGTTAGGCAACTAATACGATGGCTGCCTGTCACTGCACTAAAAGCAAATTAGATTTGTTTACCATGAAGCAGGTAATGACTACGATGGATCAAGCTCACTGGAAAAACTATCAACTCATTACAAGCTTGTCTAACTCGTGGGAGAGTCTCAATTTTTTTTGTCTCAGGAAGCGGAGATGAATACATAGATTTAGCTCAAAGTTACATTTACATTAAGGCTAGTGTTGTACAGCCGGTTGCGGGTGTGGAAACTCCTTTAGTTGCCGAATACGATGTGGCCCCTGTTAACCTGTGGGTTGGATCTATGTTTTCTCAAGTAGATATATTTTTTAATGGAAAACGTGTCTATGATGCGAAAGACAGCTATACTCTTCATAGTTATTTTGAAAGCTTCTTTACTTATCTAACTGAGCATAGATCGCATCAATTGATGGCTGCATTATGGTTTAAGGATACAGCAGGACATATGGATGTTAAGACTGCTGATAATGTCGGTTATATGCATAGAAAGCTTAACGTTGCCATGAATAAACCCATGGAAATGGTTGGCAGAATTCATTCCGACATTTTTATTCAGGAAACATATTTAATCAGCACATTTTCCTTAAAGTTGCGGTTTACATCGAGTAAGCCAGACTTTAACCTAATTAGGTGTGATGACGCAACTTACAAATTACACCTATATTAAGCTACATTAAATTTACACAAAGGTTAAACCCATTCCCAACGTAATTAGCATTTCATACATTTGACTACATGCCAGATCTTGCTACTGGTGATCATGTGTGCCTTACAAGGCAAGGAAGTACGTCTCATGCTAAAATTTAAAACAGCATTACCAGATACTATGAACGTAATATGTTATGCTGGGTCAATGACATTATAAGTAATCACAGTGATCATAATGTCACCACCGACTATGAACACCGCCGCACACCCAGCAACCCCAAAACTGTTATTTGGAATAAAAAGATATCGTGATAATGACATTAGTTTCAATCGAATCTTAGCTTATCTGATATTGGGATTCATAAGGATATTTGAATGATTTATAATACAGGATATGATTCATATGTCAGCTAATAGCAGACACTTACATGACATTTGAGCGCTGACTAAAACTATTATTGGACTTTTTAATAACAGTGCAAATAATTCGGAATAGTTTTCTGAAATAATTTTTAGCCTGCTCAGCAGGTTACCTCCCTTGACTTCGAGCATCCGATCTGCTAACTACATGGGACATTGAGCACATATGTGCTTCCAGGCACTCATTGGATTACCTTGAATCTTGTTAAATATGGAAAATCTTAATATTTTGACTCGTTTTGCTTTGCTCCATCGCCAGAACAAATGGTCAAAACGAGTCCATTATGTAATGGCATTACAGCACAGCCTGTATTAACGACTCATTATGGCAAGTTCTGTATATATTATCTGTATCATCGCATGCACGGCATGTCCATGATTGCAATTATATCAACATTGCTTGATTTAACAAAAAACGATAGCATCGTCAATAGCTTAGTCAATGAGTTGTTAGATCATAGACTTGTAGATATTCAGTGGGCGAAGATGTAATAAAACGAGGTTCACATAAAAATGTAGTCTTTTTCATGGTTTTTGTCTGCAGATGTTAATGTTTTAACAATATGGGCTTTGATTGTTTTAACATATTCGAGTTAGAATATCTTCAAAGTCAGGTTTCATTCCCAGAGATATTGTGTTAGTTTTTTGACATAGCCTCTAGTAGTACACACGCCCTGGTACACCTGGCTAATGACCCCATGCCAAATTAAATGTCTGTAAGATGGGTGAGTCTGAGTGGGTGTATGATTGTTATTCATAACATTGGTTGGGTGGGTTGTAGAGTCAGATTAGCGAATAGAGAAATATGTGTTTAGACAGACCATATATCAATTTAAATAGCTGTAATGCATGTGAAATTTAATCAAGATAAAATGAATTCAGTAATTATAGGTTATAATTATGACAATAATTCTAGGTTATAATTTTAATTTAAGATATTATTCGCGCAGTTTATAAACTGAGCTTAGTAGCCAATCAGTTTTACAGGCATTGTATAATTCATAATTGAGGCTCTAATTCATATAGGTAATTAAACTGCGCCACTCTATTGGAACACCTAGCCCTAAGCACGGTTTCTTCAAATGCTGGATTCATGTGGCAAACTTTCAAAACGTATTCACATACACAAACAACACACGCTTGGTGGGGTAAACACTATCAACACTAAACTCGCGTATGTCTACTAAAAATTCATCATTACATTTCTTAACTCGAACGTACACATTGTTACCTAGTGCAACGGGCACTTCACAATCCATAAAATATGCAGAATTCATAATTATAATGAATGTTGATCAAACCGTTTAAACCAAAAAAAAATTAAGCCTTAACTGAACAGATTTTTAGCCTCTTTTATATGATTTGCCACCAGATTAACCCATGCCAATTATCATTACGTGATAGGATGCTAGGAGTCACGTGATTTAATGGTGGGGTGGAGGAGGGGGATGGGCTTATGGCCACCCTCTACATCTAACATCCAATCAGAACGGAGAAGTGCTGGCCCCTACAAAACAATTTCACATTTACCATTGTCAATCATCATTACACAATAGGACACTAGGAGTCACATGATTTAATGATGGGGCGGGTC
Source organism: Chaetoderma sp. LZ-2023a (assembly GCA_034401795.1). Lineage (NCBI taxonomy): Eukaryota > Metazoa > Mollusca > Caudofoveata > Chaetodermatida > Chaetodermatidae > Chaetoderma > Chaetoderma sp. LZ-2023a. The sequence goes on from CM067359.1 coordinate 147,219,606, forward strand.
TTATTGCCACCCTCTACATCTAATATTCAATCAGAATGGGGAAGGGCTAGGCTCCACAAAAGAAATCAATACACAAAATATTTTAAGAAAAGAAATATTTACACAAAAGATTTTCACACCTTACACAAAGGGTTTTCACACCTAGGTGTGAATTTCTTTTGTGGGGCCCAGCTTTCCCCCTATCTGCTGAGGGACTCAAATACTTCTTGTATGTGGCTGGTCTGCTAGCGGCTAGAGCACATTTCTGGTGCGAACCCGCGCCCGCATCCATACGCCACTGGATTTGTGCCTGTGCCGGCCTGACAAACACAAAATTAACTGTCTGTATCAAATCAACGCTTTATGCACAATTTTACTCAGCAATATAATCACCACAATGAGACGGTTTATCACCAGTGCTCTTCACGTTTCACCTCGCTACAGCTCTACCCTTTGTTCGAGAACATTTGACAAGACCAAACCCTCCTATCTCAAAGCTAGTTATACCAATAGATATGGAGTAAGCAAATGATGTTGATTTTATCGATGAAGAAAAGGGTCCACTTGATGAACTGCTTCGAATCGCTGCGAAAACAACTCAAAGCCACAGATTGCTGAGTGAATGAAGCCCAAACTGAGTTCACATATGTCACATGCGATGGAGATAAATGACGAAAGTACGTAACTTTGGTGCGAGGAGAAGTGCAGGAAGAGTGGAATCTTGAGCTGACCTTTGTAAGCTACACTCATAAGTAGCAACACTAAGCACACCTTTTGTAGCTGGAAAGGGTGGCCTGCGTAATTGGAGCAACTAATCCGCTGGAGGGTCAAGTAAGTGGGTGAAACTTCTTAGTAAGGCAACTTAGAGTTACAGAGCTCATGAACGACATCGCTTGATTGCGACATTTGCAACTGGATCCAGCGAAGACCTCGTTTGCGCAGGATAGAAGAAGTCTGATCGCTGCTAACTCCTGATCATAGCAGACATTTTCTTGGTCTTTCTTGGAACATGATGCCTTGTTAGGTTCAAAACCGGCATTAAACTGGCCGCAGAGGCACCTGAGCTACTTCCATCTCATCCAGCTCTGTCAAATAGAATAAGTATATTCTGTCCAACGGTTTCAGAGGAGTTGTATTACAAACAGTTTTCTTGACCTTTTAACCCCATCCCCAGGCCAGGGTGCAGGGCAAAATCTAAATGTTCTATACACTCCGCATTATTATGGGTAACTCACATACCAAATTTGGTTGAATTCCGTCCAACGGTTTCAGAGGGAGCGTTACAATTAATTTCTGCACGTTAAAATTGGACCCTTTGAGCCCTCCCTCGACCCCCCCCCCCCCCCCCCCCCCCCTCACCGGACGAAACCAAATGTAAATAACCTGTTGCACTCCTCAATCATACGGGTAACGCACATATAAAATTTTGATGAATTTCGTCTAACGGCTTCGGAGGAGTTGAGTTACAATCGGTTTTCCGCAAGCACGCACGCACGCACGCACACACGCACGGACGCAGGCACACACGAATTTGCAAGACGTACTCCCTACTTTTCTCTGTAAAACGTGGCGATAATTATCTTAATAATATGCTGTAAATGATGCAATTCAGATAAGAACATTTGACTAATTTTTTATGAAGTGCATTACAGTACCGATCAGTACAAATGACTCGGACCTGTGACTGATATGTACTGATCCGTATGGATCTTCATGAGGAAAAGTAATTTTCTAGCCCTGAAAAGCTAGTCAGAAATATTCCACTTCTGCCCTGTATGATTGAACTCGTAAAAATGAGATTACTACGATTGCTTGTTTAAAGACCTGAAATCAACATTCATATGTAATCTATGGCGTCGTCTAGTTTGGGTTGTATACTATTTGATTGGCAAAGCAAGGTATATTACTCTTGTTTGATCAGCGCTTAACGAGTTAGTTCCCTTGATTTGCTTTCCCTTGCAGCAAACGCTTCCAGGACTAGAAATCTTATGCTAATATAGTACGATTTCTATGCTTCCAGGCAGGTTGGTTGAAAATATTTAGGTCGTTATTTTCATATCATTAAGACATGGTAACATCTGGTATATGATCTTGTAGGGTTTATGAATAGTTTAAGATTAAGTCTGTAAGCTCTTATATTAATGTTTGTTGTTTATATGTTCTTCCCTGTAAACTGACTACTCACATAGCGGAATATTTTCACAATAATTTAGTGCAATTTATGGCACGCTTCAGTAGACAACTCTTCTTGTCCACATAGGAACATATGCGTTTCTTTTTACATTGCAACGAACTGAGGGATCCGTTTTTAGCTATGCCCAGGGCCGATCTTAAGGCAGTGCAACAGGTGCATTTGCACAGGGCCCCAAATTTCAAGGACCCCGAAACGTGACAAATTTCTTTTTTGGTTTAAATGTTTGGGGCCCCTGCGTAGCTTCAAGTTACACGCATGCGCAGCACACTTATAGCACAACTCGTGAATCAGTCAATGTGTTTTAATAAACCCCAACAATTTTGAACATGATGTAAAAAGTGTTCTGTTGAATATTTTGAACATAACTGGATTGAAAGACATGGCTGCCTTTATTCAAGTTTGTGTTTGAAATATTCTAAATTATTTCTGAGCCCTACTTTATAAGACTGATATGGCCAAAGCACTCTGACCTATGGACCTCAGCAGTATTACATTGGAAACTGGACCCTAGATTTCTCGCGATCCTAACGGCAGTTATTTTTCGAAATTTTGCACAGTGGCCCCTTAATCCTAAGTTCGGCCCTGGCTAAGCCTAACCTATTTCTAGCTAAGCACAGCCTACTTTGTACGTTTGCTAGAAGTCGTTTTGAATACCTAGAATCCCAATTTCAAGGTAACTATACAGATAAGCTGGTGAATATTTTGAAACAAATTTGTCTTGGCGGAGCTGTTGCTATGACAGCAACGGCTCCCCGTCAAATTAGTTTCAAAGTATTCAACAGAATGTTTGTAGAGTTATAAATTTATCAAACGTATAATCTGTACACTTGACGGACGATTTTTATGACTGAGGTATAATACGTCTTTTTGTCAAGAGCATCTTTGATCTACGAATCCATAGCTTCCAGACGGACTGGAAAGCTATGTTCCCCATGACATGGCGTGCAGCTATGTCAGCAGTACTGAAAAGAAGTGAGCCCAAGATTGTACTTTTCCTCCATGGTTCGCCGCCCCGAAGTGGATCGTCATTTTCTTTAGTTTCATGCTTTGTAGATAGGTATATGTGAGTGAACTCTCTTTTGGATTCATTCATACAGAGATTCTTAATTTTTAGGTTGCTTGCGGCTATTGGGAGAAACTAAGGATGCCTGGGGACACACCAGCACAAAGAGCCTTGGAATCGTCCTACTGGGAGTCAGCAAATACAAAGCCAGGAGAGGACATCATTGCATAAATCTGAAGCATGCTACGAGGTGACCTCAAGAAAGCAGGACTCGGTACAGTCAAATCAAGCGTGTGTGTGTGTGTGTGTGTGCGTGCGTGCGTGCGTGCGTGCGTGCGTGCGTGCGTGCGTGCGTGCGTGCGTGCGTATTGGGGGTGGGGTGCGGGCTGGGGAAGGGAGGGGGGGGGGGGGGGGTTGGGGGCAGGGGGGAGTGGCACTGGGTGGCTATGGCGGCTTGCTATGTGGGCCTTTCCATCGGTCAGTCCTTAATCCGGAGGAGCGTGGCGCGTATGTAGACGTTCTTTCCAGTGGTAGTGGGCAAAACTAGAGGAGCGGTCGAAGAAGGATAAGAAAGAGAAGTGGCTTGCTGGCAATGGAGGGGTCACAGGTGTGGTGGAACGATTTCCGGGAGCGGTGCTGTCCATGGCAGTAGAGGTTAGTCCTGCGGCGAGCGGGTGGTGAGTGTGGGTGTAGTGTATGCGAGCCAGGAGGAAAGAACGCAACCACAGGTGGTCATCAATCTTTCCCGCCTGCGTTCGAGACGAGCTCTATTTTGTGTCTCTCTCGGGTGCAAGTGTCCCAGGGGAAGGGATATGGAGGCGAGAGTGAAGGTGCATGGGGAAAGCGGGTCTTTTCGCTAATGCTTAGGTTTTCCTAGGCTCCATGCACAATATTTTTAGTTGTAGGCCGAGAAAGGTGCACACGTGACAGACGTCTGGAGCAATTCGCTTCCCCCAACGTCTCCTGGTCCTTAACCAAACTCGGGGGCCAGGGGGCCTGAAGAGTGATGAAAGGGAAACTGTCTGAGTGGGTGGGTGGTGAAGGAAAGGAAAGGGGCAGTCTTTCTATGGGCGGGCGAGACAGCGGTCTTCTTCTATCCTTATCCCGGGCAGCCAATATGTCGCTAGCAGTTGCTAATCGTTTCACCAGTCGATACAAATAACGTTAGTTAGTCACGAGAAAGTTGTTAGGTATTTTCTTTTTCCCGAATTACTTACAGCTTTCGTGGTTTAGTAGTCGCCCCCTAGTTGATCCGAAGTTCTTCTCATCAGGTGTTGCGAGGTGGTCCTTCTGTGTGTACCTATCTCGATACAGTTTTTAGAGTGGAAAGGTCTGCGCGAGGCAGTGTTTTTACCAACTTTTCAGGTCCGCGCACAGGCCCGTGTAACTAGTTTAACAAGGAAAGAGTTTAGTGGAACCTCTGCTGAGCCTGGGCGCTATGGAGACAGACGTGGAAAAGATTCCAGCGATGCGGCGGTTATTGGGTTCAGTCGCCAGAACTGTTGTTAACCCCAAGATTGGATAACTACCAAGCGTTGTTCTGACCGCTGGCCTAGCAGTCTAAAAAGAAAAGCAAAGAGACGCTTCAGGGGGCACGTTTGATGTGTCCTAGAGTAGTGAGTGTCCTCTCGTAAATACGTCTAAGCGAGAGTCACAAGGCCCATAGGGTGGTCGAGAGGATGGTGGAGGTTATCCGGAGCCTTAGGCGAGGAGCATCCACATGGAAAAGACTTACGTGGCGTGAGGCGGTCTCGTGATGTCGAAGTTGTTCACAGCAGTGTAGTAGGGGAATGCGGCTCTAGGTTCAACTTCATGTGGTTGAAAGGTCTCAGCTTTCCTAAACCTAACAAGCTTGTCCTACTCGAAAAAGGACCCTTGCGGGTCCGTAGTCGAAGCAGTGTGGGTCAGGGTGACCACGTGCACACATCGAGCCTGACAGCTTCGACGGGAGCTAACGGGGAAGACGGTAGAATTCCATCAGCGACGATATACTATTTGAGGGACGTCCACGTGATGTACAGTGAGGGATCTACTGAATGGCAGAAAAGAAACAGCCTCTTTGGCAGTGGGAAAATCGTGCATTGGCACAAAGGGCCTCACCCGCTTTGCAAGATGTGCCATAAGAGGCGAGCATCCTATTTCGCTAGATTTCTTTCAGCGAAAGGAGCGCCACCATTACGACGCTATTTAATTTGGCTTCACGTCGAATGGGGCATAAGAGGGCAGTCCACAGAAAATGGCTAAGACTGATGATCCCTTTTTCAGTACGTTCCAGTTAAAAAAGCGAAGAAGAGGGAACTGCTGCTTAACAGTGAAGGATAAAGGAAATGGCGCTTAAGGCTGTAAAATCTAACTTCTGTAGAGAAAAAGCAAATTAGATTAGTGCATGCATTTAACATATAGATGAAACATGCACGGTTCAGTCCACATTTAAGCGTTGCAGAAATTTCACTAATCACTGTCCACTATCCTGTCGAATGCGGAGTCTAGGTTTTGCTATTGCAGGCATTGTCGGCTTTTAACCAGCCTTGGTGGTTATATTTTCTCGAGGGACACCATCGCACAGTGACTTAATCTTTAGTGTGGAAAGATTACAATAAACTGAGCAAACAGTATCCTTTAACGAGCAGGCGTAAGTTCAGCAGTTCTTCCCACGAAGCACGGTCACAGAGAGGTGACGGGGGAGAAGGGAGAATTGTCCATCTAGAATCTGGCGGCACAAGGCGGTTCACAAGTGGGAGCGGTAGATTTCAGGATCAACGATCACAGAAATAAGAAAGTTCAGATGTCGCAGGTAACCCTTCATGGTCGGAGGCGAGTACCGATCGAAGGTTCCTCCCGAAGTGCTTTTCTTAGAGAACAACAGCAGATCGGGAGTCGTTCTTACACTTGCGCCAGCCTCCATAAGGTTTAGTTGGAGTCATTGAGTTTAATGGCGAGGTATTTTTCAAGTTGCCTTCTCTCAGGGAATGTCTAATAATTCCTTGTTTATGCATAGCACCTTTTTTGTTTTGACCCAATCATTATCATAGTGGAAATCTCAGGTTTTCCAAAGGTACCAAATATTCTAGGAGACTTTTTTGTGGTCATGGCCATTACTCGAGGAAGATCATATGTACAAGCTAAAAGTGTCCATCCAGTCAGAAAACCCATTAGGAAGAAATCCCTGTCTATTACAATGGCACGGCGCATGTGCAGAGAGGGCAAATCGTCTCCCCGGAACAGTCGAAATGCATTCTGGGGAGCAGATTACCGGTTCAGGGTTGGCTAGTCCTTTCCACTTCCAGATCACATTATGATTGTGCCGTCAGCTACCTAGTGACGTAATTGATTATGACATCAGATACTTGAATGATGCATCGGATGCATTCATTGCGGGTATATATTTCATACTGTCAAACATATGTCTAACAGACAGCACATGTACAATACACAGGTCGTCACTAAAGATCGTCGCATTTAAATTCAGCTCACTTGAGCTGAGATGACGTCACACATCATTGCGCAAGGAGAGAAGACAGCCACGATATCAATGATAAAATAATGCGATGGAGAGATGGAAATTGTATGGTTGTCAATAAAGGATTGTGTCTTAAAGTTATTTGCATCCAATGATGATGATGATGATGATGACGACGACGACGACGACGACGATGACGACGACGACGATGACGATGATGATGATGATGATCATCATCATCATCATCATCATCATCATCATCATCATCATTTTACGAGGCATAAGCCCTTTGGTTGGTATTGCCACGGGAGATTTTGTTCACATCGTATTATTAGTGCTTGTCCTTTGTTTAGTTAAAATTATTTCTGTATGTTTGGTTGGCTTTATTCGGGACCCTGGTTGACTTTAGGGACGCACTGTGGTGTAGATGGGTTGTAGGGCGCACCCTTGTCACCTCACTTGCCGAGGACAAGAGATCCGCTTCACGGGACGATCTCAAAGTGGAGGCTGAGCCGGCTACAAACATTTGTTAGCCACGTATAGCAGTCTGATTGTCTTCCTATCCATTTTAGTAAATTATCACCAATACCATAGCTTCTCAGTTTTGTTTGAACTCGTTGGGGCGCTACCGTATCGAATGCTTTTGAGTAGTCTAAATATCCTGCATCGACAGGTTCATTTGAATCAAGTTTGACTGCTATATCTTCGCGGTACTCTAATATTTGAGTTTTACATGATCTGTTATGTCTGAATCCATGTTGGCACATGGTATATATAATGAACCGTAAAAACTTAGCAAGTTTGGCTTTTTGCGTGGTGCATCCAAATCTTGTACGCTAATGTGATCAATGTTTATGGAAAACTAAGGATCAAATGTGCCTTTTTTCATGTTGAACATGATCACTCGTTGTGCATAATGAAACCAAAATCATTTCTCGCTTTCAAGACATGTACGTTTACTGCACGCACGTGCAAATGTATTGCTTTCGCTGATCAAAATCTGTGTGCAGCGCGGATGAAACTGACATCGCATTTCAAATCAGGTAACATGAACAGAAAATGTTATGAAAACTTTCACATGTTAACATGGGTTGCCGTCCAGGTTTATCCGAAAACCAACGTCATGAAGCAATGGGAAGGCTTAGTGCAGGACAAAGTGTTGCATGACACGTTAATGTTCATGACGATACCATTTGACGGTCGAGATCGACGATGTTCTGGTAGGCCAAGCGCAACAACTCAAAGGGAACATCGGTACTTTGTGACGTCAGCTCAACGTCACAGGTTCGAAAGTGCACCACGTTTTGCCAAGACATTGCAGAATTCCACTCGCACTCGAGTTCATGCACATACTGTTCGTAGTCGTCTCCATGCCACTGGATTACGTGCACGTCACGTTCAGGAAGGTTTGAGATGGGCTCGAATTCACCAACAATGACACATCAAACAATGGCATCAGGCGTTATTTACTGATGAATCCAGCATTTGTGTGCAATTTACGGATGGTAGTCATCGTGTATGGATGAGACCAGAAGAGCAGTATGACGCAGACATGATTGAGCATGACGGATATGGAGGTGGTAGCATCATCGTGCGGGCAGGTATTTATGGCACAGGAAAAAACAGATCTTGTTATCATTCAAGGAAACCTGAATGCTCAGCGTTATTGCAACGAGGTAATCACACACAGTTGTCATTCCATATGCAGCAGCATTCCGGCTTTTTGTTTAAAAAATAAGACAATGCACGACCACATTCTAGTGTTTTTACTAGTCTTTTTTACATCTGACTCGTTTATGTTTTTGTTTTGTTATCGCCTGCCCTCCGTTGTCCAAAGTTGTGTTTTCATTGTAACACGGTGCCTCATTGTTAGGTATATCTACAATCTCGTCGTTTATTACTGAGTATCGGTTTGAGAGTTGTGTTGGTATTGTGTGGTGGTTGAATTGATTTGTAGCTGGGTTCATCTTCTCCACGGTCTAGCTTGGGCATATTATAAAAAGCATGTGATTCTGAGGTGTTGGCCATGACAGGGTGATAACTGATGTTTTCTGAAAATAGGCAGAACGTCATCCCAAAATAGGATATGGTTCACCGTTGAGGTAACTAAATACCTCTGGTTGCTGATTAAGTTGGCCATGTGACAAATCGTAGGGGGCCACAAGTCTACACCATTCCATTGAAGACATCTACAAAGTTGTTTCCATATCTGCTTTTTGGTCATGTTTGGATGGATAAAACAAATATCCTGGTACAGCGCGCCATTGTTTGTATGATTTCCAACAATTCATCGTAGTCTGTGATCATATCTTCTAATTTGCACCGGCCAATACCATTAGTCTCGACATGGACTACTATCGCATCAACACTTTCCGTCTTAAGTAGAAGCTACAGCTTTCTGCGATCCTTGCTCCACTATTATGCTCATGTCTTCCGTGGACATGTAGCGCCCGCTAAGTCTTTTGAACGTGGAGCTGCGGGCAGTAAGTGTTCTCTTTGACGTGTTCTTCTGGTACGTTGTCTGCTGACTGTTCTGGTGAAAACGGGTCGTTGAAGATGACCTTGGTAGACTGTCGACTGATGTTTTTCAGGCTGAATCCATGCATGCATACGTCTCAGGTTTTCTACGTCTGTTGGTGTTTGTTTGTCTTTGGTCTGTGTGTCATTGAGACTCTCTGTTTATGTTTGTCGTCTGGGAAAGTGCTCACGAATTTCTTTCCAGCTGCTTTTAGTGTTGAGCTCGAATGCGTGACCTCTAGTGTGTGTTTGATCGGTCAAAGAATGTGTTTCTGTCAAGGGTGTAATCATCATGGATACATTTGTATGTTTCGATCACGTCTCCTCGAAGCCCTCCATATTCTAGTAACACGAGGTTCACAGCTTTTAGCCTGACTGTGCAGCCGTAATTGTTACAATGACGAACACGTGTCACAATTTATTATTATGGGCCTAATACTAACTTGAAAACCGTGTGATAATCATATTTAGATCTCAGTTTTCTGATCTAAAATGGGCGAAAAACTGGGTAGACCTACATGTACGTTCTCACCTTTCACGGCAATGAGGCTGTGACGCCTATGATCGATTTTTGACGCATGCTCGAAAGCCGTCATATAGGCCTACTTTGTTTCTTTGTATAAACATATGCTCAGGCACGGAAACCAAATAACACACAGCAAACAGAATGAGGCCTACGTTAAGCTACACTTGTTACCAGCTGCTTGTTTTTGCGTTCACACCTGCTAGGACAGGCACGTAAATCGGTAAATTGCGCACAAAAGAGTCAATATAATGTTACCAATTCTCTCGTAGACAGTCGTTGGTAGACATTAAAATAATTTGAAATGTTGCTGCCTGTGGTCACGTGGCCTCAATCATGGCCTCGAATTGAGGATCTGGAAATTCAGTGTTCTCAGGGTTAGTAGTGGGTAGGCTAAACAATGAAATGGTAGTGAATTATGTGATTATAATTTTCTATTGCCAGTTGGTGGTGCAGTTTCTCAGTCAATTATATGACGTTATAATCAACTACGTCACGTGTAGCCCGACGTACCGGTAACGATTAATCACGTCATGAATGATACGATTTAGTCCGTCATAAACGCTTAATAGTCCGCCAAGTCGTACGAATTTTATGACATTACCAACGTAGTCAAATTAGTTTCAAAATAGTGAACAGCTTACTTGTAGTTTTCTTGAAATTGAGATTCAGAGATCATCGATCCCAACACGAGCAAAGTGGGAATGGGTTGGTGGGATTAGCTGGAAATGGTCGGGCATAGCTAAAATTGGATTCATCAATTGTTCTTATGTAAAAGTAATCCTTTAATGTTCCAGCCGGCCGAAAACGGCCTCTGCCGTGGTCTCGAGGAATGTCCATCTGCAGACCACAAGCAAAATAACTTTGAAACTCTACCACTTGTATGACTGACTCTCAGGGGCGCCGGAAGCACGGGGGCAGCGAGGGCAACAGCGGGGGCAGCTTCCCCGTTTCCCTTTGGGCACGGGGGCGGCGGGGGAAGTTGTGCCCTTTACCCATTTCTATAAAAAAAATAAAACTTTAGCTTAGAACTAAAAAAAATGATTTGTAGAATATTCAGAGCAGATTGAGCAGTTGTATTAAAACTCTAATAGCGACGTGAAATTACTATGTGTATCCAGGTTTTCACTTTCAACCCACAAGTTTAACGGCGAAGCTCTGTGGGCCGGTGACACTAGAATTGACAACAGCGTATGCTGTATGTAAAGGTAGAAATAATTTGTATACACACGGCCCTAGTGTCATCGTACTTACATACTGCCACTCACATAGCTATGCTGTTCGAGACGGGAACGTAGTGGAAGGGCGAGGACCGTGCTATAGGACGATGCCCTAGTGTGGGCTCGATGCCGGCGGGGGCAGTTGAGGAATGTGTCTAAGATATGTTGCCTCCCCTCCTCCAGAATGGAAAGGGTGTCTGGCCTTGGTAGATGGGGTGGGGGTGGGGGTGTGTGTCTCCCTCGGAAGAATGTGAACATTAGATGCGTCTAGAAGCCATCGCCTGCATTCTGATAAATACATATCATCCTCTTGGACTTTTGAATACTGTATTTTCATATGACAATGAGCACACACACCCGACCACCTTAGCAACTGGTAGGGTTGCGATTCACATGTTTAGACACGTTAAGCTTTTTTAGTTCTAGGCATAAGCGATGATGCCGCCACCAACACGAAAACAAAATTAGACATTTGACGGCCTTCTTTGATTCGTTTGAGTCTGGGCTAAATGACCCTCCGACACCCACGCCAAGATGGCTATGTAAGAGCCTGTGAAATCATAGTTTAAATCATTCGTTAAATACACGCTAGCTGTTGAATAGTTTGTTAATAATTTGACTTGGTGGCGTTGCTACCTCAGGCAACAACACCTTCCAATAATATTAGTTTTAAAAGGTTGCCCAGAATATTTAACACACCCTAAAGAATTTATTATATTTAGTAATCAACATATTTTATGTCGGCCGTCCGCCATCTGTCTATCCATCCAGCATCTGTCCACCTTTTTTCTTTAAGCAAGTCCTCGAGAACTGAACAGGAAGGATCCATAGGGCCGGATCCACGGTTGGTCTCGGGAAGCTATTTTAAAAATTACATTTAAAGATCCTCTGTGAAACTGCTTGGCTCATTGACCTGACACTTAAAAGCTTCATCTAGGGAAAGAGATGGACAAACTTTGTTCACATGTTCAAAATGATTAGTCGAATTGACTTTCAGCCGTCTTGAATAACCTAGTTTTCACAAAAACACTTTCCCTCTGAAACCGCTGAAGTGATTGGGCCACAATAAACCGTTCCCAGATTGCCGTATTTTGGGAAAATACCTTCCCACAATGCATCGCTCGTAAAACTTCTGGCTGGCAAACTGGCCAGGCGATGCTCGAACAGTATTACTTGGCTAATCGCTTTTAGGTTAAGATACGACGCACTTAACCCATTTATATGAAGAAGTATAATTATAGGATCATAATTTTATTTAGGTCATACATCATTGGAAAGCTCGTCCAATTTTCTAAACATTTATGTATTATTTTTTTTAATTAAAAAAAATTTAATGAAGCTAATTATAATTTTAAAATGCACCCTATTGGCCATTTGATTTACTTTATATATGCAAATAACCTTTTATTAAAAAATCCCTAAATGTTTAGAAAATTGGACGAGCTGTGCAATGGTGCATGACTTCACTAATTTTGTGATGGTAGGTTAGGAACTCTTTAAGATGAGTTGTCTCTTACCTGGGAACAGTGTATTTAGCAAATATAATTAGGAACTAAGGTCCAATCAAATTTTATTGAAGGCAAACTGCGGATGTCCACCATGCAGACATGCATGAATGCACGCACACACGCACTTACATACACAATGACCCGTCCGCCCGCTCACCGCCCCCCCCCCCCCCCCAGCGAAGTGTGGGTGGAGCTTCGGATGTCATGCATCTGTCTCCCTGGAGAAGTATCTTATAAGGTGCTGGAACGATTTGGCTGAAATCTTAAACACAATAACGGATGCCACCCGGGAAAAGGAAGATGATTTCCCGACTGGATTGAAAGCAAATCCGATCATATTCTAGCTCAACGAAGATATCTGAAACGACTAGATCAATTTGCCTAAAATTTTAACACGAGCGAGAAAGACTACGACCGTAAACATCATTATCCGTTAAATCCCAAAAATCCGGAATATAAACCCCTTCCCACCACCACCCCGTTACAGTTTGACAAAAACCTGGAGGGCGACGATATTTCCCCGATAACTCGGGTTCCTGGGCCGATACTGAAAATATCGGCAGGGTATTAGCCGGCATCGGCCCAGTAAGCTGCGTTATCTGGATTGATTGCTCTTGTTTTGATCTGCTAAGAACGTGGTAAGGGCAGGTAAATTCATCTCATCTGTGTAAAATATAACAATTCTACGTACCCTAATGTTGGTTGTCAGCCGCTCTCTGAATATTCAAACAATATTTAAACGATGTACCTCGATCAACACACATAGTAATATAATATTCTGTATTTTTACTTTTTAATTTTAATTTTTATAATAAGTATTTGATCATCGACAGCTACCGTGCTCTCGAATTCATTAAAATAAATACGGCTACGTGAAAGTTAAAACGCAGCAATACCGCGTATGAATCGATGCTTACCTCATTGATCACCGAATTCCTAGAATCTAAATTTAATAGTAGGCCTAACAATACAGGTAGGACCTAAGATGTAGAATATTTTGAAGCTAATTTGACAGGAAGCTGTTGCTGCCATAGGCAGCGCCAGCTCCCAGTCAATTTAGTTTCAAAATATTCGACAGAATAATAATTAAATTGTAAATGATTTTTAAAATTCGGGATGTCGATTTCAGACGGCTAAGTTAAGTGCTGGCATGTTCATCTGTATGTCGAGAAAACATTTGACCACTTTTTCGATTCCAACTTGATAGCAGTTAGCCTTCTGTTCAAACATGATACAATCTTTTATTTTAATCAATGTGAATTTCATATAAGGACATTTTTTTACCTATCTTCAAAACCGATACAATAATACCCCATTTTATCAGACACCTGTGTTTAGGTCCAATCATAGTGATTCATTGAGCTGGGTGGTCGCTAGACAACCATTCTTGAGAAACCAGCAACATTTAGCTACAAAAGATGAATACCGCATCCGAGAAGTTGACCTAAGAGACGACCTGTCATTAGTGGCCATGAGATCACATAGAGGGACCGCTATAGACAGGCTTTAACTGTACGGGAATACCGTCAACCAGGCTAACACGGCCAGCTTCATCCAGATGTGCGACCTTCAGATGTAGTGAAATGTGAACGCAAGAAGAAGAAGAAGACGAAGAAGAAGAAGAAGAAGAAGAAGAAGAAGAAGAAGAAGAAGAAGAAGAAGAGGTTTTATTGTGTGTTACTTGGTACCGTAGGCGTGCTTAGTCTTTTAACCATCTAATGACTAAATTTGGCAAGAAAATAACAAAATATTTACTTTTTAATGTCAATTTGCAGGCCAAGAGAAGACAATTTTTGAAAAATTACTACTGGAATGAAAGGCTCGTATATTGAGCTAGCCATTCCAGTCGTAATTTTTCAAAAATTTCTTTCTATGCGCTTGCAAATGGGCATTCCTTAAGACGACTGAAAAAGCCGGTTTTGGTAGGTTTCGTCATGAAAGTGTCAACACTTGAGCTGGCCAAAACACCTTCTGAAGTGGTCGCGGAATACGTCTATTTGCATACCAAAAGATGAATATTTTTGAATATTGATAACTGGAATCCCTGTCTCGATAACTGAACCAGTCATAGCATTGGCAAAGTTTAATAAATTATCTTCTCTTGCCATTGGAATGGAACAGATTAATCCTTAAATTTGTTCAAGAATTTTTAAATTTTCTAAAAAAATGTCCATTTGCATACCAAGAGAAGAGTGTTTTTGAAAATTTACCACTGGAATGACTGGCGCGGTTACATTTTCCAGAACCACTGCAGAAGCCGTTTCTGGCCGATGCGTGTCTTAAAGGGTTAATGTCTAAATCTTGTCAAGAAACTCTAAATATTTGCTCATTGAATGTCCGTTATCGAGCCAGTCATTCCATTCCTAAATTTTTTTTAAATATTCTTTTTTTAGTCCGCAAATGGACACTCTTCAAGACCACTGCAGACGCCAGATTTGCCCGGATTCGTCATGAAATGGTTAAAGATTCACAGCAAAATGACTGAACATAAAATTGTTTAAATTGTATACTCTTAGAAGCTTAACCCCTTTTGTGTGAACATCGCCTCAAAGCGCTCAAAATACTACGTATATCAATTAATTATTTTAATGGTCAACACTTTTCAAGAAATTTTAATATTAGAAAACTATCTTTTTGTGAATTTACCTCTGACATTTTCAACCGGCTTGGCCATTAAAGGGGTAATGGTAAAGAAAATCTAAGCTTTGGCTTAAACAGTATTCATTTGCAGGTCAGGAGAATGGTATTTTTGAAAATTTACCACTAGAATGACTGGCTCGGTTACCGAGCCTGTCATTCCAGTGGTTAATTTTCCAAAATACTCGTCTCTTGACCTGCTAATAGACATGCCGCAAGACCACTGTAGAGTAGTTTAGGTCAGCTTGACCATTAAGAGGGTTAAGTTGACACAAGAGGGGTTAAACTGTGCATGGGCCTAGATGTAATGAAGCGAAAAGAAGCTTAGCTCATGATGATTCCATTACGTATAAGTTAATATAACTCGTGCCTCTATTTCAATTTCACATTGCATGGAATTATATGGATATAAATCATCAATGTTAAGATTAATTTCGTTTTCATTACATCTAGTCACACAATTTAAGCCTCTAAAAGTATACAATCTTAACAATTTTCAAGCATTTTGGTGTGAATCTGCACATTCAATAAACCTACATTTACACTCTCCCAATACTCCCCTTGATATAGGCACAGCCTCGAAGTTTAGGGACAGCCGTCGTAGAGAAACAGTAGCGTCACCAGCATCTTTTGCCAGTAAAATCCAGATACTGCGACATCTGACAATATTGAGTGGCTGGCTGTACCTCTAAAATGCACCCTGTTGGATATTTTGGAACTAATTTACAACTCTTTTGTCAACAGCACATTAAAGCGCTCAAAATACTATTTATTTCAATTAACCATTTAATTGCCAATACCTTTCAAGGAAATTTTGATTTTTGAAGCCAAAAAAGAGTATATAAAAAAATTTATAACGAAAATTTATTTAAAAAATGGATTTCTGTTATCCTTCAAATGGGCATTCATCACAAAAGTGTAATGGTCAAGAAAATTCAAATTTTAGCTTAGCCAGTGTCCATTTACAGACCAAGAAGAGTATTTTTGAAAATTTAACACTAGAATGATTGCCTCTGTTACCGAGTCAGTCATTCCAGTGGTAAGCTTTCAAAAATGCGCTTCTCTTAGCCTGCAATTGGACATTTCTCAAGATCACTGCAGAGGTCGTTTTGACCAACTTGACAATTAACGGGTTAGGTTGACACAAGTTGACACAACGGGTGTTAAACGGTCATGAGAGACTATCTCTTCAGGAGACGCAACTGTCGGCGCCACCAAGCCAACGCTAATGCGACCACTACATATACCAATACGAATGCTACCAATAGAAATCGTATATATATATATATATATATATATATATATATATATATATATATATATATATATATATATATATATATATATATATATATATATATATATATATATATATATATATATATATATACGATTTCTATGACGCTACCACAAGTTCAAACTCAATCCTAAGCATAACGAGCAGAATAGATGCGGAACATTTTGAAAATGTTTTACTGAAAATCTTTGCTGTGTTGGGCAGCAATGACGTCTATTTCACATTCCTTGATGGCAAAGGCATTCAGGCAAAAAGTCGTGACAATACTAAGTAATAAACAGTGCCATTTTTGTATAAACAGCGTGCTTGCTTTTAAGGCCCAAAGTTGCCGGTGGTTCCGCTGTCTTACGGAATCTGTATCATAATTTTGACCCCAAAAGATAGCTACGATAGAAAAGGTGTTGCTTTAAGCGCCCACCTGTCATTAGTGACCACCTGATGATGATGATGATGATGATGATGATGATGATGATGATGATGATGATGATGACGATGATGACGATGATGATGATGATGATGATGACGATGACGACACATTTAAGGCCCGTTATGGCCAGGGTTTGCTGTATACGTTAGCAGCTTTGGAATCGAATGAGTTGAGGGTGAAGTTGAATGGCTCAGGGAGTTAACCTGTCATTCATACTGTGGTGGTTTTCAGCAAATGGAAAAAGATGAAACTCCCCTCCCCCCACCCCCCAACAGAGCTTCCATCCAATGAACGTGACTTCAGTTGATATCAGGTAACATCCAAACGAGCTGACGGAATACCAACAACAAGCGTTTGAATTTGATGTATTTGATGAATTTACAAATTAATAACCATTTTGTTGAATATTTTGAAATTAATTTGACAGCGAGCTGTTGCCGCCATAGGCAGCAACAGCTCCCAGTTAAATTAGTTTCAAAATATTCAACAGCTTACCTGTACATTTATCTTTAAATTTAACTTATGGGAATTTATGGTTCAACTTGTTAAATCGATTTTAAAAGCTCGTACAAAGTGGGCGGAATTTAATTAGAATTGGGTGGGACATAGAAAGACAGAAATGGATTCGTTAATTGATATCTGTACAAGAACGTTGACGGTGGCCATCTCCCGATCAATATCATGATCTTGTATATATATAGAAAAAAACCCCAGAAAACTTTACCTTTCTCATTTGACAGTAGTGAAGCTGTATACAACATTTGAAGCACTTCAAATTACAGCACAATGGGAAGCCTGAGTTTTGTACTTCTGATGTCTGCTTGCGTTGTCATGGCGATTGCTGTATGTCCTGTGCCGGAGGACGCTTGCCACGAGCCAGGAGATACGCATTGCTGCGAGGCGAACGATTGGCAAATCCTGTTCCAAGAAGTTGATTTATCGACCAAAGTTCCAACAGGAGTTACGGTATGTGAAACAGTCTAATAACAAATTTACACTATCAATATTAACGCTTTTAGTGTAGGTGTGAACGCTAAGAGGGAGGGAGGGAGGGAGGGAGCAAGCGAGCGAGAGAGAGAGAGAGAGAGAGAGAGAGAGAGAGAGAGAGGGAGGGAGGGATGGAGGGGGGGGGGGAGAGAGATTGGTGGTGGTGGGGGTAGGAGAGATATGGGGTGAGGCAGATATGGAGGGAGGGAGTACAAGGGGAAATGGAAATTGGAGACGCATCGTTAAATAACTTCTGATATTTGTGCTTTTCCATATTGTAATCTAGTATGCAAATCCACTTTTTTCGATTCGTGATGTCGGTTCTGGCAACTTTTGTTTTACACTTGATCCATGAAGTACAGCCTATATTTTTGGTGGATGCCAAGAAAATAACGGTTTAATTAGTTAGATATCAACTTTTCTTAAATCTTCGAAGCAAATGTTCATGGGTTCGGGATATAATAGATCTTAAAGGTGTAGATCGCGCATGACCCTCTTTAAAGCGCCATTTCAGAGTTCAGTATTTTCCTCGCTGATCTCGTTTATATCAAGATAGCATATATTACTACCGGTAAGTAAATAGTTTTTCTTTCGTAAATTCCGTTGCGTAGACGAATAAAATATCAGATTAATACAGCCAACCAAATTTTAGGTACGATCAAAATTAATAAATTCAGCTCATGCGTGTCTGATTCTGCCTTTGCTTGGCAATTAGTAGCCATTATGCTACTGTAGCCAGCGCACGGCAACGTTAGAAACATTTAGGTGCGGTCTCTTTTCTGATTACTGAAAAAATTACAGACACCACATTATAACCGCTCACCCTGTGTTAAAGACCATGGTGATTGGATCGGGCAGTAGCCAGAAAAATGAGAAGCGTACTGAGAAACATCACGATCTACATATAGTTGTTGAAAAATTCCGGAGATGAAATGAACATTTGAACACATCCGCTGTACAGATGTTACTGGCAGCTTGCTTCGCCGCGTCAAAATCTGAAAATACCTTGCCAGGCGCATTGGAGATTTACTGAACTCACGTCACCGGCAGCCATGACAACTAGCCCCATAGCGAGGGCATGCACATGATCACTCTATACCTATACTACCTCTATGAATATAACAGTCTGACAATAGCATGCGGAGCCTGAAAATTTTCTCGATATTTAATCTTTAATTGATTTGTATAGCCAACGATGTCATCTTTCAGAATCTGCTGAGTCGATCTTGGTCACCTTCGGGTGATTTCAGAAATTCAGGATGGCTTCCAAGATGGCCGCCATGTTATGTTTTCAGGCATAACTACCTTCATATCAAACAAATCGTGATAATTTTGGTGTCTAGATATAAGTTTTAAGGGTCAATGAGTCCATTGAAACGATTTATAACGTTATGCGGCGATTAGATCAAGTGAAATTCAATATGGCCACCAATATTGGTCAGTATTTATTCATATATATATATGTATAGACACCATAGTTCACCTTTCCAGAGTATCCATCTATCATCTGACGTCATATGACAGCATAATCAGCTAAATGGCGTGTATGATGACGTCATAATCATTACGTCATAAATGATTCTATTTGTCGTCGTTAGCTCTTAATAGTCTGACACATTGTACGAATTGTATGTCTCTATTATTTAATAAACATGCTGTTAAATATTTTGAATCTAATTTGACTGGACGCTGTTGCTGCTGCCATAGGCAGCAACAGCGCCAAGTCAAATTAGTTCAAAAATATTCAATAGCTTACCTGTATAGTTTTCTGGAAATTGATAGATAGAGAGTTCAGAGATAGGTCGATCCCAACACGAACGAGGTGTGGGTGGAGGTTAGCTCGAGATTGGCGGGGCATTACTAAAAATGGAAAAGGTTCATTATAATCCTATAAATTTAATATGAAACAAATTAGACCCCTTGCCTTGAAAATAGGATTCTGTGAATATTTGGTTAAAAGGATTTAGCTCGATCCCAACACGCGCAAAGCATGGGCGGAGCTTAGTTTGAAATGGGTGCAGTATAGCTAGAAATTGATTCTTCTATTGTAGAGACTCTCAGACAAATCTTGACATTTGATAATTTTATTCGTTAAATAACTCCATGTGAATCAGTTTTTGTTGTGCGTTTAGTACATATGCGTGAGTGTGTGCATGAGTGCGTGCGTGCGTGCGTGCGTGCGTGCGTGCGTGCGTGCGTGCGTGCGTGCGTGCGTGCGTGCGTGCGTGCGTGCGTGCGTGCGTGCGCTCGGTGTGTGTTTACCCAGTCTGTATAAAGCTCTGTTTCTATTGTTACTTGTTCAGGCAACTTTCCATCGGAGTGGACATATGACAGTGGGTGTTTGGGATGATTACAAAGTGGCTATCGTGATGGATGACGTGGCGAATCAGGTCAGTGATACAGTTATCTTCAGGACGACCATTTCTCCGGATTTATCAGAAAAATGCGGATTTTTACAGGCCCGATATATCCGGATGCTTTGTTTCAGTTAGTAATATTCATGAAATGATTAAATCTTTTATCGCTATTCGTTTTTATTATTTCGACCCTATTCAAGTAGATCCAGTTGGTCTGAATAGCAATATGACGTATTTACATAGAATTATAATAATATTAATTGATAAACTAACATTTTGAATTGATGATTTGTATGCACTTCTGCAGACTCAAATATGCAAACGCTGCATAAAGACTTTGACCTTTGACCCACAATGCATGGAAAATGGCATCATAGGGAATGAATGGGGAATATCAGCATGGGTATTTGAACTGCAACTACACCAAGAGATTTGATAAGATCACAAGCATACATGGTCAAGATGTTACCATATGGGCCCTGAAGGGGTTTATTGACCTGGCCGGCACATGCGCAAGTGGAAGTTTACCCATTGGGCATCAAAATTAATAGTTTACCTCCTTTTACCCATACAAGATGATTGAGGGACGTAGATTGAACGAAATATTGAATTATGAATCCAAGCCACCCCTACAAATTTTGCAGATTTCTCGGTTATTTGACATTTTAGGGCTTTTTCCTTGATTTTCATGAAACCTTTACCAAAGGTAGGTCTATATCATGCATGTCGGATCCAATGGTGTTGGTTTTGGAGTGATCAGACCTCAAGGTCAAGGTCACCTGGTCGAGACGCAAGATACCAATTTTCGTTTATGGCATAGATTACCTTCCTTTACCCACAGAAGACGATTGAGAGATTTAGATAGAACGAAAATTTAAATTTTGAATCCATGGCACCCCACACAAACAGATTTCTCAGTTATTTGACACGTCAGGGCTTTTTCCTTGATTTTCATGAAAACTTTACCATAGGTATATCACGCATGCCGGATTCAATGGTGATGGTTTGAAAGTTTTATAGAAATGAAACAAAAAATTTAAATGATAAAAATAGCACGAAAACAGAACGTATTTTCACGCCCTGATACATTCGTAACGATTTACGCGTTTAAAGCTTAATATACCTTATAATAGCCATCATCGCGGGAGTGAAATTATTAATTACACCTTATTACTCACAGTTAAATAAACATCGTTTATTTTGTCAAAATTAATCATAAATCAGCAAAACAGGCTGCGAAAAGACGTAAATCACGTGATTGTAATTAATTATGATGCAATTATCTCCCTTTCTTCTTTCATTTCCAATTCAGCCCGAGGACGAAATCATGCCTTGAAGAAAATATTAACTATAATATTGCGAACGCGAATTTCATAAGTTGATATGATATTGTGTATAGAAGATAACGTTTTAAAAACGGTTTGAGTAATAATTTTATTTAAAATTATATCCTAATCAGCAAAATGTATTCAGCATTATATTTATTGTCGAGATTTTTATGCATTCGGGCGATTTAGTGTTGGGACGACTTTGCATTATGTTAATTATCCGGTGACGTAAATAAAATGGATGCCGTTGTTTAGAAATGTTTTCTCCGATACAAATTTCAATGACAAATTCCCGCCTTAGTATTGTGTTTTATATTGCAAATTTATCTGAGACTACCAGAGAAAAGACGAGTGGATATTTATTTAATTAATTCGCTGCTTGATTTCTCTCGGCGCACAGCGAGTTACATGGAGTTACACAATATGCGCAATTGGGGCCACGTTCAGTTATTAGTTGCCCCGAACGTAGCTTAATAGAAAGTATGGCCTTTATTATTCATTACGCTTTTCATGTTCGTTAGTATCTTTTATTTTTAACAATCCTGTTCATATTCGGTTTTTCGATATTTATTTTTTATAATCGGTTATGAAACCATCAGTGCAGGATATCGGTTTTAAATATGGTATCGGTATATCGCGCAGCCCTAATTGAGGCAATTACATCTGGTGATGCTCTCTGACTACCTGCAACACACACAATTAATTAATTTCTCCTTTATTTGACATTTGATGGCATTTTCCTTGATTTTGGTAAAACTTCATGTAAACAACTCAAGGATGCGGGATCCAATGGGGATGCTTTGAAGGTGACCCTACCAAGGTCAAGGTCAATCCGGGGTCAAGGTGACCAATTTGAGATTTTGGCATGAATTACACCCCTTTACCTGTTGATGTTGATTGAGACAATTAAATCTGGTGAATTTCGATTCTCTCTTGGCCAAACAAAATTAATTAATTTTTCCTTGATTTTGGTAAAAGTTCACTATAGCAAATCAAGGACACGGATCCAAATGGTGATGGTTTCAAAGTGACCCGTCCAAGGTCAATGTCAATTAGGGGTCACATTCCAAATTTTCGTTTTTGGAAGAAATCAACTCTACTTACCCAGACATTTTCCAATGGTCAAGTTAGAAGAGGCCTTATCCTATTTCTTCATGACCAGACATGGCAGATTTACAGTTACTTTACTAAATGTTCTCTAATTATTATTATTATTATTATTATTATTATTATTATTATTATTATTATTATTATTATTATTATTATTATTATTTATTGATTTAGCACTGGCTGTATTACATGCGGGCTGAGCTATGTGTCAGGCAAACTGATCTACTTAGTATGAACTGTATCCCAGGTGAGCGTTCTTTAGATGTACCTAAATCCAACTATTTAGGTGCGGTGCGTGTTAATGTAGAGAATCACGTTCTATGGCCATTATATAAAATAGACCTATCTAGGTTTGCGCTATTACGTGATTAAATCGAAAATCGCTGTTAAGTTAAGTTGTAGGATGATTTGACTGGCACGTGTAGCTATGATAGCCAGCTGTAATAAGCTGCAACAGTTTCTAATCTAATGGATGAATACACTTTTAGCTATGCCCCGCCCATTTCTAGCTCAGCTCTGCCAATGCTTTGCCCGTGTTGGGATCGACCGAATACCGAATTCGAAGAATCTCACTATCAAGGTAACTATGCAGGTAAGCTGTTGAATATTTTGAAACTAATTTGACTTGGTCAAACTAGTTTCAATACATTCAATCGAATGGTATTAAGAGGTAAAACATACAATTCATACACATGACGGACTTTTAAAAGTTCATGACAGAGTTAGCTACGTCATTCAATACGCATTTTGATTATGACGTCAGCATGCATGTGGCGTAATTCACTATGACGTCAAATACTTGAGTGACGGATTCGATTCATCAATACTTCTAATTATTCATCAGAATATTTATTAAATAATGAATGAGTTTGCAAATAGGCGTGCATCATTTCAAATTCAAAGTGTTGATCATGATAGGTAAGCTTACATATCTGCTTGCAGGTGACTGGACGGAAGATATAACTGTTAACGCCTATTACCTCCCTGATGAGCACTGCACCACAAGTGGCAAAGGCGATCATATGAGACACCGCGTGGAGAGGTTTTACACTGGAAGTATCAGCAGAACAGTCACGTGTGACGGCTGCCACTTAATGGCGTTTACGCAACCGAGTCAGTTGTATTTGAATATTCTAAGTTATTTATTTTAAATGTATACTACATAGGATTCTATATACTCGATCGATATATATATATATATATATATATATATATATATATATATATATATATATATATATATATATATATATATATATATATATATATATATATATATATATATATATATATATATATATATATATATATATATATTATGATGAGCACCTTGATGCACGCAGGGGGTACTTCATTTTAAACAAAAGCAATCACAGATTACAGATCCTTGCCCTCGATCCCATCTTTTGGCACATTGTACAATTCTTCGGAGTTTGCGGATTTTTTAGGATCACATCCAAAGCCACGGAATCCTAATGGATGGCCACACCCACCCTTCTGTTAAATTGGACCAATAAACCCTTCCAGTTTTAGGCATGCCCCACCCATCTCTATCTAAGCCCCACCCAGATCTCGCTCACGTTGTGATTGCTCGATCTCTGAACTCCATGACTATCTATTTCCAGAAAACTATACAGGTAAGCTGTTAAATATTTTGAAACTAATTTGACTGGGTGCGCCCAGTCAAATTAGTTTCAAAATATTTAACTTCTTACCTGTATAGTTTCCTGGTAATTGATAGTCTGGGAGTTCAGCGATCGGTCGATTCTAACACGGGCGAAGTGTGGGTGAAACTTATGTTTATAGGGACCGCGGCCAACGCCTGGAAACTCTCTTTCGGAGTAAGGTAATTTATTGTGTTAAAATTTTAGCCACGTCGGATAAGTAATTTTCTCGATACAGCTCCGGACACACAGTCATACAGACAGATAGACTCTCCGACACACAGTCATACAGACACACAGACTCACACACACCCGTACGCAGAGGCGAGATGCGAGGCAGATGCGAGATAAGAAATCCTAATCTATAACCCATACTGTATGACATCCATTGAACAAGTCTCGGTAAATTGACAGAAAATGGAAAAGCGGACAACAACAACAACAACAACAACAACAACAACAACAACAACAATCAATCAGTAACAACAACAACAACAACAACAACAACAACAACAACACAAACAACAACAACAAACAACAATAACAAACAACAATAACAAACAACAGCAACAACAACAACAACAACAACAACAACAACAACAACACAAACAACAACAACAACAACAAACAACAATAACAAACAACAATAACAAACAACAATAACAAACAACAATAACAAACAACAGCAACAACAACAACAACAACACCAACATACCCCATATGCTATTATAATAACTTGGTAAAACTAAAGTGAACTTTAACTTAACCCTGAACTTCAAGAGGGAGGAAATCACAAACCACAAGGATCCAATACCAACGAATCCAAAACAGCAAAATACTCAGCGACGCGAAACCAACAGGTAACATTAACAAGTTAAAACTAACATTAAAATATACAATTCATTCATGAACTCAGCCACTCATTAATTCTGTCATTCATTCCTTTATTTATTTAGTAAGTCCTGGGATGGAATATCAAGCGCTCAGTTTCACTGACAAACCAGATGACCTCAGGGACTCGAGTGACGAGGTGTTTGATATACCTCCCAATTGCATAACGGTCAGTCTTACTTAATTTCATCATAGTAGATATTTCGTTAGATCAATTGTATTGTCAGTCATCCATCCACCCGCCCACCCAGCTGCTCACCCTCCCGCCAGGCCGGAAAATCTTTAAAATTTACCACTGGAATGACGGGCTCGATAAATGTTCTAGTGATAAATTTTGAAAACTACTCTCTTGACCTGCACATGGACTTTAATAAGCAAATATATTTTACACAATGCACGCACGCACGCACGCATATAATACCTGATCACAATACCCCCCTTCCACTTACAGGGCGCTACCGACTTCCTTTAATCTGCGACTGTCTTAGATCGTGTGTACAATTCCAAAGACCAAATACAACACAGTTCGCATCCTTTTTTATTCTAGGTTCCTGAAGATGGGGACCTTCTTCAAACGATTATGGACCTACTGCGTCAAGCAGCGTCAATGGCGTGATTCAAGTCATACCATGTGATACAATCGTTGCCGACCCGTGACTTACTCTTGGCATTATGAAGCAAAGCTAACATCACAGAAAGCAGACTTTATTTATCGATAAGAAAATAAAATTATACCGCATTGTCCTATATTTTTGAGTTTTCTGTAATCTTGATTGAGAACCTATATTTATGTCTAACATCATGCTTCTGTCATGTGAGAAACAGAGTAAAATGTGCTTAAGCACAACCTGTGTGGACGCCGTCACCGATGAATTATTTCAATTTCGAGGCAACAATACAGCAAAGCTGTTGACTATTTTGAAAATAAATTGATAAAAGTTAAATTAATTTCAAAATATTCAACAGAATAAGTTTTAAATAGTAACGAATTTACGTATTCAGGCATTTTTCTGTGAAATGGTTAATGGTTGTACAGAACATATTCTCGACCACGTGTCTTTAAAGCACGTTAAAGTTCTCGTGCCCCATTAACTATAGCCACTTTTGCACGAGATATGAGATGCCTGTTGATTTCTGTTCAATTTAACCCGCATGCTATGCTAGTTACCGCGCAATGCCACCCAGCATGCAATGCCCTGGCTCCATATTCGTCGTAATTATTGCGCGTCATATTCGTTGAGTCTGTACATACAATAGACCGGGATTGGCCCTAGTCACAGTTAAATCATTAAGCGTCTCAGAACGATATTGTCGTAAGTAATAAACATATCTATTGTACTTAATAAATTTGTGATTTGTTAAATACCGGTACTCTTTAAGAAATTTAAAATTAGTTAGCCAATTACTTGATCATAAATTTTCAAAGCATTCTATTTCATATGTAATGAGCTTACTTATCGCATTTGTGGTATTTAAGGATTGGTCAATTGATTACTCCTTTCATGACGAAGCTGGCCACAACATGCCCCTGTAGTGGTTTTAAGGAATGTCCATTTGCAAGCCAAGAGAAGAGTATTTTTGAAATTTTACCACTAAGATGACTGGCTCGGCAACCGAGACAGGCATTTCAGTGGTAAACTTTTAAAAATACTCTTGTCTTGGCCTGCAAATAGACTTTCAATAAGATATTTTAATTTTCTTGACCAAATTTTGACATTAACGTGCTAATTAACCTGTAATGAAAATTATTGCTTGTTTAATCAAGCAACCAGTTGCTAAGGTCACCGATTCTTATCATGAATAATAAGATCAATTAGAGATGATCAATTGATTGAATTGATTCAGTCAATTTATTACTGATCATGTAATCGATTTATTACTGATCATGTAGTAGTTTATTTCAATCATATCAAACATGAGCGTCACCCATTACACGATGCGCCTTACTATCATTAGTTAACTTATTTAATCTACAGCAAATTTGCTGTCGTCATATTCGTTGTGTCATGTTTGCTGAAGTATGCACGAAATAAAATGTGAATTTTAAATTTATTCCGAAAATCTAAAGACTGCCGTTCAACCGTATTATTTAACAAACCTAGGGGTTCGTTTCCGGGATAGATACCTGACTTTGTCATGTGGAGTTGAACGCCTCCAACACAGTTAACGTGGTTCGGTTCGTTGCATTCAAACCATCAGAAATTTGTTGCTTGAAATCACCCAAGACAGATTAGAATCAAATTGGTGTCACAACGACTATTTATTCAACAGAGATAACTGTTGTCAGTGTCGCTGAAGAAATGCTAGAGGGCCGTGGTAGTGTAAAGCTTAGCTTTGTTATAGGTCATTCAAATTTGAAATTTGCTGAAATTTGAATTTTGATATCATAGGTCACATTTGACCAAAATTTAAAGACATGAGTTGTCTCAGGCTTTGAATGGTTGCACCATGCCACTGTTATCACTCAGTAGGTATCTTTGATTGGACGCTAACTATAATTCGAATACATTTAATCCCACCTGTCATTATTCGATAACTTACATGTTTGGAGCTTTGAATTGCCATTTTGAAACGACAGTTGACTGAAAATTCAGTATTCCAACTACTGTGATTTTTACTCGAGCCACTGGAATTCATATAATTCTAATCATTATTGCTATCTGTCAACTATTGACAAGATTAATACCAAATCTGATATTCGTTATTCGCAATAGTTTTGAGTCAATATTGATCAAGTCATCACACATATTGGTTAAAGCTACAATGCCACAGTATTTCATTATTGTCAATCAGTCTCTAGGCTCTGTACATCACCTCATTGTGTCAGGAGAAGTTCATATGTGCATAATGCCGTGAATAAAACGATGTAGTTCCACCATTATGTTTTAGCTATGTCCCGCCCATAATCTAACTAATCTCTACCAACACTTCGTCCGTGTTGGCTTCGATCGGTCCCTGAACTCACTGACTATTAATTCCCAGAAAACTATACATATAAGCTGTATATATCGCCCACATATACATATCGAAAAAGCATGAAACTAAAGCAAATAATTGTCCAATTCGTGGTGGTTAATCATGGAGGAAAAGTAGCATCCTTGCGCTCGCTGCTCTGCAGTACTGCTGACATTGTTACACGCTGCATCATTTAGTCTGGAAGAAAAGGGGTGGGGTGGCATTTATGGCTGAAGCGTCTGAATATATACACAGTTTTATTGTTGTTTTTCTATCTCTTGGGTATACCAATTACAAATCTGCCGGCTGCCACGAAGAATTGACTAAGTAAAATAATCAAATTTTGTCCATAAAACAGATTTCTTGATTGCATATAATGCTACTGCTATGTGATAGTTACTAGTGGTGACAAACAAATAAAAGGACATTAAAGCGATGCTAATCTCATCTGAAATGTTGTATTGCACCGATAGAATATGGTTTGTAGATTCCATATCATTCATATCCTGTCATATTCCCTGATTTGTATCGCAATTATCTGTTTTGTAATATCGAGTAAATGTTGAACAGTGATCGACACCATTTTGTCTCCTCAAGCTATTGTGTGTGATGTCATGTAAGCTCCAATGTATCACATTCTTTATTATGTAATGCTCATCCCATTGAATATTTTGAAACTAATTTGACTGGAAGTTGTTACTGCCTATGGCACCAACAGCTTCCAAACAAATTGGTTTCAAAATATTCAATAGCTTACCTGTGGGATTGCATTTATACCAAATTGCCAAACTATAGCTGGCGCCTCTATGACTGAGCGTATATACCGAGGCAGACACACTAGGCTTTTTCTGATTGGTTGAAAAGTAAATAATGACAGCCATCATAGGGTGTAAAAATGTACCAACATTTAACTACTAAATCCTGAATATCTTTCCCTAGCGGCGTGATACAAAGCTTAAAATTACCTGGATAGTTTATGGCCGGCGTGTTAGATCACCTGAATAGCTATCAAGAGATGGGATTAGTTATCCTTTAAGTAATGGTCATCTGGATGACCTTGATATACACGGTTAAATAATATAGGAACTAGACATTTGTGGTTGGATGTCTGTAAATGCACAGATCTACATCGTCCACAACTAAATAATCATAAACTATGATTTTGATTTGACCTTAAAGGTGACAGTATTAGCAGACTAGTGCAAGAAATAACGATACCATAAGTATATTAAGGATACTCGCAGGCAAACAGATAAGACTATCACTGTATAAGACTATCGCTGTTAGAAGGAATTGCAAATCTCAAATTGTTTCGGAGTATTGTTGCATTCATTCGTGGTCGACAAAAGTTTTCACATTCTCAAATTCATAATTTTCTGTTAACAATGCCTTTGCTAGCCAATGGACCTTTCCATTTTAGCCATGCCCCGTCCATCTCTAGCTAAGCTCCACCCACATATCGCTCGTGTTGGGATCGATCGATCTCTGAACTCCCTGACTATCAATTTCCAGAAAACTATACAGGTAAGCAGTAGTATCTATGATCCGCGGCTACAGGAGGGAAGGTAGGTTGTCAAAACAGGTCAGAACAGGTGGCTACAGGAGGCCGACTGTTCTAGATTGTTTTAATCGGTGAGAGCTGCTGATCCATGATCCGTGGCTAAAGGAGGGAGGTGGGCTGTAAAAACAGAGGCCACACACGCACGCACGCATATTTATGATGTATGTATTTAGTGAATCAATCATGAAATAAATAACTTTGAATCCTGAGAAGCTATTTCATACACTCCTGGTCATGAAAATGCACATATATTTACATCAATTATACATGCATTCATACAAACTGGCCCCAACCACCCCAACAAAAACATAAAATATTAGGCCAATATGAGTGGTGAGTGGGTGGGTGGGTGGGTGGGTGCGGTATGGGCACCTATTTAGTATTGTGGTGGGACATCACTGGCTCTAAGCTTGTATCTACAGCGCTGGTCCTATTTCTATTTGATTTTCTTCATCAATTGATATTTAACTTGTCACAGGCTGTGGCTAACCACATGTCTACAGAGATGCCTAAGATATTTCTGTACATGTACTGATGTACCTGGCAACCTATTTAACTCGTTAACATTTAAATTTGTTCAAGAACATTTAAATTTTCTCATGGAAAATGTCCATTTTCAGACCAAGAGAAGACTATTTTTGAAATTTTACCACTGGAATGACTGGGTTGGTTAGCGAGCTAGTTATTCCAGTGGTAAATTTTCAAAAATACTCTTCTCTCGGTCGGCAAATGGCCATTTTTGGCGAATAAGAGTGTTAAAGGGTTAATCCTCCAATATGTTAACATCGTTCGCAAAACTTCTGGAAATCAACTTCCATACTTTATCTGTACCTAATTGATTAATTTCCCGACCCATTTTATGATGTCTCCAATTAACGTTCCGGTAAAAACTGACAAATTTCGCAAAAAACCCTTGGAAATCGTCAATATTTGTAATACTATCTAAGATGTTGCAAATGCTAATCACACTGACACCTGACACTATTTTGATTTTCTATACTTTTTCCAAACCTTTAGCCGAAAATGTAGAATTTTCTATACATTTTAAGGCCTGGAAATGGGTTTCTTACAATTCCATACTTTTCCAGACATGCGTGTGAACCGTGTTAAAGAAAATTTAAATTTCATCATAGAAAATGCCCATTTGCAGACAAAGAGATTACTTGTAAAATTTACGACTGAAATGACTGACTCTGCTATCAAGACAGTTGTAAATTTAAAAAAAAGAAGTTTTCTTGTGGTCTGCAGATGGCTATCTCAAAACCGCTGATGAAGCAGTTTTAGCCAGATTCAGGGTTAAGTGACAGTACCTTAGACTTTGGTGATATGTTTTGAGAAACACAATTCATAATTTAAACTAGGATAAATGAGCCAAGAATATTATTTAGTGCAATCTCAGAAAATTCAATTAGCCGACATGAGAAGGGAGACAATTTCTCAGTTTTAACTATACAAGGGAGAACACTCTATAATATAACTATATTAATGGCAACAAGAGTGACTTCTTTTGATTTGTAGGCAATTATCAAATTACAGATTGTATATACTGAGCCAAAAAGGTTTAGCAACAGTGAAGTTTGGTTTGTTGTATTAAAACTATGCGTCCAATTATACCCAAATTTGCAGGCATGTTTCGTCAATGTAATGTCTCGCTGATCATGACGAAATGCAAATCATTTCTTGCATTTCTCGGCCGCACGCTTACTGCATGTGAAAATGCATTTTTCATGCACTGGCCCACATTGGCGGGTATCGAAGGCAAAAATTCACCATATTGCAAAAGCAGATAACGAACGTTAACAGAAAACGCTTAAAAGTTTACCCTACCGAACACGGGTCGCCGCCCAGGCCTACCCGAAAATCAGCGCCATGAAGCAATGGGAAGACTCGCTGCTGGGCAGAGCGTTCGCGCTGTTGCTCGACATTTTAATGTTCACGCCTCAACCATTTCCCATCTCCACCAACGTGAGCAGGAAACTGGACATGTTAATGACCGACCACGATCTGGCAGACCGAGAGCAACAACACCACGAGAAGACCGCTACTTAGTGACGTCATCACGACGTCACAGGTTTGAGACTGGGCCGCGGCTGTCCCGTAATTTGCACACCGCTACCGGCACTACAGTGCATGCACAAACTGTGCGAAACAGACTCCATGATGCTGGACTGCATGCCCGTCGTCAACTTGTTGCTGTTCCGCTTACAGAGCGTCACATCGAGAATCGGTTTGCATGGGCAAGAACTCATCAGCGATGGCGTGCCCAACAATGGAGCCACGTTTTGTTCAGTGATGAGTCGTTTTGTGTGGATGTGGCGGATGGTAGGCAACGGGTTTGACGACGTTTAGGAGAACGGTATGATGCAGCCAACATCATTAAGCACGACAGATTCGCTGGCGGCAGTGTCATGGTGTGGGCTGGAATCCATGAAAATGGCAAAACAGATCTTATTGTGATTCGCGGAAATTTAACGGCTCAACGTTACTGTGAAGAAGTTGTCGCCCCTGTTGTCATCCCTTTTATGCAGCATCATGCAGACCTTGTGTTCCAGCAAGACAACGCCCGTCCTCATTCAGCTAGGGTCACCAGTGATTTCCTTGAGGCTAACAACGTTCCGGTGTTGGACTGGCCAACGCGATCACCGGACCTGTCTCCTATCGAACGCGTGTGGGACATTCTTGGCCGTATGGTGCGTGAGAACCATCCACATCTTCACAACATGCGGGAGCTGGAAGCTGCACTGCTCCGGGAATGGGATGCGATTCCTCTTCGTGACATCAGGTGCTTAATTCGAAGCATGAGAAGGCGATGTACGGCGGTGGTTAATGCGCGCGGAGGTCGCAACCGGTATTGACAGCTCAGTGCCATTATTTAAATTGGACCCTTCCGTTGAATGATGCCGTGTTAAAGGCGCGATGCTAGCATTACAGTAACAAGAGACTGTTGCTCAAATTGGAAAATGACCTATCAATTAAATAATATCTTTGAATCAATTTACTGTTTTTGTTAAATAATATTTATACAGTAATATTCTCCGTGTTGCTAAACTTTTTTGGTTCAGTATTTATTATAGTTAGCCCACTTTAGCTGTACGTGCTACAGCTGTGTTCTATTTGTCACGGTTATTTCATAATAGACCACAAAAACAGTATTTTATTGGGCAAAAACCATGAATTCCCATGAACCTCACTAGATTTAGTTTTATTGGTACATTCCATTAACCCATTTATGAGCATGCCAGCGTATGCAGTGCTCTTGAAGAATATGCATTTGCTACTTAAGAACACTATCTTTAAAAATGCCCCACTGGAATGCTTCCCGTCATTCCAGTGATAAATTTCCAAAAATACACCTTTCTTGGCCTGCACATGGACATTCTTTAACTAGATAGTTTGATTTTCTTGACCAATCTTGACCAATCTTGACCATTGAAGGGTTAATATTCCTAATGATGTCGAATGTTGTCTTATTAACTATTTGACACCTGAATTTTTAGAATCTCAATTTCAAGGTAACTATGCAGGCAAGCTGTTGAAGATTTTGAAACTAATTAGACATGAGAATTTTGCCAATTCGCGTCAAAATATTAAACAGAATAGTTCTTGCATTGGAAATGATTTTTCGTATATGGCCTTTCAGGTTCACTTACCATACACATAGGGTGGGGTGGGTGAATGGGTGCGGGATCTATAATACTAATAATAAATAATAATAATCTTTATTTAAGGCGGGTATACATCATCAGTTAACTGATCTTCCAGAGGCCCTCACACACGCACGCACGCACGCACGCACGCACGCACGCACGCACGCACGCACGCACGCACGCACGCACGCACGCACGCACGCACGCGCGCGCACGCACGCACGCACACATATATAAATACATACATACATATATAAGCGCAAGGTCGTACACGGTCATTCACACACACACGCACGCACGCACGCACGCACGCACGCACGCACGCACGCATAAATAAATATATATATATATATATATATATATATATATATATATATATATATAAATATACAAAATATACAATATTATAACACAAGTAAAATGACTGTTAAATTAGATAATTAACATATTTGTTCATTTTCGATAGATATTACTAAAACAGTATTGCAGAATAATTACCTCGTCGAATGTCGATGTTCGAATCACCGTTCACGCATACATACGCGCAAGGTCGTACACATTCATTCACACATACACACATATATAGCTACTTAGAAATAAACAAAATATGCAATATTTTTACACAGGTAAAAAGGTGAAATCACATTGCCCATATATCACTATAATTTAGTAATATATTCATGTATATTTGATTTGAATGTCAGCAGAGTAGGAGACTGAGTAATCGTTTCAGGCAGAGAATTCCACAGTTGCGGTTGCAGTGTATTTGAAGCCTTTTCTGCCATATTCCGTTTTAATCCTCGGAAGTTGTAGGTGATTGCGTGTTTTGGAACGTAAATTTCTAGTGTACGCCACCCCAACGGAAGTGAACATGTCTTTCATGTAACCAGGGGCCAGACCATTTCTAGATTTATATGTCATAATACCCATTTTAATTTGCAATCTTTTAGTTAAATTTGTCCAGTTTAATGTTTCATATAGTTGTGCAGATGGTGTCCTGTAAGGCATGTCTAATGTCACCCTAGCAGCCCGTTTTTGTAGTTTTTCTAAACTATCCAATAATGTAGGTGAAAACGGGCAAAATACAAGACTACAGTAATGAATGTGTGAAAGGATATATGACATATAGAAAGGATTTCGTTGGTCAATGCTAAGATAATGTTTATTAAATTTATAAATCAAGGACGAAATCTTTTTACAAAGTTTGCCCATATGTTCTTTCCATGCAAGCGTATTGTCTATGTATACTCCGAAAAGTTTGTCAGATTCCACAACATTTAAGCTTCCACGATTTGTAGGGATTATAACATTATTATTTACTTGTTTCTATTTATGCTTAGTTCCTAACATCATAAACTTAGTTTTGTCCGTATTTAACAACATTTTATTATTTACACACCATTCTTCTACCGACTTCATATCGTTAATTAGATTTTCTTGAATTTCAGCGACATTTGAGCTAGCAGCATGCATAGTTGTATCATCATCATACGTATCCATAAGATTGTTGACACACATGGGTAAATCATTAACATATAAAATGAACAGAAGTGGCCCTAAAACTGAGCCTTGTGGTACTCCTATATCGATGGGCAGTGGTTTAGAATTCTTTCCAGAAATTGAAACGTATTGTTGTCTGCCATTTAAATATGAAGAAAACCACTTTAATGTATTATAGCTGAATTTGTAAACACCTAATTTTTGTAATAGGATGTCATGATTGACAAGATCAAAGGCCTTTTTAAAGTCAATCATAATAGAACCAATAAGGTCGCCATTATCTATCGAAAAGCGCCATCTTTCTACTAGATAAGCAGTTACACATGAATGGTTAGGTCTGAAGCCTGATTGCGACTCCACTAATAAACTATACTTGATTATAAATTTATAAATATGATCCTGTATGTGTCGTTCAATAACCTTAGAGATAATGGGTAATATAGAGATAGGCCTATAATTGCTAACATTGGTTTTTGAATCAGATTTATGTAGAGGCTTTACTTTTGCACAGTTCCACATTTTGGGGAATTCTCCCGTAGCTATGCTTTTGTTTATAATAAGTGTAATTGAGGGAGCAATTATTAATGCTGCTGCTTTGAGGAAGTGTGCGTTCAATTCATCATAACCAGATGATTTATTTGTTTTTAAGTTGCTAAGTTCTATGGACACCTATTCAACGGTTATATATGGAATTTGAAACTCTATATTTTCTGGAACTTTATTGGAAACATGATCTGATAGCTTATCAAATGCCATTGGCCTTTGCTTTATCATAGAGTGTGTCAGTTTTGACGCGATTGTACTGAAATATATATTAAAATGTTCAGATTGAATTTGTGGGTTTTGAATTTCACTTCCATTATCATCACAGATTATTGAAGGTAATTTGTTTGCCTTGGGATTTATGTCTTTTAGAATTTTCCATATATTAGCCGGATTATTTTTTCCTGCTTCTAATTTATTTGCAAAATAATCTCGTTTAGATGCTTTAATCAAATACGCAACTCTTTGCTTTAACATTTTAAAATTTCCTACGTTTTTATGATAATCCCTTTCTTTCATTGTTTTTAAAATTTCTCTGTTCATCCATCCCGGTTGACATACACGTTTAACTCTGCGTTCAAAGACAGGAGCTGTTTATTTATAATGTTGATGAATTTTGCATACCGTTTATCAAGCGCTTGATCAGGACTACCCAAATAACCTATAGAACGCCAATCACATACAGACAGGTCACTAAGAAACTTAGCTTCATTAAAGCTTTTGATGCTCCTGTATTTAATAAGTTGGTGCGAATTTTGAGTTTTGAATGGTTTACATTTGCGTACAGCGAATGTTGGATAATGGTCAGTTGGTGCCAAAGAGCCGACATGTGACGATTGAATTTTGTCTTTATCTGTGACATACACATGGTAAATCAGTTTAGATGTTTTCTCAGTAACTCTGGTTGGATTACGTATAAGTTGCTCTAAATGAAAAAGTTCAATTAAAGACTGCCATTTATGATTATCTGCTTTAATAAGGTCGAAATTAAAATCTATAATACGGAATATACATTTTCTAACATAGCTTCAAATTCACCAATCCAGATAGCGGGTGAATCAGGGGGTCTATAGACACAGCCCAATAAGAAAGGCTTGGTCTTAAAGGGTATAATTTCAATCCATAGAGTTTCCAGATCATCGGTTTCAAAATTTAGTTTCCTCACATATGAATAGTTATCAGCTATATATAGTACAATTCCACCACCGTCCCCGTTCTTTTCTGTCCTTTCTTTCATTAACATAGCCTTCAATTTCAATGGAGTTATTTGGGATTGTTGATGAGAGAAATGTTTCAGTGGTACAGAAAACTTCAAGTTCTTTTTCACACTTCTCCATAATCAGTTTTAACGGGTCAATCTTAGGCACCAGGTGCTGTACATTTAAATGACCAATCCTAATTCCTTTAGAATTAATATTGAAAGACGGCAGATCAATGGATTTATTCTTCTTCTTCTTCTTCTTCTTCTTCTTCTTCTTCTTCTTCTTCTTATTATTATTATTATTATTATTAATAGTACGACCACCGCCCCCGCCACCACCACCACAATAACAACCACTTCCGCCACCACCACCACCGCTACTACCACCACCAACACCAATACCATCATCACCACCGCCACTAACATCATCATCATCATCATCATCACCATCATCACCTTTGGCATGATCATTATCATTGCCATGATCGTCATCATTATCATCATCATTATTGTCATGATCGTCATCATTGCCATGATTGCCACCATTGTCATCATCATCATCATCATCATGATTATCGTGATCGTTATCATTGTCATGATCGTCATCATTGTCATGATCGTCATCATCGTCATAGTTGTCATGATCGTCATCATCGTCGTTGTCTTCATCATATCGTATATTATTAGCGCGTATGCCACAGTTTGGCAAGATACCACTATTACTCGTATTGTCTACTGAGTAGTTGATATCTATTAGTAAGCAACATATGAGAATAATTATGATACTCAATACAATGTTTGAACTCATCACTATATACCATACATACTGAATTGACATCACGTTTACTCGAGGAGCTTACTGCGGGAAAACCAGACAGTTTTACATTCATATCAATGTCATTAGTCATAGTCCCGTTAGTAACTGCATCCAAACTGTTCAAAAACTTAGTTTTGCTTATATTGTATTTAAAATGTTTGTTTGGCTCTACTTCTTGGCCACGTTCCTAATATACTGGGCACGAGTTTAATTTGTGACCGGATCCCATACAACTCCAGCAACGGACAGGCTGACCATGCCGACACTTGGTATACCTGTGGTTGGGTTCCCCGCAAAATTTATACGACGGCCACCTGACGATTGGAACATAGTCATTCAGACACTTAACAAGAACTGATGATCCACGACTGTTTATGCGCAGCTTATCTGCGTGATATAACGCGCTGTCTATGGAACCAGGCCTATATGATGAATAAAAGTAATCTGCGGACCTGATCATTGAGAAGTTTAGAAAATGTTCTCTCACCTCAAGATGCTTATTGAATGAGCGGATGAAGTCCTGTCAATACTTTGCATCACCATGGGGACATATACGTATTTTGCATTCTGGTACTAGCGTTTGTAGACCCATAATTAAATTGTCCATGGATGTAAGGGCATCCGCTAATGATCCATCAGAATTATTTGTACCTGCCATAATAATTATGTCTTTGTACGTATGTAAGTCGGAACTAAGTAGTTTGGAGTGAATATCCTCTATCTTCGCTCCTCTGAGGATAGTTTGGAGTGAATATCCATTCAAAAGGCCATCGAAAGGCCATTGGTATTCACGCCTTTTATTATAGAACTCCCAATTATCAATGTCTTTTTAGGAAGTGTTTTTCTTACTAGCCGGGCGTGTGTTGTAGTAGAGTTCTCATTTACCTGCGGGGTATGTTCATGTAACTGATCTGGTGCAGGTCCATTAACCACTCGCGCGTAGCTTATTTGTTTGGAAGTCTTTGGTTTAGGACGCCTTGGTGCTGGCATAGGTTAGTACGCGATAGATCGTGGATATGATGATGAAGGTTTATTATTAACTGTAGATTCATCAAGAGTTCCATTCACGGTAGCTTCCGTGGCAGCCTGTTGGGTGGTACATTGCAAAACAATATCAGCAACGGCCATCTCAGTCATAACCCCGACTTCTGTCATTGTTTTTGTCTCTGGGCATGTCATCACACCAATTTCCTTTGTCATTTTAATACATTTAGATTGCAAGTCACTGGCAAGCCGCTTATTTTCTTCATGGAGCTCCTTGATCATGACTTCCTTGCTCAGAAGCAGTTCATTAAGCATAAAGATTTGCTTAAATAGGTCATGCTGACTGGGTTGGCTATAACTGAACAAATCTTGCTGCGTGAGCTGGTTAATGCTAGATCTTCGTTGATTACGCGCAGCAGGTGTACATCATGTATGTGTTGTCAAGAAGTCAAAGTCTACACATAGGGTGTTTATGCTCATGGTTGTCATACATTGAGCTGCTGACACTACTGGAGAACATAGTATGACTTGTCAGAGGCTGCACATTTATGTACAGGGAATCTGATTATCTCAGAACAGATTGTACTAAGGAAAACCTGTCCTAAAACCATCTTGAATTCTTCATATGCACCTTGCATCTTATGGTATGCATCTTATACACACAGCTGTAGTATTGCTCATAATGACACCTGCAATAGAAAGGATGCTTGAGACTATTTGCTGTACAGTTGATATCTAGACTTATTTAAAGGATAACTAGTCCAATCGCTTGATAGCTATTCAGGTGATCTAACACGCCGGTCATACAATATCCAGGTAATTTTAAGCTTTTTATCACGCCGCTAAGGAAAGATATTCAGGATTTAGTAGTTAAATGTTGGTAGATTTCTACACCCTATGATGGATGTCATGATTTACTTTTCAACGAATCAGAAAAATCCTAGTGTGTCTGCCTTGGTATATACGCTCAGTCATAGAGGCTCCAGCAATAGTTTGGCAATGTGGTATAAAAGCAATTCTACAGGTAAGCTGTTGAATATTTTGAAACCAGTTTGATTGGAAGTTGTTGCTAATTATTTTGCAATCAGAAGTCCCTTTTATTTTACATCATTACCATAACACATTACAACTTTACAACCAAAATAAAGATTTTATTTACAGGGCTGAGTCATACATTTTCTGCTAATTTCATCATAAGAAAGGGTGTGACGCTGAAAGGGGAGACAACCTCTTCAATCTCTGCTTGCATTTACTTACCATAATTTGAGTGCATCTTCCTTCTTATGTCATCTGTAAAATGTCGCTGTAATTTCCAAGATAGCATGATCAAATCCATCTTTAAACTACTTTCATTGAAAACCTAATATAATGTTTGTATTCTTTTTAATTTCCAAGTTTACATGTCTGAAAATGTATAATTTAGTTAATTTGGCCTGTCTCCAAGGTGGGCTACCTAGACAGGCCTGACTGGTTGAGTTGAGATGTTTCAGGTCCCTGCCTGAGGCCTGAGGAGTTTGATATTGGACAGCCAGATGGATGAATGAAGGGCTAACAGATTTGGGTGAAGTTTTCAATGAAAAGCAAGTCATTAGTATTAACCGTTTAATGATCAACCTGACAAAAATCTGCCTTTTCAGAGGTCTTGAGAAATATCAATATGCAGTACAAGAGGAGACAAATGATAAGGTAAATCTTTACTGCATTCTAATATATATATATATACAGCGTAGCCATCATATTTATCTTTATAAAACCATTTTTTTTTTTACATTCTTGACCTCCGTAGACAGACATTGGCACCTACACACCTCTCTATTAAGAGCACCTAATAATTTCTTTATGCAAGTAGGCCTATTAAAAATTAAATTAGTATTAGGGTCTACATAAAGGCTCAGATGGTGCTCCTAATACAGGGGTGTGTAGTGCCAAGGTCTGTCTACATGTGTCAAGAACGTAGAAAGAAAAAATCACGAACATTTTCTGTCCATTTTTTTTATTATTAATTTTTTTATTTTCGTTCTTGACCAGGATGGATCTAGTCCTACATACCACGAAAATACACACGTTGTCGCTAACGCTAAAACATCTGATTAACCTCCAGTTCAAATTTGTGAACGTGCTTGCGTTAAAAGTGCTTTTCCTATGCGCCGCTAAAACATCCATAAGAGACGTTTGAGTGTCTTTAAACGCGAATTTATTAACGTAAACAAATCATATTTCACTCGCGCGTTGATGTCCATGACGCAATACTTTTCATTCATCTTTGCATTATCAGCCTCGCTTTGATACTTCAATGGCCGGCGTGCGAGAAAGGTCTATTGGCATATGCAGCTGTGAAGATTTTGTAACTAATGTCAGCGGCAGCGCCCAGTCAAATTAGTTTAATTTTCAACAAAATCTTGACTAGTAAACTAAACTAGTAAATCCATCAAAGGCATACAATTCGTACACTTGGCGGATTATTCCACCTTAATGGTGGAGTATTCTCTGTCATTTATGATTGTGACGTCATCTTATGTGTGACGTAATTGATCATCGCGTCACATACTTTAGTGACAGATCAGATACATTGGCTAATGGATTTATGTTCTTGACAAATAATTAACTCCGTTTCTTTACATTTTAAGCCCTGAATTCCTATCATCTCAATTTCAGTGTAATTATACAAGAAACTTGCTGAATATTTTGAGACCAACAGTGCCAACAGTACACAGTCAAATTGGTTTCAAAATACTCAACATAAATTGTTGCTACTAATGGATGAACTTATTATAACACTAGTGGTAATTGTAGTATCTGACTTAATGCACTATTGTAATGCGTCGATAATGTAGGCAACCATATCTAATAATGTTCCGCACATACCTAAATAAGCCCAGCCTACATTTGTGTGTGTTGGAATCGATCTATACATTTTGAATCTTATACGTTTTAAATCCTGAATTCCCAGAATCCCAATTTCTAGATAACTATACATGAGTGTTATTAAATATGGTGAGTCTAGTTTGACTGGGTGGGGGTGGGGATAGGGGTGGGAACGTTACTACCTTTTGATCTCCCGGTCAGGTTGGTTTCAAAATATGTTTACTAAATTGTAAATCCATCTTCCATAACTGATTTAAGATACGTCATTAAGATTGTGACGTCAGCCTACTAGTGACCCGTTTGATTTATGAAATATTATCAATATTAGCTCAGGAGCTTATGTTGGGCTGCTGAGCTTAAGACCCCTGAGTCTCGTGTTGTAAATCTCTGGGAAGTTACATATTACCAGCCAATACCAGGTTTTGGACATGTACTGTAAAGACATAGCCTACTAACAGAATGCTTATTATTATTAGTCTCACTATTCTTAGTAGTATTACCATTATTAATCATCATAATTACTTCTTTTGTAACGGAGATAGTGTAATCGCTGAAAATTATAAACATAAATAATGTTAATGAATATCTGTAAATATCAAATTGCATGTTATTGTAAAATTATTATGTACAATTATAACATACCGCATTTAACAGTTGTTTAGGGAAAGAGTCGGATCTAAGTCAGTTTGACTTGTGACTCAATCCAATTGTTATTAATTGACAATAAAATATGTTAAAAACAAAAAGCATACATTTATTAGATCGTGTTTTTTTATCTTTCTGGTTCAATAGGATAAAGACCGTATACGGACAATAAATTTACAATCAGTTGACAATCTTCTATTTTATCAGAGCCGGCCACGCATTGATGTAGCCTATATAGAGACGGGTACACAGCTTCCTCATTCATTTGAGAAGAGACGATTGGGCGTGGTGTTAGCGTGATTGACTGGTATAGTCATCAATCTGGCGGGGTATAAATCCCGCTCGACTGCCAGATTGTAGGCAATCTCCTTCACTCCTCGTTGCCTCTCGTTTTACACTGGTACCCATTTATATTCCTGGGTGGACCCAGGAGTATAAATGGGTACCAGTGTAAAACTTGGGAAGGTACTAATAATAGACTGAAATATAAACCAGCCTAGATATTGCGTGATTGGGACCTGAAATCATGGAATCGATAGACCCCAATCAAACCAATAACCTCGTCTTTCTCATTCACGCG
Source organism: Chaetoderma sp. LZ-2023a (assembly GCA_034401795.1). Taxonomy (NCBI): domain Eukaryota; kingdom Metazoa; phylum Mollusca; class Caudofoveata; order Chaetodermatida; family Chaetodermatidae; genus Chaetoderma; species Chaetoderma sp. LZ-2023a. The sequence goes on from CM067359.1 coordinate 147,262,006, forward strand.
CTCCACTCACATTCGTTTTATGGGATTTTGGATTGTCACCTCCATTTTTTCCCCCTCAAAACTCTAGCGCTGAGCAAAATTATTTGGACGCTTTTAAAATGGCCGATTCTATCACTATATTATGTCTAATATAATTAAATAAAAATGGCGGCTCCATGTCTTAGTAAAAGAACCCATACAACAGTATAATTTCATTATCGGCATAATTAAAAAAAATGAAAGTATGTAATATATTTGGTTTAAACAGAATTTATTTATCGTCTGAGACGAAGCGCGATAAGACAAGTCTTATAAGCGCGTCTCCCATACAACTATATTACACTGCAATTAGATCATAATGTAATTAATACATAAATGTTACTATAATATTTTAAAATATTTGGTGACATTGTATTATATAGTTATTGTTGAGATACATAATAGTAAATCTGTTAAATCTTGTATGTCGCAATGAAAGAGTTAACATGTTATAGATCAATCACCATGGCTGGTATAGAAACATATGTTCTCGCATTGATTAGTAGCTAGGGTCATTTTAAAATTGATGTATTCACTCCGTCACTCTAGAAGTGACATCATAATCAACTACGTTACATATAGGCTGATGTGACAATCATAATTGATAGAAATACTCCGTCGTAAACCTGGAATTGTCCATCAAGTTGTACGAATTGTATGTCTTCACTATTTAATAATCATTTTGTTGCATGTTTTGAAACTAACTTGGCTGGACGGTATCACTGCCATAGACAGCAACAAACTCAGCGAACTTAGTCACAATGGGTTAGCTGTATAGTTACCATGAAATTGGGATTCTGGGAATTCAGGATTCAAAGCATACAAATCAATCCCAATACGCACAAATCATAGATAGAGCCTAGCTAGACATGCGTGAGGCTTAGCTAGACATGCGCGAGGCTTAGCTAGACATGCGCGAGGCTTAGCTAGACATGCGCGAGGCTTAGCTAGACATGAGCGAGGCCTAGCTAGACATGCGCGAGGCTTAGCTAGACATGCGCGAGGCTTAGCTAGACATGCGCGAGGCTTAGCTAGACATGAGCGAGGCATAGATAGACATGCGCGAGGCTTAGCTAGACATGCGCGAGGCTTAGCTAGACATGAGCGAGGCTTAGCCAGATATGCGCGAGGCTTAGCTAGACATGAGCGAAGCTTAGCTAGACATGAGCGAAGCTTAGCTAGATATGAGCGAGGCGTAGCTAGACATGAGCGAAGCTTAGCTAGACATAAGCGAGGCTTAGCTAGACATGAGCGAAGCTTAGTTAGACATGAACGAGGCGTAGCTAAACATGAGCGACGATTAGCTATAGACATGAGCGGGGATTAGCTAAGAGGAGATTGATCCATTACACGTCACAATGGACACTCCATGGTACTTGGCAAAAGCCTGTCACTAGTCTAGGAGTCGTCAGGAAATGTCTTTACTATTAGCCATTTAATGATCAAATTAGGTCATGGAAATTTCAGTCTTTTTACCGAAAACACCCCCCAGCAGTCCAAGAGAAAATCATCATAAATACATTTACCACTGGAGTGACCGACTCAGTTAGCGCCATCGCCACCACCGCCAACACCACGCACATACTAACACCCACCACTAATAGCACTCTCAGACACCTCTACCACAATGATTTATTTTAAATGTAAAACCTATCATCAGGTAACACGGATAGTACAAATATTTATTAAAGATACATTTCGACAACGAACTTTTGGGTAATGTCACACTTGGAGCTGTCAAATTATCGGATTACGTGCGCGGTATGCACATACAATGTATATTTCGCAAATAATTTGGGTAAATAATTTTTTTTTTTTGCATCTTGACTATATATACTAAGTAAATTCGTACATCTTCTCTGTCCATTTGCATGTGCTGCTCTAGCTGATTCCGTGGTTGTATTTCTTACTGGTTTTCGTACGACGTATTCGCGTTGCAGTCAAGACCTAGACTGATATCCATTCGCGTTACGGCGATCCTTTTATACGGGCCATTGCTCAATAGCGAAGACAATTGGAATACAAATAATGGCTTCGGCAAATATCCAACTAAAGTGGCGGCTTTCAACAAGACGATCTTCAATGAACTGGGTAATAAGTTTTCGAAATTAAATTTTTTATTTAAATTATGTTCTATTGTTAATACTTCATGATAACTTTAATTGGCCCCATATGCTGTGTATTTCTGACATTGCTTTCTATTTTCATCAACCTGGAAATTATTCCAGACATAATGATAATCCATTTGCTTCTGATTTTGGCAGGGGATATAGAACCTAGCCCAGGACCAATACACAAGAGTGATATCTCTATTGTCCATGTAAATGTATGTGGGCTCAAAAATAAAATTGATGCCAACTTATCTCATTTTAATGTCATTGCTGTTACGGAAAGTCACCTCACACCAGGCCATCTTGGATTTTCGGAAAAACTTCTGGAAATCCTTTAAAACTTAGGCCTGCCCACTCCTAAATTATTTGCTGGATTTTTGACAGATTTCGCTGGATCTGTCCTATTATAGTAGGATCCACAATTTCTATTTTGAATTTTGATAGGTCTATTTTCCCAGTGACCATCTTTGATTTTCTTAAATAGGCTGTAAAAGGCTTTGAAAACGTTACCCTTTCTTAATCAATGGGCCAATTACAACGAAACTTGGGTGGAACGATCCTAGTGTGATAAATATCTAATGTATGAACTTATCCGCTTCCAAGGACGAGTGTTCTATATTGCATAATTATATTGTATACACCAAGATATGACACCCACACGGACGTGCTCTGTGAGTGTAAGCGTTATACATATGCGGATACAAATGCACATGATTGTTGTAAAACTACATTAAAACCACTAATATAAGTCAAGAGTCATGGCCCGTATTAAAAGGTGCCAGCTGCGTGTAAAAGTAGCCTTTTATTGTTCTTTTCTGCGACAGCCGACATGGCTTATTATGAGACAGAGATGACCCACATTCAGTTGGGGTTGGGTGGGGTGCGTGGGGATGGGAGTGTTGGTGGTGATAACGCAATTATCTCTGAAATCAGTGGGATGATATTTTTCTGCCCCTGACATTCGCACAGGAGAACTGTGTGAAAGTCTGGATCCGCGCCTGCACGGCTAGTTTGATACAAAGTTAAAATCGTGTCTATTCAAGACCGTTGTAAAGTTTTCCAGTCACCGAGTGCCTTAATCGATCCACAGTAGACATCTCAAATCACGTGCGCTGGCAACTGCTCAACGCTAGTCTGAAACTGCTCGTTTGGTTCAAGTCAAGGCTGATGCTGACCGGTGGACAGCACACAAATTCAGTGCAGTGGGTAAGTAAGTTTACAGTTAAGAGCATGAGTAGAATTAATCAGAGTCACTCATCATCGGCGTCGTCGTCATCGCCGTCGTCGTCGTCGTCGTCGTCGCCGCCGCCGTTGCATATCCTTTAACCATTTCATGAGGAGGTCCACCCAAACCACCTTTTTCAGTGGTCTTGAGTAATGTCCATTTTCAGGCCAAGAGAAGACTATTTTTGAAAATTTAATTCCGGGAATGACTGGATCGCTAAACAAAACATTCAGTACAGTGGTAAATTGTCAAAAATACTATTCACTTGGCCTGCAAATGGACTTTCAATAAGGAAATATTTTGATTTTCTTGATCATACTTTGTCATTAGAGGGTTAAATTTCATTATCTAAGCCATGCTCTTGCTTAGGCTACTAACATCAGGGACACAAGTAGTAAGTAGCTCGAATCTTCGACTTTATTTTAAACCAATGGCTTATCCATAAGAATTAATAAGAAGAAGTTATTGGTTTGTTTGGCGTCTATTGAGTCCCCGATTCCAGGTCCCAATCACGTCATATCTAGGCTGGTTTTATTTCAGTCTATTATTGATAGCTTCCCTAGCTTTCACACTGGTACCCATTTATACTCCTGGGTGGAGAGAGGCAAGGAGTGATGGAGATTGCCCATGTTTCCAACGACGGTGAGATAGTACACAGCTGAGGCGCGAACCGGGTTCTCCAGTTAAGTAGTCCTGGGTACTAGCCACTGCACCAAGCCGCCGCAATAAGAATTAAAAGCTGGTCGGTAAATCATTTAAAGTGATTCACATCTGAATACAGGGGTCCATTTCTCGCTATGCTCGTCCCATTTCTAGCTAATCACCGCCTACTTTCTGTGCGCGATGGAATCAATCTATATGCTATACTTTGGATCCAGAATTCTCGTAGTCCCAATTTCAAGATAACTATACAGGTAACCGGTTGAATATTTTGAAACTAATGTCACTTGGTGCTTTTGCTGCCCATGACATCAACAATGTTCAGTCAAAGTATTTTCAAAATATTGAACAGACTGCTTATTAAATAGTAGGCCCTCTAAGTGCACCAAAGACATGCAATTTGTACACTTGACGAGCTTTTCAACGTTCGTGACAAAACTAGATACATCTCTATGTATTGTGACGTCAGCCTATGTGGGAGGTCATTGAGTATAGCTTACGGGGATACGCGCTGGTCCGCCATGACGTTCCGTTCCATCGCACTGCAAGTGCACGATGTGCGGGAGGGCTGGTTAGCTGCGGATCTCGGGGTTGCGGATCCCGTATCGCGTTTCTCCGGAAGCTACGATGTTCCAGTGGGGCCATGCGACCATTGCCCCCGAGATTATACCGCAAGGTGTCGTCCCAACTATTTCTGTCAACGATATGTCTGTCCATTCTAATTTAGAGCAATGGATAAGGTGTTAATTAAACAGTTATAAATTTAGTAATACTATACAAACAGTTCTATGCGTTTGACAGTAATTGAGCACAGTAATACACAACATAAAGCCATCCGGTGTTCTTTCCACGTGGTTTCGCTGGAGGTACCACACATATCCTTGAATCTGCAGAGGTATCCCCACAAGAGAGAATTTCGCAACGAAGTCACTAGATAGTTTAATATAAACTAGTATACCACTAACACACACACGCACGCACGCACGCACGCACGCACGCACGCACGCACGCACGCACGCGCGCACGCACGCACACACACACACGCACACACAAAGAAAACGTTGTTGTTGCGAGAGGAAAGTGCCTCGCGTGGGCCGCCGTCACAGGAAAATGCCTTCAATGCCGAAGCGGATGAAAAGAGCTGGCAAAAAGGGCCACTCTTTTGTTCAACAGAAAATGATAACTGCTGAAAATCCTAGTGAAGCCATAACTAATGTGATGCACACTGGTTTACGTGAAGACGGGACGAACGATTTCCGAAGAATTCCCAGGTCACCATCTTATGTGGTTCCAAAGTTACTGTATTGGTAGTTGCCGCTTTATTTATGTGGGCCTTCTGCTACATCCTAACCTACCAATTGGTTGTTAGTAACGAAAACAAGCTTTGGCCGCAAGTGGCAGGGCTTACTACCTAACTTTTAGATACGTTTATCAGTTGGGCGCAGATGCCCGGCTTCCCTTAGGTTGCCCCGCATAGCATCTACCTTCAAGGTTAGCGTGCGTACATGTTACGGAACAAAGTTCCCGAATCAAATAATGATCCGGTTACCCGGCCCAGCAACCACATATAACATCACCAGACAAGTTTCACAGTTCACATAAGCAAATTTAAATACTGACATGTCATTATGGTGGGGATGGAGAGATGGATATCCATCGCGAGCGTCGTTCCCGTGAGGGCATGGTGGGCTCTAAGACCTCACCCAGACACTACAACGAATTGAATGGAGACCCGCATCTCGTCCGTCACCGCGAGCTACGGCGCTAACATTTGACCTGTCGTTATGGTTATTTTCCATGATGCCCAGAGATGCACTGCAGGCCGGTATTACAATATATAATATTATTATTATTTCGGAGTGCTTCCTAATAAGTATCCGAAGACACAGTGTGCGTGCGTGCGTGCGTGCGTGCGTGCGTGCGTGCGTGCGTGCGTGCGTGCGTGCGTGCGTGCGTGCGTGCGTGCGTGCGTGCGTGAGTGCGTGAGTGCGTGAGTGCGTGCGTGCGTGCGTGCGTGCGTGCGTGCGTGCGTGCGTGCGTGCGTGCGTGCGTGCGTGCGTGCGTGCGTGAGTGCGTGCGTGCGTGCGTGCGTGCGTGCGTGCGTGCGTGCGTGCGTGCGTGCGTGTAAATCGGCACTTTAACTATCACCGCTCGGAAACCTCCGATAGTTTCCCAGGGTCGGATCCGGTCAGGCTAACTATGTCTTAGGTTTATATTCTTAATATTGTCTAAATTTTTTATTTGTTTGTAATTTTAAAATTGTAAAGCGTTTTAGAACCGACTTGATGTTGAAATAGAACGCTATAGAAATATGGTCTAATAATAATAATAATAATAATAATAATAATAATAATAATAATAATAATAATAATAATAATAATAAAAATAATAATGCGGTCATAAGACCGTTAAGGTACCTATTAGTCATCAGTACCATATACGGAAATAATTATCTGTTCAATAGTATAGCTACTTGAGTACCTATTGGTCATCAGTACGGAACAAGTTCACAACTTACTGAAAGTGGTTGGCAGATCCGGCGAGTCATCCACCAAAAATCACCATCAGCTCTACATTCCGTAGAATTACATCTGGGCCCGCACGGCCCTCCGACGGAAAGACTCCCTTAGAAAGGTCCGGATGCGGGAGGTTATTACTTTAAGTTAGTTTATTACCCCAGGATGGCCGTCTAGGGTGTACACAAACTGTTGAAGCCGAGGACCCCTTACCACCGCGGATGAGCTGAAATCCGAATGGCACCGGATGATGTTGGAATCACCGTAGGTTAGCAGTTGCACACATCTATCCCGATGGTCCAGTCGTCCTGCGCGGGCCGGCTTCCACGCCGGTGATGCTCCTGATTCTTTTATACTACTCGTGACGTCAGAGCCAGGCGCCTTAGCCAATCAGCGGCCGAGCAGTAGCCAATCAGCGTGCAGCCAGAAGTTGTGACGTGGCTATCACGGGCACAGCACACTCCTTATTTATTTATACATACACACGATTACGACGTCAAGATAATATTTTGAAAAAAATTTAATGGGATTTTCGACGATAACGTAGCCATTCCTGGGCCGATTTTAATAATTTTAACGGTTCTGAAATCCTCGTTTCGTTTCGGTCCTGATCGGTTCCAAGAATAACGAGGATGATATAGTTTAAGACATTTACGCGTACCGACTCTGTACACTATAAGCATGCACTCGCTTCCAATTCCGAGACGTGTTGTCAGGGAAGCTCTGACGCGCGCGCATGCTCACCACGCGTTTTAACGGACAGCCGTTTTTAACGAAAACCTCTCTCATAGGGCCTATATACGTGCGCTATCCTACTATCCTACCCAGGGGGCGTGCTTGGAGCGAATCAGAAACGGCCGTTCCGTACCCAGCTTAGCCGGGACTGCCGGTACCCATCCGGTCGATCCGTGCTACACCAGTATGCCCCACCTATTCCTAGCAAGGCTCTGCCCACATTTTGTCCCATTTGAGGTCGATCAAACCCTGAACTCCCTGAATCTCAATTTCCAGAAAAATATACTGGTATGCTGTTAAATATTCTGAAACTAATTCGACTGGGTGCTGTTGCTGCATAGGCAGCAACAGCACCCAACCAAATTAGTTTCAAAATATTCAAGAGAATGTTTATTAAATAGTAAAGAAATACAATTCGTACAACTTGACGGACTATTAACCGTTTACGCCGGACTTACATCATGACGTAATTGATTGTGACGTCAACCTATATGTGACGTAATCCATTATGATGTCATATATTTGACTGACAGATGGGATCGCATTGTTATTTCAATTGCTGTGTTTCATGCGACAGTCCATACCCTCTAACACATTCAACAGGTGTTAATGCTATTACAGTGCCATCATGCTGAATGTATTTTGAAAATAATTTGACTAATGTTTGAGACTACTCTGCTATAAAGTATTGGGTAGGCGATGGATTCTATTCCCGTGAAAGTAAATCGATTCCAGACATATTCCAGAATAAAACTGGCTTGAGGACACGACATCTGACGATAAACTTTAATTAATTTTTAAATCGGCAAACGAAGCCATATACAACTAAACTCCCCATTATGACATGAATAGGATTGATACGTATGTGTTGATACGTGTGATTTTGCTTAAATCGATAGTGCATAGCGCGCTCCAAACCAATCTCACGAATTGTATTTCCCTCCAAATCGAGTCATCACCACCAACAACAAATCCAAATTTGTATCGTTATTTCTCTGAAGGGAATCTGTGATGCAGGAGTAGATGGAATGATGCGCGGTCTTTATATCGCAAATTGGGCTGCCGAGAGTGCAATAGAGAAAGAGAGGGGAGGGGTGCAGGTTAGAAAGGGTCGGTAGAGGGAATGAGAGGGTAGTTAGATTTCTAATAAGTTGACTAGCCTCCAGCCATCAGCTTAATTAACGTTCACGAACCCATGTTTAGCTTACGATGAATACACTCGCAGCTCTAAAACATTGAATGACGTTGTGCCGTAAACAGCGTGGGATGTATCCCGTTAACCCTTTCATCAACAAATCCCTGAAAAAGTATAGTCTTTACGATATAAAGCTTAATCTATTGACTATTTTGAAATTAATTTGACTGGAAGCCGTTGCTGCCTAAGGCAGCAACGTCTTCCGGTCAAATTAAATTTAAATTATTCAACAGTTTTCTTGTATGGTTATCTTGAAAATGAAATATGGGGAATTCATCGGTGAAAGTGTTAATTAGTGTGACCAGTTCATAAATAAAGCCAATTCCCGGATTTGACCATTTATCCAAATCTCAACCATAAGCACACGAATACTCTTAGAAGAACGGCAAGATACGGTAAGCACATTCTATTAAACATAATTTAATCCATTTCTCATGCAAGAACTATTAAGAAATTAGCTTTTTAATGCGAATACATGTATGATTCCTCAAAGTGCGCACAAAGAATATTTATAAATTCACTCACACATTCCTGTGCTGCACTCCATTACTCTTCCCCTCACCCACCCCTCCTCCACTACACTCTACCCCGCTCCACCCTGGCTATCCCAGCCCTGACACCGCCATTCATGCATCGGTTTCTTCGTTCGCTCGCTCGCTCGCTCGCTCGCTCGTTCGTTCGTTCGTTCGTTCGTTCGTTCGTTCGTTCGTTCGTTCGTTCTTTCACTCATTCATCATATATCGACCAAACTTCATAACCTCAATTTACTACATAAATGTTTTATTTTATCTTTGCTAGGAATAACCTCTAGGAGAATGACCAGTATAATGGCGTTATTTGGTCTATTGCTGGTGTGGATGTTTGTACATGTTTCTGCTCGGTTCCCCTTCCATCCTTCTATCCGGACAGTCTTCATGTCTCGACATAACATACCACACTGCGATTGCGTGCATCTCTCATCACAGTCATGGCGGTGTATATGTCCACGTATACGGCCACCTCACCATCCAGGTAATCTAGGAGCAGTTATTATCACTAATTCAAGGCATCACTGGAGAATACCAAGCACATATAATAAGCGCTGGCTTTAACCATCCACCTGGCGTATCAAACCGCTCAAAATGATACTCATATCAATTAACCATTTAATCCTAAAAATTACAAGAAAATTTACATCTTTGAAGGGCTAGAAAAGAATATTTTGTAAATTTAACACTGAAATTTACAAAGATGTCTTTCTGCTGTCATGCAAATAGATATTCACCAAGACCACTGCCTATGTCGTTTTCTGATCGGCTTGACCATTAAAGGGTTAAGTCGAGACAGGGTTAACAGTCAGAGACACGATCATCAAACTGTATGCAATAAAGACAGGTAGCTACTTAAATCACACTCAACAATGCACAGTCTTTTGGCCACTAACCCGGCTTTCCACTATAGTTAAGTGTATTTGTGTATGACTATTGTCTCGGTTATATTCTTTCTGAGAAGGATGGATGAATACACTTTTAGCCATGCCCCGCCCATCTCTATCTAAGCTCCGCCCACGCTTTTCCCGTGTTGGGATCGATCGAACCGTCTGAATCATAATTTCCAGAAAACTATACAGGCAAGCTATTTTGAAACTAATTTGACTCGGTGCTGTTCCTGCATAAGGCTGCAACAGCGCCCAGTCAAATTAGTCTTCAAATATTCAATGGTATGTTTTTTAAATATTAAATACATGCAATTCGTACAGTGATGGACTTTTAAAAGTGCATGACGGACTTAGCCACGTCATTCATTACATATTTTGATTTTGTCGTGAGCCGACACGAGACGTGCTTGATTATGACGTCATATAGTTGAGTGACAGATCGGATTCATCCATTAGTGGAGATTGACATCGTGCACTCGCATCTGTAATACCATCTGCGCTTCAGTCTGTGAGTGATGGAACATTCTTAACTTTATCTAGACAGTGGATAGCATCAGAGCAGTTCACATCGCACACACTTACTGTTAGATGAACTTCGACTTCAACTAGAATACGCTGACTTAAGTAACTATAAATATCCGCGCTCTGCTGTGAGGTGGTGCCTGGTAATGCTGACGCCATTAATGGAAAGGACCAGGGAACTAACACATGCTCTTGAATAATAGATTTAGATAATAATCAACATATAGCCACCAGTAAAACAGAAATAAATCAGGATAATTGGAAAAAAGCAAATAAATACCGTATTTGCCTCTAGCGGGAACCAACTAGTAACAAGTTTCAAGTTTATTGAAGTACTCCCAGATCACAATGCGACATATGGGGATTACAAAATAATAGTTAATTTTTACATGTCTGAGTAAGATTTACCATTAAAAGATATTAATATTATTATTATTATTATTATTATTATTATTATTATTATTATTATTATTATTATTATTATTATTATTAACACTACAATTTATTATTATTATTAATACAATTTATTATTATTATTATTATTATTATTATTATTATTATTATTATTATTATTATTATTATTATTATTATTATTCTTCTTCTTCTTCTTCATACCAACTTATTGTTATCATCATTGCTATAATATGAACATTATTGGTGTAGACATTCTTGTTATCAGCATCGGTGACAGCATTATCGACAAAGACAATATAAACACATTACACATTACACATTATTAATATAAACATTATTACACAATATTTGTGTAACCAATTTTAATGTTAACCAAATTTAACAAGCATTTTATATACATTAGTTGTGTCATTATTGATATAAACATTGTATATAACCATTATTGGTAGCTTTCTAGCGCGATTTTGTAGAAAAATCTTATACATATATTTCGTATTAGTATTTCCTTTCAAACTTTATGTTTAATTTGTAAATTCTTGTCTTGGTTGGAGCGCATTTTGTGTCTCCATTTTCTAAAGGCACTCCTCTTAGCTGGCAGTTTCAGCCATTTAATAGGTCTCCTCTTACTGTGGTCAATGCAATATAGTCCAGTCAATCTAGGCCAAAAATATTTTAACCCGGAACAAATTGCAACATAATTTTTTTACCTCGCCCAGTGTATAGGGGGCCATCATGTACAACATATCAAAATTCCTCCAAAATTCCAATAGGGGAAAGGGTAAAATTTGCATAATTATTACCAGATTTGGGCCATTTCACCTGAAAAATCCATTTTTCTTTATTTTTTTAAAACCGGTATGTAATATATGTGTGACTGGGTATTTTTGGACTTTTTTAGTAATAAATGAATACGATTGACATATTCTCCACAAATTAAATGTATTGTGTTATGCCACTTGCATGAATTTACCTAATACCATCATTGATATTGATACAATACATATTATATTTTATTATGTCACGGTATTGTGTGTTTCTAAGCTAAGCTAAGATGAAATAGTATGGCATAGGTACCTGGTTTCTACTAATTTCATCTTGCATCAATTATCCAAGTCATCTTCCTCAATGAGCGTTATTGAATTCGAGCAACTGAGACCCTTACAGTCTTCGCAGGCGGATGTGCAGCTGAGCCCATGTTTTCTACAGGTGCATCTCTTTGATTCACAGCCAGTTTTGCAGCTGCATCTAAATGAATACAGTAAATCGTCAGGTGCTGCCAGCATGTCAGTCTTAACAGGCAGCATTTGGTGGTTGAGAACTTTCCAGCCCCATTCTGTTGGATCCATATCTCCAGCATCTCCTCTCCAAACTTGAATTTGGTAGTACACGCGAAGACTGTGAAACCTTGCGGATGCGGGTGTTGGTGGTAAATCTCGTGCTTCAACATACTTGGAACTTTTTGCAACCTTCTCCCTGAATCGCTTGTACCGCAAAGCAACTAGACTATCCATTGAAGTGCCATTGTAAAGAATAAGCATTGCCTTCTCACCTGCTTTTATCACGTCATCTTTATTCGCATTACTCATTGTAAACACTTCAGCAATTTGAGAGAGTTCTTTGCAGCACTGGATTTTGCTAAGGGATGCAGATTTTCCAATTCCATAAAGCCTAGATGTTGAGTCACAGCCATGGATAGCATGGATAAATAACAGCTGTGAGCACAAACAGAACCCGAGTTTTTCCTTTGCCATTTTGATATTCCACAGTCGGGGTTTCTTTGCATTTTGCTTTGGCTCTGGTCTGAAAAATAGCTGACAGCCATTCATATCAGTATGGTATAGAAGCAACACCAGTAGGTCGGTATCGTCTCCAACAAGAGCAGTATTTGTTGACTTTGAAGCCAAGATAGCCGTTTGCGTAATTAAGACATCAGCATCACCGCTTGCCTTTATCGTTAAGCATCCAGCCTGTTCGAGTGATGAACTTAAGATTGATGTGAACCGGTGTTTGTTCTGCTTGTTACTAAGAAAATCAGGCTTACTCAGAGTTACAACTGTTTGCGGAGTCAGTACAACAGTTGCGCCTGATCCACGAGTTCGCCTCTTATGTGTTACATCTTTTATGTCCTTGGTCATAACCATCAAAAACTACTGTAGCCTTTCCATATTTGCTTATGCAATATTTAACATATCTTTGACAAACATTTGCAAATGTCTCTCCACGCTGCCATGGAACACGGTGTAATAGAGTTCCTCCATCAAGCACATAGTGGACAGAATCTGGAAGGACTGCATCTTCATTTTGAATTAATTTCCACAATGCATCAGCAAGTGCCGGCTTATTTGCTTCCCATGGAAGAGATGAATTATCAAAGAGTGCGGGCGGATGAGTGCACAACTCATACTCAAAATAAGATGTTGGATTCCCTTTTGATCCATTTGTAGCAATTAAACTGAGTCTTTGAAATAGGAGTTGTGGATCAATTTGTACACATTCATCATCAATCTTGAGAGATGTTTTGGATCCTAAGGTAATTCGTCTTTTCTCTGCTCACAGGCCTCGGCGATACTACATTGAAAGTCATGAGTACTTACTGGATAAATATCATAGCCACGTTTCTTTCCATCTTGAATTTTTGCAGGGTATCCGCATAGCAAACAATGTTCACTAAAATTGAATGTTGGACTTTCTGAACGGAGTGTTCGCATGGGTGGCGGAGATTGTTCAATTTTCTCTGCGTCACGGGCAATCCGCTTGGGATCAATGAACTCCCGTCGACATTTTACATGAACCCTCTGTCCTACTTCAGCTATGACATCGCTTTCACGGGCTCTGCTAGCATTGTTAATACCGTCACAGCCTTTAACTCGAAGCTTAACAGTTTTTGAGCCATTTTCTAGGCTCTGGTTACAAATAACGCATGTATCTAAATCCATGTCCATATTCTGATTGAATTGTATAGAAATTTATTCAAATTTTGAGATAAAAGTGAAAATTAAAATGCAATTTATTTTAGATAAAAGCGAAAAACAAAATTAAACCTACTTTAAATATAATTTTTTTAAATTACCCCGGCCCTGTGCATACAACCATATTTAATCTGTGGTTTGGAGAATTTGTACAAGTGGTTCAAGGCAGTATTGCCAATTGCTTACTGTCTTCCGTGACCATGAAATTCAGAGCTTAGACAACATTTCTACTTCGTTTATTTGCGGAACGAAGCAGGTAAGGGAAGTTTCATTATTCGGATAATGGCGGTAGCTAAATATGCGAATTTACCCACTTTCCCATCGAGGGATTTTGGAGGACTTTTGATATGTGACACCTGGCAGTCCCATGAATGCCGCAGAAAAGAAATAAATTCTGTTGCAATTTGTTCTAGGTTAATTTGTAGTTTTACTGGACTAATACTTTTCTCCCGACGCCAGTATGCTATTTCTATAGTTCGTTGGCTAGCGCATTATATTTGGCAAGATCGCTTGAGTGAGTGGATTTAATTCCTTTGTCATTTGTAAGCGCAAGCCTAGTACTTTGATTTTATAAATCTTTATAGTCAGTTGGCTGTCCACGGTCAACTCGAACAGACTAACAAATATATGACTGTAATATGTTAGTATGCATTAAGAAACGACTTTAATCGGTTAGGTGTTAGTGAACCACTTAGAAAGTTGTTCAAACTAACAAATATACAACTGTACTATCTATTCGTATAGTTGTTGGTAGGTGTCAGGGTTTCAAAAGGGGACACTATTTATTTAGTGTTTAGCTCTTTCCCTAACGTCTTGGTATTATATATTTGTATTACCCCTTATATATTGTAGTAGTATGGGTTTCCTCTTTTATTAAAACACCATGGCAACCTCCTATAAGCGTACCCTGAGTCTTAAAATCACGACAAAGGCTTGGGGTGCTTCGGCAATTGAGGTGTATCATGGGTTGAAGGATGTAGTTGGGGCAGGGCCACGGGTCCTTCAAGGTCTCGTTAACGTTTCCAGATCTGTATGGAATGTCACCGTAGTTAATGAAAGTGTGAAGGAAAAGTTGCTCGACGAGGTCCTTGTCGTGAAGGATGAGGTGTGTAATGTGGAGGAAATAGATTCTGATCGTCTATTAGTCAAGATGAAGGTTCCAGTTGAGATCCCAGATGAATGGGTTATCAATGAATTGATCAAGTATGGCAAAGTGGACAAAGTAGAACACGAGACCTATCCATTTGATCGAACGTTAGAAGATGGCATCAGAAGAATTTGGTTCGAAAAGGTAGAACAGCCTCTCCCAAATAAGGTCACGATAGATGGTCGATTTATCTTGCCATTATGGTACAGGGGGCAAATCAAAGTGTGTAGAATCTGCTTAAGCACAGAACATCTTGCAACAGATTGCCCTAACAAAAACAAATGTCTAGTTTGTGGATCATCTGATCATTTTAAGTGGCGTTGCCTGCAGAACAAATATGTCAAAAATGGTGCTGATAAAAGTGCAGAGCAAGTTGTCTCTAAAGAGAATGTCATAGAACCGGTAGCTGCTGAGATTGTAGCTGAAATCCATGTTAATGGAAAGCACGTTGCTAAAGAAAATGTCATCGAACCAGTAATTGCTGAGATTGTAGCTGAAGTCCATGTTAATGAGAAGCATGGTAAATAAACTAAGAATCCAATCGCTGTAGTTACAGGCGATGGAATAGAGGTTCTGGATGAGGGGCTAAGTCTTACTCCAGTAACAAGTCAATCCAAGTCTGATGTCAGAGAGGCTAATTCCACACAAGTTGAAGATGATGATCAATACAGTCTGGAAGAGAGTTTTAATTTAGGACAAGTAAAATTCAGGTCGCAAGATACTGAAACTAACTTTGATTTTCCACTGAGTACACTCAATCTAGATGATTTAAATAACATAGAGAAAGTAATTGGTGTCTCGGATCGATTGAGTGGAACAAAGCGACAGAAAGATGGAGAGAGTTCTGAATCAGAAATAGAGGAAAGTGATATAGAAGACGATAATATGTCAGTCGCTGAATCCCGATATATCCATTCAAATACAGAGTTCTAAATCACCCGATGAAATGGTCATGTACAAGTCAGAGGCAGGAGAGGTGTTAGTTCCATATGTGACGGGAAAAGGGCTTAAAAATAGGCATCTGCGTCATGATTCAGATATATTAAAATATAAGCATTTGGAAAAAGTTGAGCTAAGTAGTGCAGCGTTTGCGAGTAAAATAGGTAAATGGTCTAAGAGAGGGTCGAAAAAACCAAAATCTAGTTAGCTTAATAATGGCGGTTATACACATCATTTTATTACTTTTTATGCTAATTTGCACTCGCAATTGTAGAGGCTTAAATAGTGACATAAAGCAACGTCACTTACTAGAGACTCTGAAAAATGAGCAGATTGAGATTGCTTTGATACAGGAAACAAAGATTCAGAAGTCAGAATCATACGATAATTTAGAAAAGATTTCTTGATCCAGAATATTTTATTCGTTATCTCACGATAATAGTGCAGGCGTAGCAATTGTTATACTCCCTCGTTGTTCAGCCTATGTAAATATAATCTCTTCAGTATCAGGTGCAAATGGTCGCTGGGTGAGAGTCACGCTAGATATACAACAAACACGTTTCACGTTGCTGTGTATATATGCACCTGCATCTCATCAACTACGTCGTAATCTTTTTAATGAGATGTCTACAACAGCACAAGATAACATCACTGAAAACTTAGTAATGGGTGGTGACTTTAATTGTGTCGTAGACAAAGAAAATGACAGGAATGCAACTTCAACTTATACTGATACATCACAAAGCAATATGTGAAAATGAAAATTTAGTTGACACCTATAGAATATCAAAAACTCATGGCAAAGATCTTACATGTTTTTCGGCAGATGGTAAAGTTGGTTCAAGGATCGACAGAATTTATGTGAATAGTTTGTTGACAGGGTACTGGAGAGATGTTAATATTAAGCCAGTCGCATTCTCAGATCATAACATGGTTTGTGTAACCTTTGCCAATGCTGATTGGGTAACAAGAGGGGTTGGCTTTTGGAAATTAAACACAACACTGTTGGGAGAAGAATTTTATAAGAATAGTATAGCGAGTTGTTGGCAACATTGGATTAATAGGAAAGCATCATATAAGAGCACATTGTAATGGTGGGAGGATGTAAAACGGGATTTAAAGTATGTTTTCCGAAAGTAAGCTATTAGAAAAGCACGGGAAATATGCAAACGCAGGAAAACACTTCATCGATGACTGAAGAAAATCCATGCTAAAGTAAATAATGGTGAAGATAATTATTATGAATTACTGGTTAAAATTAAAAGTAAAATAAGAGATATAGAACAATATGAGTTTGAGGGTGCAAAAATTAGAGCAAGAGCCCAGATGCACGCAGAAGGCGAAAAGCCAACCCAATATTTTTGCGCAATAGAAAAAGCACGGGCAATAGATAAGGTGATGTGCTCATTAAACATGCCGGATGGTTCAACCATCTTTACGAACAATGAAATGAGTACTATTGTATGCAATTACTATGAGTCATTGTATAAGTCAGAGGGAATTGATGAAGATGCAAAATTGGATTTGTTAGCAAATATAGATAAAAAGGTGTCAGACACAGGCAGTGAATTTTGTGATCAACCCTTGACACTAGAAGATTTAACTAAATCCCTTAAAGGTATGAAACTAGAAAAATCACCGGGGTGTGATGGCCTTCCAGTTGAATTTTACCAAACGTTATGGCACCTTGTAGGTCCAATAACGGAGGTATTATCCACTGAAATTTTTGAGAAAGGCCATCACCACCAACTATGGCTAGGGCATACGTACGGCTAATATATAAATGAAATGACAGACGTCTAATTCAGAATTACAGACCAATTTCTCTACTATGTGTAGACTACAAAATAATATCCAGAGCACTAGCATTGAAACTTGGTAGTGTTTTAGGAGAAATCATTGGAACAGAGCAGACATATGCTGTACCTAGGAGGACAATTTTACCCAATACCATGTTAATAAGAGACCGTATACAATTGGTTGAGAAGGATAGCATCCCTTCAGCTGTGATTGCCTTGGACAACGAAAAGGCATTTGACTGTGTGGAATGGGATTTTCTTTTTAATTCTTTGCAATCATTTGGGTTAGGCTCAAACTTTATTAAATGGGTTAAGTTTTTATATACGGATGTCAAGAGTAACTATTTAGTGAACAATCAATTATCCAGAGAAATTGTCTTAGAACGTGGTGTTAGACAGGCGTGTTCCTATCGCCATTATTATTTGTTATTGTGATGGACTCCCTTGGCAAAGCGTTGAGGCAAAATAATAACTTTCAAGGCAAATGTATTCATGGCATAGAAAGACCACTTAAGCTGTCGCAATATGCTGATAACACAACTGTGTTTGCTAGTTCAAACAATGGTTTTGCAATTTTAAACCATGTACTAGAAAAATTCCAAAATGCATCTGGTTTGAAAATCAATAAAGGAAAATCCAAAGGATTATTTTCGGGGCCATGGAAAGAGCGGAATGACCAGCCACTTGAAATCAATTTGTCTAATGATACCATTAAGATTGTAGGCATCTATTTTAGCAGGAAACCGAATACAACACAAAATTGGAATGAACGAGTATCTAAGCTTAAGAGAATATTAGCAAATTGGAAGTGTCGTCGTCTTTCAATTTTTGGTAGAGTGTTTGTTGTCAACAACTTGGTATTATCTGGGCTATGGTATACAATATATGTTGTACACATGCCAAAACATGTAGAAAAGGAGATTAATGAGTTGATATTGTCATTCATATGGGAAGAAAAGAATCATTTAGTTTCCCATCGTGTTCTCAATAATGCTAAGTTAGAAGGAGGACTTGATTTAATTGATATTAAAGTGAAATGTGTTTCTTTATGGTTACAATTTTTGAATGATCTTATTACATCAGATGAGACATGGGCAAATGTTTCACGAGCTCTCATGGAGAGAATTGTGGAACCATTTCTGGCGGAGCATGTATTTACCTCAAAGAAGCCACCTCCGAATAGCCAAATGATACCAGATGTGTTTAAAGATCAAGTTAAGGAGTTAGAAATATTTGACAGATACATGCCTCCACCTACGTGCTGGAAGGAAGTACTAGAACAGCAATAATGTGGCAATAGTAATATATGTTATAACAATACAGTACTTTATCTACTGTCCTTTGCAAAATATGGCATTCAATATTTATCTGATATGATACACCCTCAAATACGTAGGTGGATTTTAATGCAAGAAGTAGCTAGAAAAACACATATGAGGCATATAGATGTCCAGCAGTTGCTAAATAAAATAAAAACATGCTGTACCAATTGAATGGTTTCGTCTGCCAAATGTGAATAATAATAGTTTGACTCCACAACCTGCATTAGTTCTTGATGATGAGATGTTAAAATATAAGATGAGATCTTAGGAATGGTACCACATTATGAGACGAAAACAAGTAACACCTCCCATAGGAATTAGGAGATGGGATGACTCAGGCTACAAACCATCCAGTTGGAAAAATGTATAGAAAATCTTACATTCTCCATACATACCAAATATGGCTCGTGATTTATTGTGGCGATTACTACATCGACGGCTATGGGTGGGACACTTGACATACAAGTGCAATATTACGACTTCTGATAGGTGTTACTTATGTCAAACAGATGAGGAAACAATCGAGCATTTATTTGCGGAATGTCCAATATCATCACAATTTTGGGACTATATCAGCCAAATCTTGGCACAATTTGGAGCGAAGCCCATTGTTCTAGAAACGCATGTAGTCTTATTTATAGAATTTGGATCAAGCAGTGTAAATATCATAAAGTCTGAAAGGACTATTTTAATAACAATGCTAACCATAGATGTTTGGGCCATTTGGAAACATCGGTGTGCACAGACGAAAAATCCATCTATGGGAAATCACAATAGAGCAATAAAGGCAATATTTCGTTCATTGCTGCTGAATCATATTCCTTGCGAATATTTTAGATTAAAGCAGCATGGTAAAGACAAAGTATTCAAGGACATATGGTGCAAAACAAACATAGTTTCAATAGAGTTGGGAACTGTAAAAATAAATGAGCCTGCACTAGCTTAAATCATTTTATTACTACAGCTGATTTATCTGTGTCTTTTAATTAATCTGTGTCCTGTAATTCATTTTAGTCTGCACTTTGATATTGTTATGTTTAATAATTCATGTTAACAACTAAACAGACTGACGTAATTTAAAAATCATTTGATAAAGTAAGTTGTCATTGAATTATAAAATCGTCCCGGGTAATTTTAGAAACTTGCACAGGGTTTTATAGGGTTATTTGTTCCCGGGTAATTTACAAAACCGTACAACAAAGTAAATCAAAAATGTAAACAAGAGCGCAATCTATTTCCATCTATTTTTTCTGTAATTTTCCTGCTGACTATATATGTTATGCTACCCAAATGCTACTACGCCCGCTGATCGTTAAAGAATCAGCCCACTGGCGTCAACGATTGACTTATTTGTCATTGATTGACGAGTCACTTTTAATTTTTTGAATAGTTGCACTCGGCACACGGGCCTACTACCACACATGGATTGAATGGTAATTTACAAAACCTTACAATAAAGTAAATTGAAAATGTAAACAAGAGCGCCATCTATTTTTCTGTAATATTTCTGCCGACTAAATGTATTATACTACCCAAATGCTACTACGCCCGCTGATCTTTAAAGAATCAGCCCACTGGCGTCCATGATTGACTTATTTGTCATTGATTGACGAGGCACTTTTCATTTGTTGGATAATGGCACTCGCCACACGGGTCTACTACTACACCTGGGTTGAATAGTAATGCCTTTGTTAAGTTTTGTTTTGCTATCGGAGCTTTATCAGCCTATTGTTTTGTATCTATACTTTTTAAGCCATATGTATTTATAGATTGTATTAATGCTCATTATTTATCTTTTGTTTTGGTGTAATATTAATCAGGCTTACTAGTTCACCATTTTTTTCTGGGGGTTTGCAAGGCTTTTTAAAGGAGTTCCTCCGGGAAGTGTATCCGACTGCGTCAGGGTCGGTTTTTCAAAAAAAAAAGAAGAAAAAAAAAGTAGTAAGTAGTAGTAAGTAGTAAGTAGTAAGTAGTAGTAGTAATAGTAGTAGTAGCAGTAGTAGTAGTAGTAGTAGTAGTAGTAGTAGTAGTAGTAGTAGTAGTAGTAGTAGTAGTAGTAGTAGTAGTAGTAGTAGTAGTAGTAGTAGTCGAAGTGAACGCACGCGTTTATTTAGCTCTGCAATTGCTGCCCGAATTTGCTAGTTTCTAGCGCGATTTTGTAGATAAATTTTATACATATATTTCGTATTAGTATTTCCTTTCAAACTTTATGTTTAATTTGTAAATTCTTGTCTTGGTTGGAGCGCATTTTGTGTCTCCATTTCCTAAAGGCATTCCTCATAGCTGGCGGTTTCCGCCATTTAATAGGGCTCCTCTTACTGTGGTCAATGCAATACATTTCTCCCCACGCCAGTCTGATATTTCTATAGTTCGTAGGCTAGCGCATTATATTTGGCAAGATCGCTTGAGTGACTCGATTTAATTCCTTTGTCATTTTTAAGCACACGCCTAGTTCTTTAACTATATAAATCCTTATAGTCAGTTGGCTGTCCCCGGTCAACTCGAACAGACTAACAAATATACGACTGTACTATCTATTCATATATTTGTTAATATACTTTAATCGGCTAGGGGTTAGTGAACCACTTAGAAAGTGGTTCAAACTAACAAATATACGACTGTACTCTCTATTCGTATATTTGTTGGTAGACGTCAGGGTTTCAAAAGGGGATACTATTTATTTAGTGTTTAGCTCTTTCCCTGACGTCCTGGTGTTATATAAGTATATATTTATTATATATTGCAGAAGTATGGGGTTCCTCTTTTGATAAACCACCATGGCAACCTATAAGCGTACCCTAATCCTTAAAATAACAACTAAGGGGTGGGGTGTCACGGCTATCGACGTGTATCATGGGTTAAAAGACGTCGTTGGCGCGGGACCTGCTACTATGCAGGGGCTTATCAATGTTACTAAAACTGTATAGAATGTAACAGTGTCAAATGAGGTGGTTAAGGAAAAGCTTCTGGAAGATGTTCTTATTGTAAAAGGTGAAGTTTGTAGCGTTGAGGAAATCGAGTCAGATAGGTTGCTAGTGAAGATGAAAGTTCCACTAGAAATTCCAGATGACAGAATCATGAGTGAACTCAAGAAGTATGGCAAAGTGCAAAAGATTGAACGGGAAACGTATCCCTTTGACAGAACGCTAGAAAACGGTGTAAGACGTATTTGGTTTGATAAAGTGGATAGCCCTTTACCAAGCAGATTGACGCTTGATGGCAGCTTTGTCCTGCCATTATGCTATAGAGGGCAAATTAAAGAATGCCGGATCTGCCTAAGTACTGACCATTTGGCAACAGATTGTCCCAATCGAAACAAATGCTTGCTCTGTGGTTCAGTTGACCATTTTAAATGGCGCTGTCCAAAAAATCAAAACAAGCCCTCAGTATCAGGAGATAATCGCCCATTAAAGGATGCAACTGAGTCAAATGCTTCTGAAGCACCCGCTACGGAAGCTGTTGTTTTGGTTCATGCCACTGTAAATGACACAAACAAATCATCAAATCCTGTTAGAGTAACTACAGTTGATGAAATTCATGTATTAGACGAGGGTATAACCTTAAGTCAAGAAAATGCTCAAAATGCAGTGGAGCCAAATGTTGCTGTAAAAGACACGCAGGAAAATGATGATCTTACAGAAGAGCCAGTTTACAATTCCTTAGAAGATGAATTAAAATTAGGACCTGATAAGTTTAGGACTCAGAAGACAGAAAGTTCAGTCGATTTTCCGCTAAGCCCACTTGATTTAAGTCAGCTTGAAGATATGGTAAATGATGCTCCTGCCAAATGTTACTTAAGTAGCAATACGCGTCATAAAGAAGACAATAGCTCAGAATCTGAGATTGAAGTAAATGATATGGATGATGATACAATGTCAGTTGCAGAACCAGATGTGTCCATTCAAACACAGAGTTCACAGATGAAAGATGAAATGGTAATGTACCGATCAGAAGGGGGTGAAGTGTTAGTGCCATATGTAACGGCGAGAGCCGTGAAATATCGTCTACTGCGCCATGATTCTGATATTTCCAAATATGAATATTTGTCTGTGGTAGAACTAGGAAATATTGAATTCGCAGGAAAATTAGGTAAATGGTCTAAGAAACGAGCTAAAAATCTCAAATCTAGTTAATCTAATGTTGGCGGTTGTAAACATCATTTTACAAATTATGATTATCTGCACCATCAATTGCAGAGGATTAAATACCGAATTCAAGCAGCGCCACTTGCTTGAAGAATGAGCAAATGAGAGAGTTGATATTGCTTTTCTACAAGAGACCAAAATTCAAAAAGCTGAAGTGTATGAATCTCTCAAAGATATTTCAAAAGGGCAGATATTTTTTTCTTTATCACCAGATAATAGTGCGGGAGTGGCCATTCTTATCCTGCCCCGCTGTCTCAACTATGTTGACGTTATATCGCCGTCATCAGATCCAAATGGACGATGGATTTGTGTATCAATTGATGTACTAAACACAAGTTTAAATTTGATGTGCCTTTATGCACCTACCTCTCATCAATTGCGGCGTGAATTTCTAAATGATGTTTCCACAATAATTCAAGACAGAACGCCTGAAAACCTAATTATGGGCGGTGACTTTAATTGCATATTAGACGAGGCTAAAGACAGAAACTCTAGGTCTAATTTTGATGACACATCTCATAATATTTTGAAACACATTTGTGAAAATAAAAGCTTGTTAGACACTTATCGGATTGAAAATCCAGAAGGCCAGGAATCTACTTGGTTTTCAACCAATGGAAGGTTAGCTTCAAGGTTAGACAGGATCTATGTAGAACGTTCATTGAAAGGTTACATGTGTAAAACTAACATAAAACCAGTAACTTTCCCTGATCACAATATGTTTTCCATCACATTACACAATGCTGACTGGGTCAAACGAGGAGATGGATTTTGGAAACTTAATGTATCATTGCTATGAGATAGTTGCTACCGCAAATGTGTGGAAAGTTGTTGGAGGCATTGGGATGAAAGAAGTGGTTCGTATGAATGTATAACAGACTGGTGGGAAGATGCTAAATCAGACCCGAAATATATTTCAAGGCAGTATTCCATTAGGAAAGCACGTGAAATACGAAAGCGTAAAAAGGCGCTTCAGAGGTCGTTGTGTAAAATTAATAAGAAAATTAATGATGGGGAATATAATTATTACGAACTATTAGTTAAATTAAAAGGTAGACTAAATGAAATAGAGCAATATCAGTTTGATGGCGCCAAAATAAGGTCAAGAGCACAAATGCACACCGAGGGCGAAAAGCCTACACGTTACTTTTGTAACTTGAAAAAAGCAAGATGTATAAAGAAATTAATGCGCTCACTGAAGACTAATGATGGAGTATCAGTGTGCTCATATGCAGAAATGATTGAAACAGTATCCGAATTTTACAAATCATTGTATAAATCTGAGGGAAGCGAGGAAACTGCAACTAGAGATGTTTTAGCTAATATAACGAAAAGACTTCCAGATTCATGTCGCGAAAGCTGTGACCAACCAATAACAATTGATGATTTGACAAAATCCCTCAGAGGTATGAAGTTAGAAAGGTCTCCTGGATGTGACGGACTTCCAGTTGAATTTTATCAAACATTCTGGCACATATTTGGGCCAGTATTAGAAGAAATAGCAACCAGCATTTTTAAGCAAGGGCATCTCCCTACATCGATGGCCCAAGCATATGTTCGGCTTATATACAGGAGGGGTGACAGAAATAAAATACAGAATTGTAGACCAATCTCTCTACTCTGTGTAGATTATAAGATTATTACTCGGGCACTAACATTAAAACTTGGCGCAGTCTTAGGCGAAGTCATTCATGATGATCAAACCTGCTCTGTGCCAGGAAGATCAATATTAAACAACACTTTGCTTATACGGGACCTTAATCAATTAGTTGAAAAGGATTGTATCCCAGCAGCAATAATAGCACTTGATAACGAGAAGGCGTTTGACAGACTAGAATGGGATTTCTTGTTTACGTCTTTAGACCATATTGGCTTTGGTTCAAGATTTATTAAATGGGTCAATATTTTATATACTGATATAACAAGTTGCTATTTAGTTAACAGTCAGCTATCCAAACCTGTAGTGTTGGAACGAGGTGTCAGACAGGGTTTCTCACTGTCCCCGCTTCTATTCGTCATAGCTATGGAATCGTTGGGGGGCCACATTGAGGCAACGCAATGACTTTCAAGGAATATGTATACGTGGCGTAGAAAGGCCACTAAAGGTTTCTCAATATGCAGATGATACGACTGTGTTTGAGGGTAAAAATACGGATTTTAGAATTTTAAATGGAGTATTAACAGATTTTCAAAAGGCATCAGGACTTAAAGTCAATAAAGATAAATCTAAGGGATTGTTTTTGGGCGATTGGAAGGGCAGAACTGATAATGTGATGGATAATAACTGCTCAAATGATGTCATAAAAATTTTTGGTATTTACTTTAGTAGAGAACAAAATGTATTACTAAACTGGGAAGAAAGGATATCCAAGCTAAAGTGTGCATTACTAAATTGGAAACGATGTCGCCTAACTGTCTTTGGTAGGACATTTGTCCTTAATAATTTAATTTTATCTGGACTGTGGTATACCGCTTCTGTAGTTCATATGCCCAAATCAGTAGAGTCAAAGATCAACATGTTACTTTTGTCCTTCTTATGGGAGGACAAAGCCCATTTAGTATCACAGTCAATCCTCACCAATGAAAAGCATGCCGGAGGCCTGGATTTGGTTAATGTTTCAGTAAAGTGTGCTTCTTTAAAATTGAAATTCTTGAATAAGTTACTTACTTCAAACTCATCTTGGTCATGTGTTTCAAGGGCACTTCTCCAAAGGTACGTTGACCCATTTCCAGTAGAATGTTTATTTATGTGCAATAAATTGCCACCTAATCATCAAAAGATTCCAAATGTATATAAAGAACAGCTCGAAGCCTTAAAAATATTTACACGATCAATGCCACAACCCAATTGTTGGGAAGATGCCTTAGAGCAACGTCTTTGGGGCAACGAGTTGATTCGTGATAATAATGATGCCTTATATTTGCCCTCTATGGCCAAAAATGGTATTCAATATTTACGTGACTTGGTAAATCCGAAATCTCGTAGATGGATTGCGATGCAAGATGTAGCAAGAATAACATCAATGAGACATATTGATGCTCAGCGCTTATTTGTTAGAACAAAGAATGCAATACCTGCTGTATGGTTCAAATTGCCGAAAGCACGTGGCAACATTGATATGTTGCAACCAACATTAGTATTTATGTCAGAACATAAAAAATACAACATGGCATCTAGAGACTGGTATAGAATTCTAATGCAAAGTCGGAGACAGACTCCTATTGTGGTTAGGCATTGGAACAATTTAGGATGCACGCCAAAGAACTGGAAAAATGCCTGGAAAGCAATAGATCTACCTTGTCTACCAGGAAATGCACGGGACCTGGCATGGCGATTACTCCATCGAAGGCTTTGGGTCGGTCATCTAACTTATATGTGTAAAATATCAAGTACAGACCGGTGCTTATTATGTAATACTGAGGAGGAAACAATAGACCATCTATTTACTCAGTGTCGCATAACTACAGGCTTTTGGGTATATATCAATATGCTCCTTGCTAAATTTTGAACCAAATATGTGAATTTAGTGGCTGAAACAATTTTGTTCAAAGATTGCTCAACTATCGGACGAATCATTAATAGCAAGGAGAAAGAATTGTTAATAACCCTGTTATCTGTATGAGTGTGGGCCATCTGGAAGCATCGGTGTTCAGAGGCCAGAGATAAAACCGGCAACAACCATCAGAGAGCCATACAAGCTATATTTCGATCATTGTTGATAAACTGTATTCATTGTGAATTTTACAGGCCAGTAGAACATGGGAGAGAAAGTAGATTTAAAGACGTATGGTGCAAAACTGTCCTAGTATCAATTGAATATGGATATCTTAAAATATCAGAAGCGGAACTTGTATAAGCTAGCACACTCGCTGCTTGCTGTATATTGATAAATGCTATTTTAATTTAATTTAATTGCCTTTATTTTAAAATTGTAATGCCTTAGGAGACTCTAATCTTGACGAATATCCTAACCTTGGGATCAGAATATTTAAATATCAAATGAGCATTATGTCAATATTCTGGAGGTGATCCGATTTTCAAGTTAACAATTAGCTTCCTGTTGTAAATATTTACTATAGGTGTATTTGTTCCAGGGTAATTTGCAAAAACTTACAATGAAGTAAATTTAGAATGTGAACTCAGAACGCAATCTAAGTAGTCATAGTTTGTATACGTTTGCTTTGTGCATTATATTATATAAAGGCTACTACGTCCGTTGGGTATTTAATAATCGGCTAACTGGCGTCAATGAGTGACTTTTTGTTACTTATTGACGAGTCACCTCGCCACTTGTTGGCGAGCTGCACTCGCCATTTGGCCCTACTACTATACGGTGTGCTACGTTAAACTACATATGATCTACTTAGCCTGCCGGTCATGAATCGGCTCAATGGCATCAATGATTAGCAGTAGCTTACTGCTAATTATTGATGAGTAGCTTTACCACTTGTTGGTTAGCTATGCTCGCCATTTGGGCCTACTACTACACGGTGTGCAAATAGCAATGTCTTTGTTGAATTATGTTATGTTATCAGCTCTTTATTAATTATGTTTTCTATTTAGTTATGCCACGGTTGTGGTATATGATAATAGAGTATTTTAGCTTGCACTGTTTTGACATCTTAGGTTTGACTGCGTCAGCGTCGGATTTTAAAAAAAAAGAAAAAAAAAGTAGTAGTAGTAGTAGTAGTAGTAAGTAGAAGTAGTAGTAGTAGTAGTAGTAGTAGTAGTAGTAGCAGTAGTAGTAGTAGTAGTAGTAGTAGTAGTAGTAGTAGTAGTAGTAGTAGTAGTAGTAGTAGTAGTAGTATTAGTACAGAGATTTGTGTTTGAAGCATTACAATAATAAAATAATAATCTCCGTTATGCAAATTGTCTAAGGATTTTCCGTATAAAGGCGCACAATTTTGTTAGGACCGACAAGTTTGTATTCGAGAGCAGTTGTCCGAATTTGTAGTGGTTTTGTCGGTTATGATAATATTTTGGAAGAAATAATTTTCTGTCATCACAGAAAAAGTCGCATAAGAATAGGTAATGATGCTCATCCCCAATATCGTGCTTTTCGCATAGGCTACATATTACTTTTTCGCTGTGTAAGCCATCCTATCTTCCCTTTTCTATAGGTAACTTATGATTACAAGTTCGAAATTTGACTAAAGTTCTTCTGTTTAATTTATTTAGCTTTCTGAGATAAGGCTCTAATCTTTGTTCAGTTTTGAACATATTATATATTTTGGCTTTAGGCAAGGTGATAATTTGGCCTGCCCAAGTTTGTATGTACTGGGCCTTAAGTACATGTTTCAAATATCGCATATTAGAATTTGTTATGGTCGGCGTTTCCCAGAGGTGAGCCATTCCCACATTTTCACGTATACATTTAACTGTGGTCAGCCATTTTTATTCTGTATTGTTTTTGGTAAAGTCATTGTAGATATACTTGTATTGTAAAGATGATAGCTATGTTTCTTTGCCGTCCAGGAGTTTTTCCTAAAAAATTAATTAATTAATAATTCATAGTAATTTCTAATGGGATTTGTCCTAGCTCTCCATATACCATGTAACTAGGCGTTGTTTTTGCAATATTTAATATCCGCTTATAGAAGTGTAGCTGCATTTTTTCTATTGAAGTAAGATTTTCTACAACCTGTCATATGATCTCAGTTATATTCAGGTTAAACTGATTAGCCACTACTTCATACAGGTAAAATACTGTCTAATCTTAAACCAATTTGACTGAAAGACGTTGTTTCCACAGACAAAATCTACATTCAGCTACACGAATTTCAAAATAGTCAGTAGACATCATGTTGGGACCTTGGAAACCAGCAGTGTATTTTGAAATCATTTTGATCGAAACTCGTTGTTTCGACCCGAAACAGTGACTCAAATATAATGTTTTCAAAAGGATCAATAATGAATTAATAGTAGCGAGTTAATCGCTATGCATCGGCGACTATAGAGAATTCTATTCATACCGCTTACGAAACTATATTCAAGTTTGCTTTTGTTATATTCGAGTACGCGGTATACCTGCACGCGTACACAGTTGACACATGGCGGAGTGCGAAGTTCCAAGTTAAACGCTCCAAGATTTAGTAAATGCGTTTTCTCAAATAATCCCAATGCATTTCCATTTTTACCGGTGGTATTTTATTTAATATTGTATGAAATTACCGATACATATCATTTGTTATTTCCATTTCCCATTCCTTTAAGTTTGAATGGTAAAGCTTATCCGTGTATGCATATAATGCATCAGATTGTCGCAAAATGGACGACATCTTTCATGGGAGTCTAACTCTGCATATGCTGAATGTTTTGAAAGCAATGTGACTGAAGGTTGTTGGTGGCTAAGCCACCAACACCCTTCAGTCAAATTGTTTTCAAAATATGCAGCAGGTCCAGAGTTATTGCCCATTGAAATTATTGTCTGGTGGATTTAACAGTTAATAAAGATGAGAATATCACCAGGATGAATGGGTTGATTTTACTTATGATTACGTCTCCATGTAGAGGAGGATGTAATGCTAGGAAGATAACATACTGCATGATGATTTCGTCAGAATTGTGCGGTCTGTTTGGCTATCAAGAAGGCAGATACAATTACTTTTTTAAATTACATACAAGTATTTAAAGTTGCTATGAATTTGAGTTCAGAAATATACTTAGTCCTTCCGTGGTTATGCAGGCTATGACCCAAAGTTCGCATTTTCTCTCTACCAAGAAATATGAGCTAAAACGATGACACAAGATCCACGTGTGCATCTCGAAAATTATTCAATGCAGAGATTCCCACGTACCCAAGACCCAATGGCCCTTTCCAGTTTATCCATCAATCATATGAGGTCATAATGAACTACGTGAGGTGTATGATGACGTCATAATCAATGGCGTTATGTATGACATAATTACACGCGTCACGAACACCTAATTGGTGACCGGCTAAAGCGTTGTTGCGCGAATTTTATGTCTTTACTAATTTAATAAACATGCTGTTGAATATTTTGAAATTAATTTGAATGGGCGTTGCTGCTGGCATTGGCAGCAACAGAACCCAGTCAAATTAGTTTCAAAATATTCAACAGCATACCTGTACATTTTGCTGAAAATTGATAGTCAGAGAGTTCAGGAATCGATCGATTCAAACACGTGTGGGTGGACCTTAGCTAGAGATGGGCGGAGCATATAGCTAAATCTTGAAAGGTCCATTGCTGAAAATGTACTAGAGATCTGCTGAGCTTCAAGTGATATCGTTTTAAACGTTAGGAGAAAGAACAGTTCAAGCATTACTAACAAACATTTCATACGTAAGATATCGTGGTCTCGGAGAAGATTTCTCATAAACAATGACTCGATGGATCACATGTAAACTCCATATCAAATCAAGCCAATATAATTGGATTCAAGGAGATGACGACGGTTAATTTTGAAAGAAACCCATTTTTGTTTCAAGGGCGGCTAATTTCTGCCCAAAAAACGGACGATAAGATATGTCTTACATTACAAGTGCATTGAATTTGTGTGAGTTCATGCGTGGAGAGATAAAAGAAATCTGTTAACTATGACACCATATACCTGTAACCACGCCCATCCCACCCAATCTTAGGTAATCTTGAGCTTATGGGATGACACGGGATATCTTCTAATATGATTATTCAACTTCTCTGATCGAAGGGAGTTCACTTCTGTCAAAACAAAGACGGGTAATTTTGAACTATAATGGATAATCTTAATATATGACAACAAAATCAACAACCGGGATCACAGGACCATCCTGGACAAGAATGGCGTTGATCAGATACAACTTAGACGCAACGGAAAATTAATATCAATGCAACTGACAAGCGGTACCGCGGGTTGACCAGAAAGTAGAAGAGGAGGAAGAAAAGTAAGTGAAAGAAGAAGAACGATCCGAAGTAATAGAGGGTTCTATTTCTAGCTATTCCCGCCCCTTTCTAGCTAATCTCCGCCCACACGCTACGCGTTTTGGGATCGCTGCATATAATGTGTACCCTTAATTCTCAGAATCCTACAGGTAATTTGTTATGTAATTTGGAATTTTACAGGTAATTTGTTGAATATTTTGATACTAATGTAGCTTTCCAGAGTATGACGTCATATGACGTCATAATGAGCTAAGCGGCGTGTAGGATGGCGTCATAATCACTACGTCATAAAGGATTCTACACAGCCCGTCTTTTTAACTCTTAAAACTCCAGCACGTTGTAAGAATTGTATGTCTCTACTATTTAATAAACATGTTGTTGAATATTTTGAAACTAATTTGGCTGGGTGGTGTTGCTGCCTATGGCAGCAACAGCGTCCATTCAAATTAGTTTCAAAATATTCAACAGCATATCTGTACAGTTTTCTGGAAATTGATAGTCAGGAAGTTCAGAGATTGATCGATTCCAACACGGGCGAGGTACGGGTGGAGCTTAGCTAGAGATGGGCAGGGCATAGCTGAAAATGGAAAGGTCCATTGACTGGATGCTGTTGTTGCCTATGGCGACACCCAGTCAAATTATGCTCCCAATTCTCAGGAGAATGTCAATGAAAAAGTAAATCCATTTAAGAAATGCAGTTCCTACACTTTACGGACTATTCCATCTTCATGGCTGAGTATTTCTGTCAATTACATGTAATGTAATTGATGATATGACGTCATATACTTGATCAACAGAACGTCACAATCCTACATTATGGAAATAAACGGTGGTGGTTCTATTATTACGTCATATACGATACTCGACAGATGGATTTATCAATTGTAATTGCATGCAGATTAATCATGATCTGTATTGCTAAGCACAGTACGGCCATGGTATTTGCGCTGTGGGATAAATTATAATTTTGTTTCCAAAGGGATGATGATGATGATGATGATGATGATAATGATGACACTGTGTCTAGTCCACAGCCCTCAGCTCTAACAGGTTATTTTTTATATTAAGTCAGTCCTGTTTAATAGTAGTAATGGGTTGGTATAACCACGCTTTTTGATAGGCTTTCGCATGTTACGCGATTTCGGGTGGGTGGGCCTTAATTGACAATATATGAAGTGCCAAAATTGGACGCGTGCTCGTGGGCGTTCTTGTACAAACCCGCCACGGGTCCCATTTTGGCACTCCATATATAGACAATTAAGCCCCACCCACTCGAAATCACGTGACTTGTGAAAGCCAATCAAAAGGCGTGTCTATCGCACCCCTGCGGTTAGTGCCATGATGATCTAGATGTGAGAAAGACAGGTCTAATTACTGATTTTTTTAAATGGTCACTTTGGTCTTATACTATTTTTTCTAAGATATTATAAAATACACTCTAAAATATATGTTTTCGTTGTTTGCTCTTCCTCTTCTTGCGAATCCTGTAAATGCGATGATATAAGCATAAAATATATAGCATGTTACACTGACACAGTACCACTACCAACAGTAGAAAAATTATAAGATCCATTACTAATAGTAGTAGTTCTAACAATACTATAAGTATAATGAAAACATCCATCACTACTAGTACACAGACATGTTCACTATAACTCTCTCTGTCAGAGAAATGATGTCCCTGATTCCAGGTCCCATTCACGCCATTCTAGGCTGGTTTTATTTCAGTCTAATATTGGTAACTTCCCCAGTTTTTACACTGGTACGCAGTTATACTGCTGGATGGAGAGAGGCGACGAGGAGCGAAGGAGATTGACCTATTTTCCAGAGATTGTCAGTTGGCCTAACGGAGACGCGATCCCGGGGTCGCCGGTTTCACAACTCTGCTCGTTACTGCCTGAGGATGCATGCATGCCGCTGAAGAAAGATATTCATATTTTAATAGCACTCTGTCGATAAATTTCTTCAGTATCTGAATGCCACCATGCTTTACTTTTCAACCTATCAGAAATGTGTGTGTTTCCCTCGGTATAGCATCTAACCTCAATCAATCATATAGGGCCCGTCTATAGGTTTGACAGTGTATTTTATGAGCAACCATACGGGTAAGCGGTTTACTATTTTGAAAATAATCTTACTAGATGCTATTGCTGCGTCAGGAAGCAACGGGCCCAATTCAAACGCAACATGATAAGTATGTATGTATGGTTACTGTATTCTGTGGCTGTAGCAGTAGAAACCAGTATACAGCTGCAATCAGCCCTTCAACGCAACTGAGTGTACCGAGTCTTGAGGTCACCTCGTTGCAGGCTTAACAGATTTATACAATGACACCCTTTCCTGGCTTTATATTTGCTGACTCCCAGTAGGGTGAATTCCAAGGCTCTCTGTGCTGGTGTGTCTTCTGGCATCCTTAGCACATGGCCGAACATGGTCCATATTTTCTGGGCGATGAGTATGCGTATGAATATGAACACAATGAGCATTACATAATACAGAATGTGAAGTATTTGCACATACATAACACCACACACATTATCGCTTATGGAAACAAAATGGCGGCGACCACTGCTCACCATTAAGGAGATATTAAAAAGCAAATATATCGGTGATACAAATAAATGAATGCAAGCGCCAGAAAGTGAATGTTATGGTCTCTATATAACAATAGACATTTCAGATAAGATTAGAATCTCTTTAAATCCGATTGGTTCTTGAAATTGGGATTCTGGGAAATTTTGTATTCAAAGTAAGGAAATCTATCCAAACATGCGAGAAGTATTGGTGGCACTTGGTTAGAAATTGGCGGAGCATAGCTATAAGTGGGCGTGGCATGGCTAGAAATGGATCCTTCTATTGAGATATATTAGACACCACATGCGCCATCAAAAAGTGGTTATCTAAGGCATGTGGTCGTTTGCTACAAATCATTTGCAATGGTTTATTATGACAATAAATATTGGTGGTTCTTTACCAGAATGGCCACCTGTTTTCCATAAGCATTATTATTCGACCTACAAAAGCAAGAGTCCACTTTGCACATGCTGTGTTGTAGGTTTACCTATCAAGTACATGTTATCTTTTCCATGCAGATATCTCAGATGTCGAGACAACCGACAGCGCAACAGACGAAACAGATAGCTCAGATTCAAGTAAGAATGGCCCCAAATATCAATGCTTAAGGTTATCGTGACCCAATAAATAGATGCGAGCTGTATTTAATATGCAGACCATGGCTGAGAATATTCCATTATTACGATAGCACGTTTCATCAAATTATAAGCACCACGTTTAATAAAGATCTGTGCAATCTTCGGCTTAACATCTTTGGTAAAAAAGAAGACATAGACTTAATAAATGGTCCTCTTTCTAGCTATGCCCGCCCATTTCTAGCTACTGTCCGCCCACATTGTATAAGCGGTTGAATTGGTTCTAACACGCTGAACACTGAATTCGCAAAATCTCAATTTCAAGGTAACTATAGAGGTAGACGGTTGAATGGTTAGAAACTATATTAACTGGGACCTGTTGCTGCCAATGGCAACAGCTCTCAGTCAAATTAGTTTCAGAATACAGACTGTTTATTAAGTTGTGAATTCACCAAAGAGACAATTCAGATGTTTACTTTCGGACCTTTGACACATCCGTGGTGGATCTTTTAATTGTGATGTCACCTACCAAGTGACGTATTATAATTATGACATCAAATACTTGAGTGACAGATCGCATCATTTTCATCAAATGGTAACTGTCACATTTATTTAGAATCTATTTTCTCGGGGTGGGGGGGGGGGGGGGTGAACATCTTCAGTAGAAAATTAGAATATTCATAACAGGCCACATGTGAGTTGGGTTGCCATCTCTCTTGGACTCCGATACTTAATAATATCTGTGGTCTATGACATCATCAATTGGCAAACTTGGTGTGTGCTGTTCTTGTTAGCTGTATAAACATCTACTGCATGCGTTGCGTGCAATATCTATGCCTTACTTCTAACAGAATCACAGTGTGTTTACATGTGATTAACGTCATGTATGACAAGTCATATGTATTGCGGGGATCAGTTTATATTCAGTACTAGCCATGTACAGACTGCTAATATAAAAAAGGAGGAAATGCTTTCCACATCATTTATGCATAGGTCTCTCTCCTGCACTCACCCACGAAAAAAGCATATTTTGCAGCCATTTTTAACTAGGTAGCCCGTACAAACGACTTTTGATCTGTACACAGTGAATACAATTGGATGTCAATGATGTCTGGATAAATTTGATGATGATGATGCTATACCACACTATTTTTGGACACGAAAAATATCGGGGTGCTCATGTATGTAAACTATAAATCTGATCAGATGACAGAATTTACTTAACAACTACAGCTACTTATGAACAAATCTACTATAGCATTACCTCATGATGTCTTGTAAAATACCTTTACTCATGTTAATGTCCTTCAGGAGTATATAATGCCATATGTACATCTGCTCACAGGACACTTATACTAACCCTAAGCAAATTTACTTGTGCGTGCACCATAGATATAGTATATATTCACTAGATTACTCATGGACATACCCTCGCCATGGGACCAGTTGTCGCGACCGCTGGATGCCTTAGAGTTCAGTAAACTCGCAATTGTGCATGCTCGGGTATTCACTGACTGACTCACGCAGATGATCAGCTATATATATATATATATATATATATATATATATATATATATATATATATATATATATATATATATATATATATATATATATATATATATATATATATATATATATATATATATATATATATATATATATATATATATATATATATATATATATATATATATATATATATATATATATATATATATATATATATATATATATATATATATATATATATATATATATATAAATCACTAATTTCTCTTTTGGTAATTTGAAGAGAAATTGAACATACGCAAATTTTAACATATGCAAATTTATATAATTTTATCAGAAATAAAATTGTACTTATATTAATCTGACACTTTATTCAAATACGTAATAATATTAGCAACAAGAATATATTATTTTGGAGCCTATACATCTGGCCAGAAAATACTGAACTTTGAAATGCCGCCTTTGAGAAGGTCATGAGAGTGATCTACGAATATATACTATATCTATGGTGTGCACGTATACTCACAGGCGTAAATGCCTGCACGAGGATGAGGCTTTATCTATATGGGCTTACAAAATGGAAAGGCCATAACCGTGTTATCGGTTACAATATAAAACAGAAAACCAATATTGGGTATTATCAAGATTATCCATGCAACAGAACTCGCCTATGACGACCCTCAATGATCTTTGAAATATTGTTGCAAATATAACAGGTGGTAGCTCGATACAATAACCTACATTTGTCATGCAAGTAAACTTCGAGGACTACAGTAGTGAAGGGTCCCACTGGGAGATATTGTTATGCAAATGAGCTCTTGACCTATTTAAATACTGTGTTCTGATTGGTGTTCTGAATGAGTGGGTGGAGGCTATTGTTCTAAATGAGCTGGAGGATGCTGTGAGCTATTGTTCTAAATGAGCGGGTGGAGGCTGTGCACCATTGCTCTAAATGTCCGGCTACATGCTCTTCTGTGTTCGCCAAATGACATTTGTGTGTTAATGCATAGATTAATGTGTTTAAAAAAAATAGGTATTGATATGCATGAGTAATGATGAGCGTGTTATGGCTGATCATGTTTAACGTATTAATTAGGTGGGCGACGGCGCCCCCCCCCCCACTCGTGGTTGAATTAAAAAGTAGAATATTTTGAAACTAAGTGGCTTCCTATGTCATCGAATATGACTATTCAATAATGGCATACTGTATGAACAATAGTCACATATGAATTGCAGGTGACCGGCTGTGTGCTATTGTTCTCCTGTTAAAATGATTAATGCAACATTTGACCCTATCTCAACCAATCAGGATTTAGAACAATAGCATCCAGTGGCCACCTGCATGAACAATAGCTCACAGCCATGTCATTTAGAATGATAGTGTCCAGCCCCCACTTATGAACAAAAGCACACAGCTAACACTTATGAACAATAGTGCACACCTGCATGAACAATAGCACACGTTGGCCACCTGCATGAACAAAATGGGTTCTAGTTCGTATAAAAGCAATATGATTTAACATAAATGCATGTATCAACTGCTACATGCTATAAAATTGATTGAAGACGTTAATAGAATTGTCTTAAAATAAATAATGAGAGTTTAATGTGTAAAGAAGACGTCAATATATAGTGAAGTTATTCTCTCGATACTAATCTTGTTTCTTAAAGAAAGTAGTGAACTATATTTGACCATTTAGAATTAGGATATTGATTTATTTATACAATTAAGGATGATAAACTCAATGAACAAGAGAATGCTATTAATGCGACCTTGCAGCAGATGGCCAACGAGGATCTCATGGCATTAAACAATAACACTACACAACGCATGTATCGGACACCATGTGAAAGCATACTTGACCATGCTCATCAAGTAGCTATCTTCGATCAAACAGAACAACGCGTCGCACAAAATAAGACTAGTGTCTACATGGCGAACTTTATGCGGCAAATATCATCATGTATTCCGCTTACTAATGGTGATCTTAATCAATATTTGTAGCATGTTGACACTGAGCTATTGAGCAATAATGGACAATTTCTATTAGATCTGTTGGATAATGACAGCGTACCCACTCCTAACGACATCGCGGTCGACGCGAATATTATGCAGTAAATATCTGACTGTTTACCGCATGCTGACATATCTTCTTCTACCCAACCTCAGTTCGTTGATGTATTAGATGTAAATGTAGCTACACGACAAGTGCCTATCTTTGATCAAACAGAACAACGAATTGCACAATATGTGACTAGCACCATCGTTACGAATATTATGCATCAAATATCTGCACACATTCCATTAACTAATAATGATCATAATCAATATTTGTTACGTGATGACACGATCTATCAATCAATAATGATCAATTCCTCTTATATAATGACGTTGCATATGCTCCTATCTAACCTCAGGTAGCTGGTCTGATCGATTATTCAGACTATATAATGTCGAAGACTATGTGTAAGTTCCGTAGTAAAAAATATCATATTGACAGTACTGAATATAGCATATCATTTAAGAAATGTCCTATTGCTGATTCGCCATTAACTCATTCAGAGTTTATAACATGCAGTGTTCAAACTCTGCTCGATACATATAGCGCCTATAGCAATGTTCAATCAAATGACCATGTAAGAATTGAGATCATTCATTTGGTGTTGGATATGCCTATCATGATGGATTTTATGACGTGGAATAAAATTACAGTGGATCAAATTTTGGATTCGATTCAAAAACTAATTCAGTCAAACACTAACTGCAAGCTATCAGATAGTTTTGAGTTTCATGTTTTTTTGCGTTGAGGACCACAACTCTGACAGTCAGCATGATATTCACCGCGGTGCGATCCATCATAAGCATTTAAATCTGTTAAATATACATTGCGATGATAAAGACGAGAAGAAGTGAGTAAAAAAAATGTATTATATCCGTCCGTGCAGAATATCCATTCTGTTTTGCAGCCGGTATATATCTAGACATACAATTTATCGAGAACACTAAAAATCAGATCACTAAACAGGAATGGAACAATTTGATTCATAATAAAACATATCAGATGCCTATGGCGCACGAGTATCATGCAGCATGTTGTATTCCTGAGCACGAGATTAATAGTACTAACTGGTTGAAATTTCAACAACATTTCGGCAACGAATTTAGTATCCGCATCTACTCTGAGTCAACGCATGAATGTCTATTCAGTAGCGCCTCTACTACTCTAGCATCAATATATCGTTTACATTCGGAACGCGATAATCACATTTCATTAATAACGTCTATCACAGCATTTCTTATGGTGTGCAATTACTGTCCCCATTGCAACGTATCATATAGTAATACTCACGATTGTGTAGCACTCTGTCACCGATGTTTCTTTGCTAAATCAGGTATCGACGCATGTAATACTACAGTTGCATTGCATATGATAATGTGTAATGATTGTCATCATAAGTTTTATAACGAGCGATGTATGACAAATCATCGTGCCAATGGGACATGCAAAATTGTATAAAGCTGGTGATGAACACATATGCGGGATGACTAAATTTCACACGTGTAAAGAGAAGTTTAATGTTAATGAAGAACATATTTGTTTTAATAAAGTAATTGAAGAAACTGGTATGTCATTATCGCTTGCGCGTGCCATGAAAATGGGTGATGAGGATCTAACATACGAATCTTATCAAAAATACGTTATTTATGATACTGAAACATATTTAGAACCCGTTAAAAATACCAACACTAATATTGTCGGTGAGCATAAAGTTAATCTCATGGTAGTGAACATTTGCTCTGACACGTGCATTGAGCAGCCACTCGAAGCTGAATGCGCTACATGTAACCGAGGCATGACTAATGGATATGTTCGGTTTCATGGGTTAGATGCTATGGATCAGTTTGTTAAATGGATAACGTGCATACAATCTAAGCATGGTTATAAATATATCATGTGAAAATATGTTTTCTCTGACAACCTCGTTATTGCGCATAATGCGCGTGCATATGATTCGCTTTTACCTTCATCTAAAACCCTCAAACATCATCATGCGTGGCCATTCAGTTCTCTCATTTGAAATAGGAACAGTTCATTTCATCAATTCCATTAACATTTTTCCTCTTTCATTGTGTAAGGTCGGCGATGCTTTTAATCTTCCTGTGTGCAAGGCAATATTTCCCCATTAGCTGAACTCGGCTCAGTATTGGGGTAAGGTAATACCCTTTCCTGAGAGGGAGGTATTCGGCATACAAAATATGAAAGCAAATGAGCTGCTTGAATTTGATCAATGGTAAAATGAGCAGATATCTAGAGATGCACACTACGATGTTGATAAAAATCTCATCAAATATTGTAATGATGACGTAACCATCTTACATTTAGCCATGTCGAGATTTAAGTCCTTATTTTCTGAATCAATGGATGGACAAAATCCATTCGTATCATGGATAATGTTAGCAGGTTCATGTAATGTAGCATATCACACTTTATGTCTACACCCTGATAGCATTCAGACTTTACCAGACTACTCGCTAAGAGCAAAACGTGCATATAGCATGATCGCTGTTGAATGGATGGAATGGGTTAGGTTAAGTGAGGGCTACCAAATCTTACACATGCTAAACCAGGATGAGCAAAAGGTTTACGGTCATTATGTAGATGGCTTCGCTCCATGTGAAAATATCATTTTAGAGTTTTGCGGGTGTAAATTTCATGGGCATGAGTCTGAGTGCTGTGGCAATAAACGGGAGCAGTCATATACACCATACGGCGATCAGACATGCGAAGAAGCATATTCTGCTCTTTAATATTGTATTTCATTATTCGAATCGCACATATATATGGTAAGAATTATGTGGGAATGCGAGTTTAAGAAACTAATCACTAATATCGATGGACTAAATGATTTTATCACTGAATTAGACTTAGCACACACCATAGCTCTGCGTGACATGCTATTTGGTGGGCGTACATCCGCAATTCAATTATTTCTGGAAGCGGATGAACATTCTAAGCAAGAATATTTAGACTGCGTTACCATGTACCCATCAGTGATGAAACGATGTTGTTTTCCAGAAAGTGCATACAAGGTAGTAAGAGGCAATGATTTGAATGATGAGATGGTGCATGACTTCTTCAGTCTTATTAAATGCAAAGTCCCCCTCCTCGTGATTTATACTTTCCAGTTTTACCTACTAGAATAAGTAAGTGGCCCATGTTTGTGCTATGCATCGAATGTGCAAGAATCAATCAATCTACCATATGCGAACATGCAGAAGAACAACATGCCTTATGCAGGACATGGACCACTCATGAGCTACAGTTAGCTATTTACCTCAGTTATTTCATTAAAAAGATGTACAAAGTCTGGCATTATCCTGAGTCATCACAATATGACCAACATGGCGATAAGGGACTATTTTCTGAATACATTAAACGCTTCCTCAAAATTAAGCAGGAAAGTAGCGGATATCCAGACTGGGTCTGTAGTGAAAGCAATAAAGAGCGCTATGTACAAGAGTACTATGTGCATGAGGCTATACAACTCGACCCAGCAAAAATATCAAATAATCCGGCTCTACGTTTGTGGCCAAATCTGGATTGAATATTTTGAATATATATATTGTCAAAATATTCAATCCAGATTTAG
The DNA here is from genome assembly GCA_034401795.1 of Chaetoderma sp. LZ-2023a. Taxonomy (NCBI): domain Eukaryota; kingdom Metazoa; phylum Mollusca; class Caudofoveata; order Chaetodermatida; family Chaetodermatidae; genus Chaetoderma; species Chaetoderma sp. LZ-2023a. Next base: position 147,303,337 of record CM067359.1, read on the forward strand.
CTACAAACATAGAGCCAGATTATTTGATATATATATATATATATATATATATATATATATATATATATATATATATATATATATATATATATATATATATATATATATATATATATATATATATATATATATATATATATATATATATATATATATATATATATTGGGTATTAATGCGAAAAGAGCTACTAGAGCTTTTGTGGGATAAAAGAAAGTCTGTCAGCAGTATTTCATTCCTCAAAGATAATCTTTTAATGGTGGTGTATTTAGTCAATGAAGAGTACGTTGAGTCCCCATTAAATACCAACTGTATTCTTGCATCATTCGTGACAGCTTATGGGCGAGTAAAACTGTATGAAGTCTTGTCCTTACTCGGTTGCCATGTAGCCTATCATGATACAGACTCTGTGGTAGTTAGTACTCGTGAAGGTGAGCTGACCATTCAAGATCGAAGTGGGTATCTGGGATCTTGGATGAGTGAAATCCCCTCCGACTATGAGCCAACAAGTTTTTGTGCACTCAGTCAAAAAAAAATATAGTCTTGAAATGAAGCGTCACGATGATCCATCGATTGTCAAACAGGTATCAAAGGTTAACGGTTTAACACTGGGTACTGAACAATCAAAACAAGTAAATTTTGATGCGATGAAAAAATCCATCGATCAAATTGTAAAGGATGGTGAAATTACAGATAGTAATAGCGTACTACTAAGCTACACATCTAAGATCACATGCACGTCTCAATTTAGACTTCTTTCAGTCAATAGTAGTAAGATCTTCAGACCCATCCTCAAAAAACGAATTTTGAAACTGGGCGATTTATCTTCAGTTCCATATGGTTACACCAGCATAGTATAAATATAAATAGTGACGTTGTACTTTATCAGTCAGTTCTTAAACAATGTCAGGGTTAACCAAAGATGACGAAGCCGCACTCACTGCATGCTCTATGATAGCATATGTCGCTAGTCGGTCTAACGATGATAAGGATAAGATGCATGTATTGATTATGATGAGTATGCGATGGGTTTTAAGCGATGGTATAATTAACTATGGGAGGATTTCGATCATGACTCAAATTAGTACATTGTTATTACCGGAATATGGAATAGACATTGACCAATGGCTGCGAGTATTATTATTACAAAATCTCATTAGAAACTTCATTAGAAACCTTATTAGTTGACAATATCTAATATTTGTGATATCATCTTCATAATGTACTACTGAACCATGGTCACTATCGTTAACATGAACGTCGTTCTCAGACACGTGAGAACATTAGAATGCATCTGCCATGTTCATGTACATTCACGTTATTATTCATAAGTGTATGCTGCATGCTATTGTTCATGCAGACGGCCTCTGGATGCTATTGTTGATGCGTGTAGTCACCATTGTTCATGGGTGTCAGCTACACGCTATTTTTCTAAATGTGCATCTGTGCACTATTGTTCTAAATGGTTGTCTGTGTGCTATTGTTCATGCAGGTGGCCACTTGACGCTATTGTTTCCAATGAGATATAAATGATGTTGTCTCGCATGTCGCATCTATTGCTTTCAATCATTTATAATGTCGACTGATCAATGTTCAAAGTATTTAAAGCAATCATCATATTGGTGCGACCTCGGAAATTTGCGCATAGCGAGAACGATTCGATTTGATGAAAAGTCGTGTATCGATCTGTTTCATCCTGATGGTTATCCTACTAAACGTGGTGTATATATAAGCATCGTTTAGACAACTGGTGCATATAATTCCTGATCTTGAAGAGAAAGTACGTCATGCACACAAAAGGTAGGGCATACAATTTACATATTCACTGGCCTCTTCTGTTCACATATCTATCAGCGATGATTTTCCTTGCATTGACATATGTTACTTTTCTGCTCTGACGTAGCTCCATGAGCTATGCCTAATGAATTGTACCTGTCAGATGCTGAGTGTGAAGTTTTGAAACTGAACGCTGACTCGCTGTTATCCGCATTGCCTACCTTTAATGGTAAAACAGAACAGAACTCTGCAGAGATGTTTTCCACATTACCTCTGAGCCTTTACATTATACAGTAATCTGAACACGTCTGACATTTTACCTACTACGTCAACTAGCGATACTGATGATCCAGTATTGTCAATGGACATTTTGCCGGATACTATAGATGCTATATACCTCGACGACATGTGTGTCGATGGTGAACTAAATCTTGACGCCATTGATACTGATGATGAACTAAATCATGATGATATGAAATTATGCCAGTATTGTTAGAGTATTTATCATGCATGGCATTATTTCCCTTCACCTAATGAGTGCGAGAACAGCGATTACTCATGCATATGTTGTCTACAAAGATACGAAAGCTAGTGGTACAAAATTGTTATGGTTGCAGCATGAATCATTCGAGTCAGCATCAACATTCGTGTTTAGGTATTCATTTAAACTTTAATCCAATTGACAATCTTAAACTGTATATTGAAGAAGCATTGCAAGAAATGTGCGAAGATGAATATCGTTAAAACTTAACAAACATTACGTTTTATATGAACATATTTCTGATCGTACCGTTTGTGCATGATGTCATGGTTACGGTACATCATCGATATAATATACGATAAACAACTGTTAATGCCATAATATTGATGCCTATAATTAATAGATTGGGCTTAACCCTTTAATGACGAAACTATCCATCGCCACCCTCCTTAGCGGTCTGTCAACTATATATCTATGCTGATGAATATATCAAAACTAACATGAACGCGAGTTTGTATCTTTCTATGTCAACGCCCAGTCAAATTAGTTCCAAAATATTCTTCAGACTTAAATAACCATTGCGCCATGATTTAGATACGATTTAGAGACCTGTGGCAGTCATTCCAGTGGTAATTTTCAAAATTAGTCTTCTCTCGGTCCGCAGATGTATCTTCCTCTAGTCCACTAATTAGGATGGCTATGTAAGTTTTCACCATTAAAGGCGATGCCTTTATGGCAATATATTAATTTTCAGGTACAAATTTAGTCACCAAAGAGTTAAGTACTGATTTGTACCTGTTATGTAAGACATCATGGTTTAGACGCATCACCAATATACTATATGTTAATCAACTGATAACGTCATAATATCATTGCTTTTAATTAATATATTGTCTTGAAATTGCAGTATTAATAAACATATCGTGGTTTGATGTTGCATACTAGAATCATATCGATGTAATAATATGTTATGTCGTTTACGATGTCAGTATTAATAAAAGTTTAAAATGATTCAATTTGTTTACACGTTGTCGATTATGCTAATGAAAGTGCACCCAACACCCAACCCTCTATTGGCAATGTGCATCAGTATGTTAATGCAGCACTTCAAAACACATCTGCACTCTCCAAAAAATACACATCGAAATGCAGCTGAATAGAGATCTGCGTCCGCAATCACACAAAAACATAGCTGAAGCACACAGCACTTTGCAACACGCGCCATCAGCATTTTTATCTTTACCAAATAATGACTGGTGAGTGTGAAAAGCATTATTGATGGTGTAACGGTTCGCACGTTAACACATTCGCATGCATTTTAGACAGTCATGTCATGTCTCGTAAACACGAACATGCGTCATTACATCATATCATGCCATTGTGCTTCCGATAGGGTCACCACCAATATATATATATATATATATATATATATATATATATATATATATATATATATATATATATATATATATATATATATATATATATATATATATATATATATATATATATATAAATATATATTCTGAGCAATAGTAGGATGCAGTACTATCCTAACAATAAGATATCCGAGTTTAGAATGCAGCTACAATGCCATTGCCATTAGATGGCGAGTGAGAACTGGGAACCTCAAGCATACTATATCTCAGGAGCTGGCTTACTATTACTAGAGAAAGTTACATACAAATATATGCGTGGAGTAAGACAAAGAAGAAGAAGGATGAGAATAATGCCAAATCTGGTATTGTAGTGGATGTTGGTAAACCAACACCTGTTGATCTGGAAAAACTCAAAAGAGGCCTGCAGAATGATTAACCTAGCACACAGGGAAAAAGCCATATTCGGCGTAGTTTTCTCCAACTTAGCGAATCACATATTTTAAAAGTACCAAAGGGATACTATGCGCTGAAAAATATGGTAGACTATATAAATGGACAGATAGTAAATCATCAGAAATTTAAAAATAAAAAAATCTTTCTCAATTTTTATTTACATCGCGCGAATCTTGTATCTCTTATGACTAGACGTAATCATGGTATTAAGTTCGGCCCAGAAGTATCTAATTTAATTGGCTACGACGAAAAAATACATACAGGACCAATAGAAGTATTAAAATCATTTTGAAAGACTCGCCATGGCGGACCAACGACAGCATATATATACTGCGACATTGTCTCTCACAGTGTGGTAGGTGACACGTCAGCACCACTGCTCAGAGTGATTCCACTGACTAGTAGTGATGGCGGGAAAGATATATGCCAGTGGACGTTTCCAGATATTCAGTACCACTCTGTGTCAAAGAACTACATCGATACAATAGGAATACTTATAACTGATAAGTCAGGCTAAAATATACCATTCGAGGATGGTGCATCACCGAGTGTACTCTGTTTACATTTCAGATGATGACGATGAGAAGATTGAGTAATGCTAGTGTCTTGGGGCGGTATTATGCCAGTCAGACAGGTTATGGATATATTCCAGTATTTCTAAGTGCACGATACCAGGTGGGCTATGAGTTAGGTAATATCCTAGGTGGACTAGTATGCACAGCAAAACATTTCGCGAAAACTGTTACCAAGACAGTAGGTAAACAAGCTCTTAGCAGAGGATGTAATGGCGGGAAAGAATGTTAAATCCTCATTGAAATCAAGAGCGCATGGTGTAGCCAGGGCTCTGATACCAGAGGCTGTGACAGCAGTACATGGAAGATTGACCAAACCTAAACCAAAACATAAAAAGAGGAGTAATGTACGTAATGCTCAGTCAGCACATGCAACACCGATGAGGAAGGGACACAATAAACATCAGAGAAAACACACTGATATCTTCGATTGACTAAAACATGAAACTTAGTCATGCATGTGAGTGTTCAGAGTGAGTTGGACATTTTTCAGACACATCCCATAGTAACAACGTTGGAGTCTGCAAAATGGGAACAGATTCAACCTGTATCAAGCTTATCAGATTCTAGAGCGATCGAGTTTTACATCAGCAGATCTTCAGATAGATATTTGGATCTTACCCGGTCTTACATCTCGGTTAAAGTTAAGTTAGTAACGCTAGATGCAGCGGGTACTGAGACATGGCTTTGCAGTTGATGAAAAGATGGGTCCTGTGAATAATCTCCTTCATACGATGTTCTCACAAGTGGATGTTTTTTTGAATGGAAAACGTGTCAGTGACTCGAAAGAAAATTATGTTTATGCCCTTATTTTTAAACCTTGCTTAGTTATGGAAGTGATGCCATATCCTCACATCTCTAACTTGCTGGATGGCGAATGGACGATGCTGGCAAATATGATAATGTCGGCGATACTAACTTAGGATTTCAAGCACGCAGAAAAATGATGGCTGAAAGTAATACAGTACAATTAATTGGGCGCATACACACTGATATGTTTCTGCAGGATCGATTTCTGATCGGATCCATTAATTTGAGAGTACACCTGCAGCGGAGTAAAGATGCTTTTGCCATTATTTCTACAGACGATCTCTAACCTAAGCTGAAGTTATTGTCGGCTACCTTATTTGTACGTAAAGTTATACCATCCTCTGATCTGTTAGTATTGCACACGGTTACTCTGAGAAAAACAAGTGCTAAATACCCTATTCATCATGTTGTATGTAAAACCTTTATGGTACTGAGTGGAGTTATGAGTGTGGATAGAGATAATATATTTATCTGACAGCCTCCTCCAAGATTATTATTCTGTTTTGTACCAAATGACGCTTTAATGGTATTGTTACTAAAACCCCATTCAGGTTTTATAATAATAAAACTACCTATGCTACATGCTATATTAATGGGGAAGAGGTGACAACATCACCATTACGCCCATCATTTAGTGATGACATTTAGTCTGATGCCTACTTTTCGCTGTTCAGTGGTACTGGAGCACTATTTAAAGACAGTGGGTACCCAATTGATAAAGCACACTTCAGATATGGCACGACACTATTCACATGGGATTTTACTCCTGATTTAGCTGATTCGGAGCTCCGATACCCTACACGTACTCGATCGTTAAGAATCGTCTTCCATTTTAGCGAAGCACTACCTGATACAACAAACGTGATTTGTTGTGGTGAATTTGATAATGCGATAGAAAATCAAAAGTCATGTTCGATGACATAGGAAGCCACTTAGTATCAAAATATTCTACGTTTTAATTCAACCACGAGGGGGGCCGCCACCGCCCACCTAATTAATACGTTAAACACGGTCAGTCAGAACACGCTCATCATTACTCACGCATATCAATACCTGTTTAAAAAACACATTAATCTATGCATTAATCTATGCATTAACACACATATGTCATTTAGCAAACAGACAATAGCGTGTAGCCGGACATTTAGAACAATAGCTCACAGCGTCCACCCGCTCATTTAGAACAATAGCCTCGACCCACTCATTCAGAACAACCTATCAGAACTCAGTATTTAAATAGGTCAAGAGCTCATTTTCATAACAATAGCTTCCGGCGGGCCCCTTCACTACAAACTACTCTAGGTGGTTCATTACGAGATAGCACTTTGCTCCTTGAAAGTAAAGTTCTTAATTTCAAGACAAATGAACATTTGACGATTTTGATACTAATTTGACTGGGAGATGTTGCTGTAACGGCTTCCAGTTAAATTATTTGCACAATATTCAACAGAATATTCTTTACAGCATAAAAAATATGTCGTGTTTCTCTGGAATGGTTGAAGGGTGGTTAAATGGTAACTTTTATTTAGGGCCAAATGCAGACACCCACAATGGATAGTCTTTGCTGTCGTAGGTATTTGTTGAATAGAAATAAATATACGCTACAGTGGCGAGTGTATCGATGAAAACAAACCGCTAGATCTAATACACTGATCTATTTCTAGCTATGTCTCGCCCATTTCTAGCTATACCACGCCCATTTCTAACTAAGCATCGCCCATGCTTTGCATGTGTTGCGATCGGCTTTGAATCCCTAATTCCCGGAATACCAATTTCAAGGTAATTATACAGGTAACCTGTTGATATTTTGAAACTAATTTGACTGGGTGCTTCTGTTGCTTCCTATGGCAGCCTAAAACTGCTATGAACCTCCCATGGCAGCAACAGCGCCCAGTCAAATTAGCTAAAACTATTCAACAGAATGTTTATTATATAATAAAGACAGGTAATTGTACACTTGACAGACATTTCAACGCTGATACCGGACTTAGATATATTACATATTTTGATTGTGACATTATCCTACATGTGACGTAATTGATTATGACGTTATATATTTGAGTGACTGATCGGATTAAATGCTGACCTGCACATATTGCTGTTGAATGCTATTATTGATATGCTTACTAAATTAATGCAAGGTAAAACACCGTCAAATGAAAAAGAAGAAATGATTGCAGTGATTATTAATGCGCAGAGGAAATGACAAGAATATTATTGTGATCTGATTGCGGAAAGTGAGTCGATAAATTCTGCATTTGCGATAGCCACTGACCGCTTTATAGAATTGTTGAGAGACGTGTCATGTCCTATAGTCGGACAAGATGACATGTTGTTCAGCTGGAATATTATAAACGGACACACATGTTTCCCGGACGTGTGCCACGATTCTAACATCCGAGAAATTGTTTTTCTGTGGAATGGAAATAGAAAATAATACATATTCAAGTATAAAGAGTGAAGAACTTAATTATCAAGTTTAGACTCGGTTTTAATTCATCGTGATCGATAACGCTACATTTGGAATGGCGCCCGGGATTCATGCTCTGTTTAGAGTTGCTATCATCGCACTTGTGTCAATGGTACTGTTAGACATGGCACAATCAAGACATCTTAAGAAGTCAGGAAACGGTAGAATTGGGGATTCTTGCCGGGAATGTAATTGTGATTGCGCATTCGAACAAGCTACTGGGAGAGGTTTCTGGAGGTGGTGGTTCTTCCGACAAAGGGCAAAGTGTAAGCTATGTAGTGGTAGCCGTAAGAGACTATGCTGTCCATCAACTATCACGACAATTGTCACTCCAAGGATAACCACAGCAACAAGACCAAGTGCATCTTCAATGACATCAATACTTTATGGTGATACATCAACGTTGAGCGATACATTTAATACATCAAGAACTACATCATTGACGACACCGGGTAAGAGATTAGGCATAGAAGTGTTCTTGAAGTCTGGGATGGAAAAGAGATTATTAAGCCAAAATTAACGTGATACTTGAAGAATTTATTGAGCTGTGGGGATTAATTAGAAAATTAAGTAATGTCTACAGTAAAGCAGCATAGACACATGTTAATGGATGGTGGATGGATGTAGAGAGTCCCATTGGAGCAATCTAGTTTTAACCATATCCCATTCATTCATAGTTAAGCTCTGACCACGATTTGTTCGCGTTGGAATCGATCGAATCCTGAACTCCCTGAATCTCAATATCAAGAACACTATACAGGTAAGCTGTTGAATATTTTGAAACTAATTTGACTAGGTGCTGTTGCTGCCTATGGCAGCAACAGCGCCCAGTCAAATTAGTTTCAAAATAGTAAACAGAATGTGTATTAAATAGTAAAGACATAAGATTCTTACAACTTGGCGGACTTTTACGAGTTCCTGACGGACACATATACGCCATTTAGGACGTATTTTAATTGTCACATCAGCCTACCTGCGACGTATTTGATAATGACGTTATATATTTGACTGACAGATTTGATTCATCCATTCGTTTGGAATTATTTTTGATGACAACGAACCTTATGGAATCCCAGTGCTGTGTCGCCACCCTTTCCCTTGTTAAAATTGAACCCAAATCGGACCATTCGTTTCCGAAATATCCATAGATACAGAATCTAATCCGACTCCTATCCGGGTGGGGTGGGCGAGGGGGTGTGTCTTATCAGGATCACGGTCAACGTATGAACATCCTCTTTCATGATAACGTCAATTGTGGTTTAAAGATTTTAGCCAAATAAGACCATAAGTTTTCGAGATACAGGTCGGGATACAGAGGCACACAGGTATAATGCATTACCCTCTTCCCCAAGCTGGGCTATGGCAATGCATGATTTTCACATTGAACGTATCCCTTACTGTAGAGGAAAATATATGCTCAAATTCAAATTCAAAGTTATTTGTCTTGCGGTATAATAATTCAGAGTGGGTATTCCCCAAAGTCATAGCCTATAATCGAATGGACTCCCGACATTAGCCTTTTCATAACGAAGCCTACCAAAAAAGGTCTCTGCAGTGCTCTTGAAGAATGTCCATTTGCATGCCAAGAAAAGACAAGTCTTTACAAATTTCCCACTGTAATGAATGGCTGGATAACCGAGCCAGTCATTCCAGTGACCACTTTCTTTTTACAAAAATAGTCTTGTCTTCGCCACCAAATGGACAGTCAATAAAAAAATGTTTTGCTATTCTTGACCAAATTTAGATGTTCTGAGAAGATATTTTCTGTATTCTGACTGATAAGCAGCATCCTTAATTTGATTCCTAATTTTACCAATTCTTAGCAATAAAAGTTTAAATTTGGACCAATTGTCAACAGGTCCAGATTTAATCTTTATCGATAACCATTAACAAGTTGTTGACCATAATGCCATAATGAAACATTTCCAGAGCTTGGGCTTTGTCTCAGAGATCCATTTGGGGACAGTTATGGAGACATGTTATTAATTATTCGGGGTGAGCCCAGGGTTTAAATTCCCGGATCTTGTGGGGGCAGTTATGGTCCAGATAGATGAGCTTAGAGGCATGCATGGGTTCATCAAAATAATAACCCAGGATATCACGCTTGGCTTGGGTGACAAATACGATTAGTTTCATCCATTGGTTCACCAAAAATAATAACCGGATGCTATTCTTGGCTTAGACAATAAAGACGATTAGCTTCATCTATGTGTTCTCCAATGAATTTAATCCATGGGCTCATCCAGATTAATAAATATCATGCCTCTAAACTCATCTATCAGACCCATAACAGGCCAAATACAGATCTTAGGGCTTCTGTGACAAAGGCCCTAACTTGCACCCATGATCTCACACTTTTGGAATAGGTGACGAATACGATTAGTTTCATCCATGGGTCCACCAAGAATAATGCAATGAATCACGTCATTCCGCACATCCGTTATCAACATTTTCCTGGCTTTTAACATTGATATTTGCCAGAAAATAAATATATATGTCTCACAGTCATACGTGTAGAAGCCTGGCGTTGTTGATGCCATTCACAAGGCAATTATGACACTTATGGGTTGGGTGAAATACCGTACCACTCATTTTGTGGATATCTTTGTGTAATTAACAGTCAATTTCCTATGAAACATTGACACCTAAACAAATAATAATGTTACGACGAATGTAATTTGTGATTGGAACTTACTTTGTGTATTAACTGTCGTATTGTAGAGATTGAGAATTTACGGCCAGCATGCAACGGCAGATGGAACAGCTAAGCAGCTACTGATTGTACAGAGCGTATGATGCCATTGATGTGTTTCATCATATTCGTATAATGTAACATAAGTACGTGAGAATGAGGGGGGGGGGGTGGTGCTTTACTCTTGTCTATTAAAATAGGATTAAGTTGGATTTGAAAAAAAGAGTGGCGTGGACCCGGGACCCTTACCAGACTCTGGGCCTCTGGGCAGTGCCACCCCTGACCCCTGCATCGACCATATGTAGCTTCAACTTAAAATAATTAATTTCATAATTTGTAGGTGTGAAAACATGTGTTATGTTCAGCCAAACTGGTTGTAGCTTGCGTAACGGTTATTGTCGTTTAAAAGGAGATTGTTTTATTGTGTTAGTAGTGAGTAAATCTTCTGAATGTATCAGGAATTTCAGGAAATAAGAAACGTCTACATGGCGGACACTGCATGTGTCCTCAACAGATACCCACTAGTGACTGGCGTGGTGTAATAGAAATAATATGTTATGATAAGTAGCTTTTCGTGGCAAATGACTGTAGTTCTTTAAGAATGGTGGTCTTATGACCACCAATCTTAAAGAACTACCATCAGTTGAGTCCCGAATCTAGTCCATACTAAAACATAGGCTTGATCCGTAACGTAAGCGTACACGGCTAAACATTTTAAAATCATGTTACGTGTTCCTTGGACAATTCAATTTAAAGACAATGGAGGGATCTGATGTGTTACTCTCAACTATCTGAAGTCATTATCAAATGTATCACTTATTAGCTGAATTCACAATCGAAGTGAAAGGCGCAGCTCCGTTACAGATGTTGACAAGTCCGTCAAGTGTACATATTGCATGACTTTCTACCAATACCAACAGTCAAATTAGTTTCAAAATATATAACAATTTACCTGCATAGTTACCTTGAAATTCAGATTCTATGAATTCAGGTTATCAAATTTCAAATCGATTCTAACCCCTGTAAAATGGGACGAGCTTATTTATAAATTGGCGGGGCATAGCTAGAATAGACCACTCTATTATGATATTCGTGAACTGTCTGCCGGCTGATTTTAAGCAGACTACATTTTCCATGAGACTTAACTCTAGATCTGCTAAATACTTGAAAACTATTTGACTGAAAGTTGTTAGTGGCTAAGCCACCAACAACTTTCAGTCAAATTGTTTTCAAAATGGTTCTCAGATCCAGAGTTAAGCCCCCATGGACATTATTGTCAGCTGGCTTGCAGCACTCATGGAGTTAACCATCATCATCATCATCATCATCACGTATCACATAGCTGTCTAATTTTCTAATGACCGACGGTTATCGATTACAAGATGAACAAATATCTTGAATTTAAATTCGTCTGTGTATAGAAATCGATTTAAATCTAACCGTGAGTCACCAGGACACACGTGTTGCCGCTTATTCAATTGTGAATGACTATACGTATATCCGATAACAATAGAGGCCTACCGATTTTGGTAAGGGCGTATAGTCATCGGTCAATAACAATTTACCTTAGATAAAATTGCCTTTGTGCTACCTATATGGATTAGGTGGGGCTGTACTAAAATATACTTGGTTATTGTTCGCCTTTGTTATTAGTATGACAATTAAAAATGTGTGCTGCTGCCGTATATATAAACCTGTCTATAGCAGACCCTTTGCAGACCATGTAAAAGTGTTCATTGATGCTACGTTGTCACTTAATGTCACATATTGTCTACGGTAAATATATCATTGGGTCAACCTATGTGTCTCCTTAAAACGCATGGTTTAGGTTTAAGACCATATGTCTTAAAGAACCGCCAGCGTATGGAACCAAATGCACGTGCCCGTTGTAAGCAGGTTTGACTGAATGAATTTAAATGTCCAGTCCCTTTATGCTGATTATGCACGGCTTTTATGACACACTGACCAGTTCAGACTAGATTCCCGTGATTTTTTGTCCAGAAAATAGGTTTGAACGAGCGCGAAAGCGCGGGGTTTGCCCTTTTCCGACATAGAGCGCGAGCACGCGATTGGTCTCTTCCAGTGTTTGCATAATATGTGAATTTGCAGAAATGGATGCGAGTATGTATGATTACTGTATTCCGCGGCTGTAGTAGCAGAAACATCCTACAGCTACAATCATTCCTTCTTCGCTTTTGCCCACTGTGTCTTGTCCTCAGCCGAAATCCTTAGCTTCCTCAGGTCCATTCTTGACTTGAGTGTGCCGAGTCCTGATTTCTTGAGGTCAGCCCGTAGTACGCTTAGCAGATTTATGCGTCTTCAATTTAAACTATAACCGGCCTATTACAGATTGCAAAGGCATAAATATAATCAACATATTTAATTATAAACACTACATGTGTTTGTTATAATCACAATGCATCAGAATAATGAATAGCTAAATCATACAGCTCCTCAGACCAGAGTAATACGACAACAAAGTCAGTTCATTGGTCTATGAGAAGATGATATAGATATTGTAACAAGTTCAGGTTCTCTTCCCGGCTATACAATAGATTATGGACGTAATTCTATTTACATCATATAGTGGTAATATTTTTCGAAGTTAACATGTTATGTACATTGCTCATTAGAACATCGGTGTCTATACGTTTCTGTTCCAAAAACCGTGATCAAATAAGCTGCTGAAATGTATTTTAACAAGTCCGACCTGATGTTGCTGTGCCTTTGGCAGCAATAGACCTTTCCAGAGTAATGATGTCATATGACGTCATAATCAACTAAGCGGCGTGTAGGATGACGTCATAATCATTTCGTCATAAATGTCTTTAACTCTTATAAGTCCGATATGTTGTAAGAATTCTATGTCTCTACTATTTAATAAACATGCTGTTGAATATTTTGAAACTAATTTGACTGGGCGCTGTTGCTGCCCAAATGAGTATTTTTGGAAATTTATAACGAAACTTTACAAAAAATAGATTTCTGTTATCCTTCAAATGGGCATTCATCAGAAGTGCAACGATCAAGAAAATTCAAATTTCTGCTTAGCCAGTGTCCAATTACAGACCAAGAAGGGTATCTTTGAAAATTTACCACTGGAATGACTGGCTCGGTTATCGAGCCAGTCATTCCAGTGGTAAATTTTCAAAAATATTCCTCACTTTGCCTGTAAATGGACATTTCTAAAGATCACTGCAGAGGGTTTTTTTTTACCAACTTGGCCATTAAAGGGTTAATGTGCCACTAGAGGGGTTAATAGCGTTCTTTATTTTTGCATAAAAACTTAACCCAGTTGATGTCTGTGTTTCATTTATCCAATTATTTTCGAATTGAGTCTCTAAGGTTTTCTTCATCGGCTTTATTACATGATTTCGTTGATAGTTTCAGCATCTAAGATATATATATATATATATTTCATGTTGTCATAAAGAAATTGTCCATATATTCCATCCATTTTCTCTTATAATTATGTTGCCTTCTGTATTTTAAAACAATTAAGTATAACATGGATGATAATTTACCACATCCTGAGTTTATAAATATCAATCCAGAATCTAATCATATTTCACTTGATTAAAAAAGTCTAGAGGGTAGGTTCCAGTCCCACCGTAAACTGTTACATTCGAGGTACTCATTTTCATCTTCAACATAGTTTGATAGAAATTTATTTGACAGTTTTCGAATAATTGTGTGCTGTCAAAGCCTCATAAACTCAGATCAATATAACAGTATACCGGCTTGACCATCATATTAAAAGTTTACATTGTAGATCAAAAGGCATATCATTTGTGGTTATCTTTTTGGTTAATACATATATTACTTCTCTTCCTAATCTGCATGGCTTTGGCCCATATATAATTTAATAAAGTTTATGTTAATGTTTTTGATATTTTTTAACCATAAACTGTTTCTGACCTAGGCGGCAAAAGATACAAGTCGAATTAGTTTTTCCAAAGTATTCCACACCTTAACTGTATATATATAAACTAGTTATCTGGAAATTGAGATTCTGATAGTCAGGGTTCAGGCTGTTAAAATCAATTCAAACGGATGCACACAGTAAGCAGAACTTTAATAACAAAGTGTAAGCTGGCCTAGAAATGGATAGCTCGATTGATAAATAATAGAGGAATCAAGTTTATCAATCAATCGTAAGACGTCATAATCAACTGCATCACATGTAGGTTGATGTCAAAATTAATTACGTCATGAATGACGCGATTTCGTCCGTCATGAACGCATACTAGTCCGTCAAATTGTACGGATTGTATGTCAGTACTATTTAATGAACATGCTGTTGAATATTTTGAAACTAATTTGACTGGGTGCTGTTGCTGCCAAATTAGTTTTAAAATATTCAACAGTTTACCTGTATAGTTTTCTCGAAATTGAGATTGAGAGTGCAGGGATCGATCGTTCCCAATACAGGCAAATCGTGGGCGGAGCTTTGCTATAGATGGGCTGGGCATAGCCAAAACGAGATTCACCCGTTGCAACTTCTTGTCCTCAAGAGAAAAGTTATTCAGTATAAATATTCTTTTGCCTACATGACTTAATAAAACATGATATATTGACGCCAAATTACAGGTAATCGCTGTAGCATTCTTAACGCTACATTAACATCTCGATCGATACCTGCCGCAACATGAATTCTAACAAATCTTTATTCTATCATTATCATGTTGATTATTTTCAGAGACAACACAAAACACAGAGCAAACAACCCAACCTTCACCAACAACATCAGCAACCCAGCCGTCAGGAACAACGCAAGCAACCGAACCTGCCACCACGCCTGTGGGTACAACACAAGCTTCAACAACAAGCAAACCTGAGACAACAACAGCAGCCCCAACAACCCTGCCTCCTGCGACAACAACAGCTGCCCCAACAACCCAGCCTCCTGCGACAACAAAACAAACAACGACGCCCCAGCCTGGTACAACGGCGCCTACCACTGCACCAACGGCACCCGCTGTAAGTAACTAAGACCTGCTCAGTTTTTGAAGTGAAGTACTCTAAGCCTCTATTGGTAGCCTATGTCCTTAAGTCTTGTGTTAGTCTAGGTACACGGTAATGATGCCTATGTCCTTAAGTCTTGTGTTAGTCTAGGTACACGGTAATGATGTCAGCTCCACAAACCGGCAAGAGAGAATACTTACTAATGCCCAGCTGTTAGCTCTCGCGTGCCCTGAATTTGTGTGAGAATTTTGTCTCAATTGAATATGATGAAAATGTCTCATGCTAGACATTTTTGGACAATTATGACAGGCAACGCGATTTAATGGGTTAACCGACTTTATCTAAATTGACAATGAAAATGTGCAGCGTTCTAAATAAATATCACGTGATAAAAATCTTACGTTACGTTCGCTGCTAAACCACGCCCCAGTTATCAGCTTATTGGCCTATCTCTTGTGCTTATATTCTAAGCTAATATACCATGACCCATACGAAGTAATCCGTGCTATCAAGCTGCCTGAGCTCGCCAAAATCTATGATAATCGTTATAATACACCCGTCCCCGAATCGGGTGACACGAACGACTAATAATGTTTGCATGTCCGCGCTGCACGTGAGTGATATGAGCGAATTTACGTAGCCTAAATGACCTCGAGCCAAAATAATTTGCCGATGCAAAATATGCTAAAGGTGCTTTTGAGCAACCATCATATAGTCTGATTAGTGGTGATTTGCAGACCCCCACGTCTGCCCGTCCCCTAAAATAAAAGTGCAGCACTGCGCGTGATTGATAAAGTAAATATGATAGTAACAGCTTCCAGTCACATTACTGTCAAATTACTGAGTATCTATAACATTTGAACATTGATATTTAATTATTAATATGGTTAACGAACAGTCTGTCTGACATTTACACTAACACATGGTTATGCCCTGGACATGGTACCATAATAGCAAACTTTCTACAAGGGCTTTGACTAGGCGGCAACAACCAAAGGTTTTACGATAGCCATGCTATCGTTGTCGTCGTCTTCGCCGCCGCAGCCGCCGCCGCCGCCGCCGCCGTCGTCGTCGTCGTCGTCGTCGTCGTCGTCGTCGTCGTCGTCGTGCTTATTGTCCTTGTTCTTATGTCCTTTACTTATTTCGCTTGATGTTGCTACAGGTCAGCTGTGACTCTGCGTACGGTGCACTTAATCCCACACATACTCTGTGTATGACGACTAATGGTAATTTCACTGGAACCTGTAGCGTGGATATCCAGGTCATTTTGGACACGCATAACGGGTACAGATCTGGCGTGACCCCGCAGGCCATAAACATGCAGAAGATGGTGAGTGTGTGACACCATACATTTAATGAAGGCCTCCTTGTTGACGTGGACCTGCCCACGCGTGGATATCCTCTGGAAATCAGGATCATGTTTTAATATACCAAACCAGCTAAAATGGATGCATCCGATCTGTCACTTAAGTGTATGCCGTGAAAATCAATTACGCCACGCGCAGGCTGACGTCACAATCATAATTGACACAGAATACTCCGCCATGAAGCAGAAATAATCCGTCAAGTGTATGAATTGTATGTCTTTGATGGATTTCCTATTTAATGAATATTTTGAAACTAATTTGACTGGCCGCTATTGCTGCCATAGGCAGTCATAGCACCTAGTCAAATTAGTTTCAAATTATTCAACAGTTTATCTATATAATTACCTTGAAAAGAGGATTCTGAGAATGCATTGTTCAAATTATATAAATCGATCCCAACACGTGCAAAACGTGGGCGGGGCATAGTTAGAAATGGGCGTGGAATAGTTAGAAACGGGCCCCTCTATTGCAAAACAATTAGTGACGGACGCTTAAAGCGGTTAGCGCAAAATTCTATTTACGTTTAGGCATAATTATTAACAAAATTCGATTTACATTTAAGCGAAATTAGATTTTTGTTTATGCGTAATTATAAGCGCTTAACTGAAATTTGATTTTTGTGTTAACCACAAGTTATCCGAGTTGAATAAAATGTCAGAGATTTGTTCTATAACATTAGGACTAATCCACATAAAAGTACTTGCTTTTCAAATTCTTTCCATACATTCGGTGTTTGAACATAGACCACTATGACTTCATGTTAAGGATTTTGCTGCGATATTTAAGTTTTTGGACTTTGATTATTTTAGGGCTAATTTGCATCCAATTTATATGTATTATGCTGTTGTTAAGATTTTTTCTAATGAGAATTTAGTGAACAACGTTTTATCCGATTTGATTAAAACACCGTTTTGCTCTATGTAACGATTAAATTACATGATTAAAATGTAGATTTTGAGAATTTAGACATATTTTTACTAGGTTTGAAGTTCAAACCCAGTAAAAATATGTCAAAATTCTCAAAATCTACTTTGAACGTTGATTATTCTAGGTATGATTGACATCCAGTCTGTATGCTGTGTTTCAGGTTTTTGAAAAGACATATACATCAACATTGGGTTATCCGGTTTGAATAAAACGTCACAGATTTCTTCTATACAATGTTTGGTACAAGGCCGCATTGATTTTCACATTTCCGATATGTTTTCGGCGTTTGAACTTATACAATTTTATGTCTCCAGGTTAAGGATTTTGCTGCGACATTTACGCCGTTTGTACTTTGATTATTTTAAGACCGATTTGCATCCATGTTAAATGTATTATGCTGTGGTTACGGTTCTTTAAACGGCATTTACATCATTAATGGTAATCTGATTTTTAACAAAACTTTACAGATTTGTTCTGTACGATGCTTAGGAATATATTTCCAAAATTTGCCCATATTTTGTGGCGTTTTACCCTTGATATTTTATGGCTGATTTGCATGCACTCTATATGTACAGGTTACTGGTATTGCAACATTAATCTTTTTAAACGACATTTACATCAAAGGGGTTATCCGCCTTAAAGGGATGCTAATCTCATCTCAGATGTTGTATTGTACCGATAAATTATGGTTCACAGATTCCATGTCATTCATATCATGTCACATGCCCTTATCTGTATCACAATTATCTGCTTTGTAATATCGCGCAAATATTGAACAGCGAGCGCGACCATTTTGTCTCCTCGAGTGATAGTGTGTGATGCCATGTAAGTGCCAATGCATTACATTCTTTACTATATTTAATACTTATCTCGTTGAATATTTTGAAACTAATTTGACTGGAACTTCAAGCCAAATTATTTTCAAAATCTTCAACAGGTTACCTGTATGATTGCTTTTATACGAAATTGCCGAACTATAGCTGACACCTCTATGACCGAGCGTATATACCGAGACGAGCGCTCTAGGTTTTTTCTGATCGGTTGAAAAGTAAATTGTGACACATGACAGCCATCATAGGGTGTAGAAATGTACCAACGTGTAGCTACTAAAGCCTGAATATCGTTCTTTAGCGGCGTGATAAAAAGCTTAAAATTACCTGCATAGTTTATGAGTGGAATATTAGCTCACCTGAATAGATATCGAGAGATGAGGTTAGTTATCATTTAAATATAATTTCACAGACTGTTTTTATATGATGCTTAGAACGGGTCCACATTAAAAGGAAATTGGTTTTCAAAATTTGTCTCTGCTTTTAAAGCGCTTGGACGTTGATTATTTTCTGGTAGATTTGCATCCAGGTTATATTCATTATGATTTATTGATCAAGGTTTTTTTCAAATGACAGGTTACGCAAAAGGGGTTTAACTAATTTGAAGAAAACTTCACAGATTTGTTCTATATGATGCTTTGGACTAGTCCACATCGAAAAGATGTAGATTTTCCAATTCTTTCCATATTACTTCGGTACACATGTACAGGCGGTTCCACCTTACGACATCGCCCGCTTGTCGTTGTGGAGAAGCAGAACAGACCGTAGAGCACATGCTTCCATGTTGCAGTACGTATCAGCAGCTGAGAGAAGAGATCTGGCCTTTGTCAACCTCTTTTCTTGAAAAGCTGTATGGGCCTGTGGAAGAACTGCAGAAAACCACAGATTTCATCTTGAGAACGGCTCTCCAAGTGTGATACCAGCGATCGAAAAGAAGAAGAGGACTTCGTCGTTTGAAATTAGACAATGTTATGGGTTGAGGTTAAGGGTTTTTGCTGGGATATTTACAACGTGTGGGGCTTATGGATTATTTTAGGGTTGATTTTCATCAACGTTAAGCTTTTGTCAGATGACAATATCGAGAACCACGGTTTACCGGATTTAGATAAAAACTTCACAACTTCATTCTATGCGATGATTACATCTAGTCTGCATGATAAAGGAATAGATTTAGAAAATTTTGACATTTTTATTTTAGGTCTGATTTTCATCCAGGTTGTGCTTATTATGTCGTGGTTAAGGTGTTTTTTTTACCTCTTTGCTATCAACGTGATCATTTAATGGCCAAGTTGGTAAAAACCGACCTCGGCAGTGATCTTGAGAAATGTCCATTTACAGGCTAAGAGAAGAATATTTTTAAAAATTTACCATTGGAATGACTGGCTCGGTAACCGAGCCAGTCATTCCAATGGTAAATTTTCAAAAATACTCTTCCTGGTCTGCAATTGGACACCAGCTAAGCAGAAATTTGAATCTTCTTGACCAATACACTTTTGATTAATGTCCATTTGAAGTATAACAGAATCAAATTTTTTTTGTAAATTTTCGTTATAAATTTACAAAAATACTCTTTTTGGCTGTAAAAATCAAAATTTCCTTGAAAAGTATTCGCAATTAAATGGTTAATTGAAATAAATAATATTTTGAGCGCTTTAATGCGCTTCAAAGCGCACAGACTAGTTGTCAGGCAAAAACGCTTTGAGACGGGGTTCGTCATAAGTGCAGATTCTATGAGAATATTAATTCGAACTGCATGTGAATAGGCTTTGCCACTCACAATATTTTTCAAAACATTTTCACAATGAACATGTTCTATTGCTTTCACGATTCCAGATACTTTCATAACATGTATGGCACTGCTTAATGCACTCATCAAAAACTACAAACTCGTATTACAAATTTCATCATAATTTTCGCTTCGTCTATTTCTGTAGTTTGAGCCAAAGAGGCTGGGTCAAAGGTGATTATGTAGCACGGGACCTTGAGTTTGTTTCCCTGGTCTTAGATCCACAAAAGGTTTGATTATATAGTTTATGTATTATGGAGTTTCCGTCATTGGGATTCAAGTCTAGAATTGATATAGAATGGTAATTTGCCACATTCCTGCATCTTTCTTTCTGAACATGCATTCCATCTATCCACTCGAATTGCGTACATGTTGAGATGTGGGCGCATGGACTGTATTTTAGGTTCACACCTGAGTAGTAATGGGGGTATCTGTTCGTTATTGTTTTTTTCCGTGGAATATTGTTTTAACCAATCAAAACACTCAATTTCTCCTCGCTATTGTTTGGAGAACAAATTTGTGTGCATACGTTCGCCATTGTTCTCCAAATTCTTGAGAACAATGGCGAACAGTCTAGAACACTGTCGAAGCGTCTGAATGAATATTGCTGTTCCGGGATTCTGTAAATGTTAACCCTTAAGAGTTGAGTATTTTACGTTTGAAAGTCGCGGTGCGTGCCCCCCTCCATGGTTATCTACCGTGGTATGTAAGGTAAAAATAATAGATTTAAAGAGGAGGCCTGATAATGATAAGGGAGGTCGTAGGAGGAGGATGATGATGGAGTATGAGGAGGTTGAGGAGGGGTGAGGAATTACGCCAATGCTCGATATTGATGTATATTTAGAAAATAATTTGACTGTTTCGTTGCTTACGTTAATTTATTAGTAAACTATTTTGTTGAATATTTTGAAAACGTTTTGACTGTTGGCTTAACCGTCATTATGTGCAAATTGTTTTTTAAGTACTTAATATTTCATTTGCAAAAATGTCAGTCGTTTTAGATTTTGTGGTTGCACGATGATTAAAAATGTAGTCATTATGTCTCTGAGTGGTCCGTGTGTTTATAGAATTGTATGTCGAGCGTACGTATAATAAAAAGATTATTTGTTGGTATGGTTTTAACTTAACCATTACTGTCACAATAGCCGTGGGATCGGTCCTTAATTGTGTTACAAACATGGCACGTGTTAAGGAATAATGAAAGAATGTTAAAGCACCAAGATCAATCTTTATTCGAGATACAAACATGTCACGTTTTAAGGAATACTATAAGAATGTACCACCCGTCTCGTTCTAAGCGTGGGATATTACAATGTCCTCGCCTCATCGATAATAAAGCGTGCACCCTCTCACTGACTATTGTTGTTTACCTACGCATAAAGATTTGGCAATTAGGAGCAACATTACAAGCATAGTAGCATAATCATAGATGTTCGTTTACTACAAATATAAATGTATCCTTTTGGCTACAGGGCAATGATACGTTATAACCATGTTTTTACTATATAATTCAGTCCTGCCCTAAGCGACCACCTCGTGTTACACCATTACATGTGCTCTAGTGACTTTCTTAACCCTTTTAACCCTCGAATTTCTTCAAGAAAATGTTCATTTTCTTCATATTCATATTTGTAGTACAAGAGAAGACAATTTTTGAAAATTTATCATTGGAATGACTGGCAATGCAGGCTATCCATTTGTCTAGACATTTTCCCAGCAAACACACCCTACCAACCACCACCACCACCACCATCATCATCACCAACACCCACCACCACCACCACCACCACCACCACCACCACCACCACCACCACCACCACTACGACCTACACCCAACACCATGCATTAACCCCACCGCCAACACCCACGCACCCGCCAACCCATAGCGAATTTCTTCATATTCATACTTGCATCCTTAGAGAAGGCTATTTTTGAAAATTTATCATCAGAATGACTGACTCTGACAACTATCCATTTGTCTAGACATTGTGGCTGGAATGTGTGAGAGCGGGTGTTTGAAAAAAATGGCATATAGGTTGGAGAGGGTATGTCAATGAGGATTTAATAAAGGTCTCACTCGTATGTACATGTGCTAATATGCGATACTGCTAGTTATATGTTGTACCCTTGTACGTGCGTGCATGTCCTGGTGTGTGCCCTTGTGTGCATGCATGTGCCAGAAGACTATTTTTTGAAAATGTATCATTGGAATGACTGGCTCTGCTGGCTATCCATTTGTCTAAACATTGCGAGAGCAAACACCACCCACCAACCACCCACCACTGACACACCCATCATCATCACCAGCACCCACCACCACCACGGCGAGCATCAACTCCACCACCTTCAACACCACTGCCACTAACACCACCACTGCCAGTACAGACATCCACCACCGACCTCTAGGCACCACCACCACCACCGCATGTTGCAGATTGCGACCGCTTGTTGTGGATTGCGGATGCATGTTGAGGATTTGCGGCCACATGTTGTGGATTTGTGGGCGCATGTTGTGGATTTGCGGGTGCATGTTGCGGATTTGCGGGTGCATGTTGCGGATGACAACAAGTATATGTACATGCCTGAACACACATACATGCCAAAATGTATGTTTACATGTGCGGATGCATGCAGGCCACATGTTGTGGATTTGCTGGTGGATGTTGCGGATTGCAGGTGCATGTTGCGGATTGTGGGCGCATGTTGCGGATTTGCAGGCAAATGTTGCGGATGGCAACAAGTATATGTACATGCTTGAACACACATACACGCCAAAATGTACGCGTACATGTGCGGATGCATGCGGTGCGCATGATGTGGATTGCGGATGCATGATGCGGATTGCGGGTGCATGTTGCGGAGTTGTGGGCGCATATTGCGGATTTGCGGCCACAGTACATATAATCCTATAAATGGTACAAATTCAATCCCTTTTCTCATTCCAGTTAAAACATTGCAAAGTGGTTAGACGTGTAACTGCAGAGTAGTTAGGCAGTCAGATTTCTTTGAAGAACCTTGTAACTTGAACACTTGCTAGATTTATCCTATGATCAATATGCCGAGACATACATGTTTTGAATGTGGTTCAACTTTTAATAGGTCAAATGACCTGAAGCGGTATAAGATCCGATTCCATAGCGATGAAGATAGCGAAAATCTAGACAGTGAGGATGAAGAAATTACAGAGATGAAGAGTGAACATGATGATGACTCAATGGAGTCTGAGAGTGAAGATGAAGGTGAAGATGAAAAAGATGCCATAGCAATGAGGAACTATTTACCATATTCTAAAATATTAAGCATGTTTTACACGCTGAACAATCAGGTGTAGAAGATGAGGATGGTGATGTGGACACAGACCCAAATGGTGTAGGCAATGTGTCTATTTCCGTATATGCTGATGCTTTAGTTACAAAATGTATAGACATAATGTTCCAGTGGAGAAGATTACAGAACTCTACACTCATTAAAATAATTCGTCGGGAAATTAAAGATTTTATCGACGAGGGGTACGCATACCATGAAGCAGTCTTCTCAGCTTTTCGAAAAAGAGAGTTTCTGATCAAGAAGTACATAAGGAACCATCTAGGTGCTGAAGATAATGATGATGATTCTGTCGGTGATAGATCTGATCCATAAGGAATCAGTCATCGATAAAATAGATCTCCACAACATTGACTATTTGTTTATGCTACAGCAACTATATTTTTTATCATATGTAATATTTACTTCAATGTAAAAATATGGATACAAATAAAACATTGGTTCTTTATGAGCGTGTTGATTTGATGATTGTAGCTGCCCAGCCAGGTCCCCCCACATCCCTCAATATACAAATCGGAGCGCTCATGATGTTGGTGGTGGCAGTGGGGTTGGCAGTTGGTGAAAATAGGTGTTGTGGTGGATGATGGGGTGGGGTTAATGCTTGGTGGTGGGTGTTGGTGCTTAGTGGGTGGTGGTGCTGGTGGTGATAGGGGGGGGTGGTGATGGTGGTGATGGTGGTGGTGATGGTAGTAAGTGGTTGCGGTCACAATGTCTAGACAATGGTTAGCCAACTATATATTTTTGTTGTCAGGGTCTCATTGACTAGGTACTCATAATGCATTCATACTGTGTGTACCCGGACATGGTAATTTTTCCTAGTTTTATTGCCTTTAACTGGCTGACTGGCGAGGTGTTACAGACATTCCAGTGATCTACATCCTAGTAGAATATTTTGGAAACGATTTGAGCAAAAGTTGATGCGGACAGTCAAATTATTTTCAAAATATTCACGAAATATCTTGGAAACGATTTGATAGAAAGTTGTTGCTAATACCACGGTCAAATTATTTTCTAAATATTCGTACAATGCGCATTGCCGGCCTTGTAAACAAGTACGCTAGCATACCTCATCCCTCGTGCCAGGCAGCACCACGCTAGCATACCTCATCCCTCCTCCTCCTCACTCGTTCGACCTCAATTATGCGACCACCTCTACAGTCATTCCAGGGATATTATTTTCTGAATTTTTCAAACCTAAATCATGGCGCATTGGTAGTTTAAGCGAATAGTTTTGATACTAATTTGCCATAGGAAGCTACAATTCGCACTAGTGCCTTCATACGCACAAACTCTTTAAAAAGGTGCTGTTCAATGCGACAATTTGACATAGGAAGCCACAATTCCACTTAATTTCAAAATACTTTTTTACTACAACCACGAGGGAGCGCATCGACCACCTAACTAATACGTTAAACGATACAAGTGTGCTCGTCATTATTCGTCAACGATGACGATGGTGGACATTGTTCCCACCATTTTTATAACAATTTTTGATATTTAATAATTAAATGACTGTCGCTTTAACGACCACTCCTTAAATACGAGATGCATGATTATTATCTATATAATATTATACATACAACATCGCTTGGTTTACCTATATATTACCAACATAGAAATGTACTTTGCTCTGTTTTTTTGAAAATTAAATGACTGGTAGGAAGCCACTTAGTTTCATGTTTGAGGGTTTTAGATGAAGGTTAACGCGTTTGCATACACATTGAAGGATTAAAAGCGAATCATAGATGCATTATGCACAATAACGAGGTGGTCAGAGAAAACATATTTCCCTGGATACTTTTTTTAACACGCACAGGTTTTATGAGCGTTAACCATTTAACAAACTGATCCATCGCGTCTAGCCCGTGAACATATCCAATATTTTCGCCAGCATGTATGTGTCATTATATGGAGGCCAGTACGCGACATTTTTTGATAGGTTGATAGTCATCTCACGTGATATTCCTTATATTTTTTTTGTAATAGAGCGATGTAATATAAATATAAATGTTAATGTACATTCGGCTAAAATCTCGGCTAAGACCTATCTCAAAACACGGCCCTTTTCAGGGCCCACAAATCATTCGAAAGAGAACTTTATCTGTTTAAAAAATTAAATAATGTAATAAAGTTTTTACACACAACAACCCTCTTCACACATGCATACACAAACACACATTCTGATCCGTCAAAAGTGGTCAATGGAATATCGATAGCGAACTAGCCAGACGCGCTGCGCTTAAGAGCAGAGAACAGCACCAGGCGGAGGCCGGCTTCCATAGCATTCCTCCTCAGTATCCTCCTACTCCTCATCCTCCTCCTACGAGCTCCCTTATCAGACCACCTCTTAAACTCTATTTTTTTTACATTATCAGACCTCCTCTCTTATTATTTTTACCTTACAACGGTAGATAACCACGGAGGGGGGGGGGGGGGGGTGCGCCGCCGCTACGTTAAAACGTAAAATACTCAACTTTTGAGGGTTAACATTTACAGAATACCGGAACAACAATATTCATTCAGACGCTTCGACAGTGTTCTAGAATCTAGCAAGTGTGTGCGGTTGTTCGCCATTGTTCTCAAGAATTTGGAGAACAATGGCGAACGTATGCACACAAATTTGTATGCATACGTTCGCCATTGTTCTCCAAACAATAGCGAGCAGAAATGGAGCATTTTGATTGGTTAAAACAACATTCCACGGAAAAGAACAATAACGAACAGATACACCCCCCCCCCCCATTACTACCCGCCTGATGTTAGAGAGGGCGGTTGCCGCGGATCCAATGTATTTTATTGCTGGTATACGTTTATTTTTAAGAAGTTCTGAAACACTAATTCACCTCTACGCCTAACTTTACGATCTCTGTATCTAACTTAGAAACGGCTGACATGCCACACATCCTCCTATCACGTGACATTGTCCATCAGAGTGCAGATTCTGACATCGGCATTGTCTTCTTCCCATTAACTGAAAATGGACCTTTCCAGTTTTAGCTATGCCCGCCCGTCACTAGCTATGCTCCACCCACACGTCGCCGTGTTGAGATTGATCGATCCCCGAATGCCTTGACTATCAATTTTCTGAAAACTATACAGTTATGCTGTTGAATATTTTGTAACTAATTTGACTGGGAGCTGTTGCTGCCTCTGGCAACAACAACGCCTAGTCAAATTAGTTACAAAATATTCAACAGGAGATTTATTAAATAGTAAAGACATACAATTCGTACAACACCGCATAATCCGTCTTCAACTATGCGTTCGTAACGTACTTGTATACGTCATTCATGACCTCATTGATTGCCATTCTGTACGTCACGTAATTGATTATGGCGTCAGATACTCTGGATAGGTGTGTTGGTTGGGCGGCGGTAGGACAGTTTGCAATTTCTCACGTTTTATAGATTACTTATTGAGGCTGACTTTGTCGTAGCACACTGACATTCTTAGAGAAAATATGTCATCTAGCAACAACTATGACACACATCACATATATTTAATGTTAACTGGGCAATGAAGCATTGATTAAATGTTATTAAATATAGTGTTTCCAATGTCCGAAACGGTTATATTAGTTATATTTATGGTCCTTAACTGTTTGCCTGCTAAATTTCTGCAGACGACATTTTCTATGGCGCTTAACCCTAAATATACTGAATATATTGAACACAATTTGAGTGAAAGTTGTTGGTGGCTAAGTTGCCAACAACTTTCAGTAAAAGTGTCTTCAAAATATTATCGTGAGATGGCAGAAATACGACATCTGAAAAGTCTTTTGTCGGTGCACATGTATGCTGTGAAAGAGTGTCGCTTTTTCGATATATCAGCCGAGCCTTGAATTTGGCCGCCATCTTGGATTTTGAGGATGGGGGATAACATAAGTGGACGTGTGTAATTTATATCTGGTATCCATGAAACATTTCACTAGTAACTTACATACACATTTCACCTCTGCTATGATTGGAAATACAATCTCTTCTCATTTTCCTAGGCTTAGCGCTTATTGTATGTTGCAGATCGGATACCAAAAGTAAATAATTTGCCAAAAGTTTCCCCAAAGCAGAAAATGTAAAAATCGATTACGTCGGAATTTTTTAGACAGCTCATGCGAATTTCGGGTTATTCCAACAGACTAAAATTAACGATTACACCCGAATTCAGACAAACATGAAGAAAACTAATCCAGAAATTTGAACATTATTATGATTATTATAGGTGTGGGATGCTGACCTGGCTGCAATCGCGCAAGCTTGGAGTGAGCAATGTCAAATCGCACACGATACCAATACTCGATATTTGATTGGTAAGGGAAAGTCTGTCTGTCTGTCTGTCTGTCTGTCTGTCTGTCTGTCTGTCTTTACATTGAAAAACCCCGAAATCACACACACAAATGCACGCACGCACGCACGCACGCACGCACGTACGCACGCACGCACGCACGCACGCACGCACGCACGCACGCACGCACGCACGCACGCACGCACGCACGCACGCACGCACGCACGCACGCACGCACACATCTGAACGAATGCACGAATGCACGCAATAATACATGCACACAGTAATACATGCACGAATGCACGCAATAATGCATGCATGAACACATGCACGAACAGACGCACGAATGCATGCACGTACACCCACGAACTAATGTACTCACGAATTAATGCACCCACACCCACATACACACACACGCGCGCACACATACACCCACGCAAGTATAGATGCACACACGTACGGATGTACGAGCACACACCAACACACATATACACATACGAACAAACGCACGGACGAACGAACGAACGAACGCACGCACGCTAGCACGCACGTACACACACACACACTTTTGCAGACACAAAACTAAAAGATGTCCTACGGATATGATTTCATGTTTCCCCACCATTGATTTTGGTTGGGATTAGATTTATTTAAGAAAAGGAAGGGAGGGATGAAACCGTGTCATTGTTATCGGCAACCATAAGGTCTAACTTTGATCTTAGTAGCAAATCTTTCAGGTTTGGATTCCTATTGTAAGCTATTACTGGTCGTGCTTTGATCGGTTCCTTTAATTTAGATTGCAACTGTGAATATTCGTCTTTCATGGTTTTCGCTAATTCAACATTACGTCTATTGTATATGAGTTGAAATGGGATAATTTTGTTCTTTTGGGATATTCCTGGAGCTACATTTATTCCAAATGGTGCTTTTGTTTGGAGTGTTCTAATCCAATGGCCTTCTCGTATTTTGCGAAACGAAATCGTTTCTTCTTCACTATCGAAGGTCGGAATCTGTTCTATTGGCATGATTTCAAAATGATGCTCAACTGAATGATCAGGAAGTTGGAAATGTTGAGCAATTGGCGTATCTGCGGAGGTGTTAATATCAGGAACGTGGCGTCTAGCATGCACTCTAAATGTCTGTCTGTCTGTCTGTCTGTCTGTCTGTCTGTCTGTCTGGCTGGATGGCTGGCTGGCTGGCTGGCTGGCTGAGTGCCTGCCTACGTGACGGCATTCCTGCCCGTCTGCCTGCCTGTCTGCCTGCCTGTATACATGCCTGGCTGCTTGTCCGGTTTACACTCCCCTATATACCAATTCCCACCACCCACCGCCGTCCGTCCGCCCATACGCCCTCCCGTCTACCCAACTACAAATCCGCCTGCCCACCAGCCCGCCTGCCCATCAGCCAGCCAGCTAGCCAGCCAGTTAATAAGCCAGCCAGCCAGCCATCTAATAGCCAATTAAATTACTGATATTATTACGTTTCAGGTGTAAGCCCATCGCCTGGACAGAATGGCGCTTTCGGTTATGGTAGCTGGACAGCTGCTATTGCAGGCTGGTACAATGAAGTGACTGACTTCCAATACGGAATACCTCTGGCCGACTACAGCATGACCTTCGGTCAAATCGGCCACTACACACAGGTAGTTATTTTCAAATGGGAATTGCCTCGCTTGCATAACATCTACACATGTTAAAAGGTAATTTATAGAAAATAATCGGTTTCTGCAATAAGACAGTAACACCTTTAACGACACCGTCATCAGATTGAACACCAATTCATTTGCTGTTCAATTCTAAGACTGTGTGGCTAAAATGTTATTGCCTTAAGAAGCAACCGAATTCAGCAAACTTATTCCATATATGAAGAATACAATGACATAGGCGAATTCATCATTTTATCTCGACAATCATTCGTACACTCGATCTGGACTCGTAATAATTGCGATGTTTAAATAATCCGGATTTGCTTTGCAGAACTGAATTTATAACGTTTAGATAATCAGATCCAAATGATTTAATTGGCTTTAATGTTACACTTAATCTTAAACTTACTTATGTATGATTACTGTATTCTGCAGCTGTAGTAGTAGCAACACCGTACAGCTCAATCTGCCCTTCTTCGCGTTTGACCACTGTGTCTTGTCGTCGGCCAAAATCTTCAGCTTCTTAGGCCGAATCCTGCTTCTTGAGGTCACTTCGTAGCACGCTTAACATATTTGTACAATGACGTCCTCTTCTGGCTTTATATTTGCAAGGCTCTCTGTGCGGGTGCATCTTCTGTCATTCTTAGCACATGGCCAAACATGGACCATAATTTCTGGGCGACTTTTACGGACAGTGGTGATGCATTATACATCTTGTATGGTGCAGCGTTGGAAATGATGCTGTCTGATCATCGCTGTCCAATGATGGCACGGAGGTGTTTGCGGTGGCAGGCATCACGTTTGTATAGCGCTGCCTTTGGAGCTACGCAGTTGTTAAAGTTATACAGCAACATGGATCCGCAGGTTGCATTGTATAAACGTAGTCGTTTGTCAAAGGCATCTTTGATATGCGAATCCACAGCTTCCATAGGGACTGGAAAGCTATGTTCCCCATGTCGCAGCGTGCAACAATGTCAGCAGTACTACAAGGCAATGAGACACAGGATTTTACTTTTCTCCATGGTTCGGCGCCACGAAGTGGATCATCATTTTCTTTAGTTTCATGCTTTGTACACAGGTATATGTGGGTGAACTCTGGTTTGGATTCATTCCCAAAGTGATTCTTAATTTTTAGTTTGCCTGAAGCTCCGCAAGGGGTTTCTTTTCCTCGTCTATGAAGTCCACGTCGTCGGTAAATTCAATCTCTAACGACATGCCCAGTATGGACGCTGGGGTGGGTGTGTTGATTTTGTGGAATTTCCCCGCGCAGATTTCGATACAGAAGCAGGGTAACATGTGAAAAGCACAGGGGATAGGCCATCTCCCTGTGGGGAGCCGATGTAGGTCTCAAACTAGACAGAGTTCACTGACCTGCCTCGTACGCTCAGCCTTGTGTCCGCAAGTAGTAGTCTCACTAGTCGCAGCTCATCTTCATTGCAGTTAGCCTGGCGTAGTACATCTAGGATCCTTGAGCGTTTAATTCTGTCAAAGGCTCGTGACATGTCAATGCCCATTTCGTGGAAATCCCAGTGTTTGGACATGACTACAGACACAGGCATGCGCTGAACCCATACAGTGTCTGTGCAACTGCCTCCACGTTTAAGGCCACTTTGACATGATCCGGTTAAGTCATCGATCCTGTCTCTGATGCGGCACAGGGTAACATTGGACACGATTTTCCGTATATTGTTGAGGAACACAACGAGCCGCGGATTGGCTTGAGGGAGGTGGGGTGGGGTGGAGGTGGGGTGGGGTGGGGGCGGCGGCAGCACGAATCTTTTGTTTGGGTAGCGCGATAAGACCTTGGCCTACAACTTCGATGGGAAGGCAGTGCATAAAAGCTGAATTAATTAGGTGCGTGATCGGGTTTGGGATAATGTCACTTGGCATATGAATAGTTCTTTGCTCATGCCATCAGGTCCGGATGCACGCCCATTTTCAGCGTTTTGAGTGCCTTCTCAACTTCTGCTGTTTTAATTGGTAGTATGGCCTGGGGTCTCCTGAGCACGGGGGTCCAAGGGCTCATCATCGTGGTCAATGAACTGTTCCTTGAACCATTCTCGAATTGCTTCGGCATTACCCTTGGTCAGTCCCTTCGTAGGTGTGTACAGTATATACAGTACGGTGATTGGTGGTGTGTATGTAGTAAGTAAATCTGGGGGCTCGAGCTGCCGAAACATTTTTTGCCAGTTATCAATGAGTGTGATTTCATCTGCTAGGCAGTCTGCTTGTTGAGTAGCAAGATCTTTTAAATGTTCGCTGATGCGGTGCAGAATGTTATTGCATTCCCGGTGTAGTATGGCGCGGTCTTCACTTTGACCGCTTTGATAGATGCACAGCCGTAGCGCTTTCTCATCTGCTGATAGTATTACTACTATAGGGTCATCAGTATACCTAGTTTTGTTGTTTATGCGAACTCCTATGGGGGCTGGAAGCTGGTGATTCCCTACATTTTAGTATTTTAGTTAGGGCTTCATTTGGATTGGAGCTGACGTCGATGCTAGCTATCTGCTCCCCGGGGGCATATTCGTAGGACATTTGAGTGTCAAGGTCATTTACCTACTTACACTTAAACTTACTTATACACCCTTTTGAAAATGGACACGCGCTTTACTCCCGGAAATCTAGTTTCTAGTTTTCAATGAACCTTAAACTAATTGCAGTAAAATAGTTTTGGCACCATATATTTCTATAAGGCCCCCATAGCAAAATTACTTAGAGTCCCCAAAGCTACTTGTGGTCGAACTGTGACAAATTTGCATAAATCGAATATGGCCGCCATGCACCAGAAACGTGTAACATATTGGAGTTGTTAATCTCCAGAATGAGGTTTATTTATGATGACTGGACCAGGATTTAGAATACATGGTTATTTAATTGGATGGCAAGGTCATTTGCATAAATCCAATATGACCACCATATTAACCACTCATATCGGTGACCAACAAATCATGCACAATTCAGTCAGAAATGCTATGAAATGCTCAAAGCTTACAGAACTTCCAGTATGATGATTTCCTTATATGAATGCTCTACTAATAGATGAATCCAAACTGTCATTCAAGTATATGACATCATACATATTACATATCATATAGACTGACGTCACAATAAAAAACATACTGAAATACGTAGCTGAGTCCGTCGTGAACTTTTAAAAGTTCGTCAGTTGTACGAACTGTATGCCTTTACTATTTAATAAACATTTTGTTGAATATTTTGAAATTATTTTACTGAGCGTTGTTGCTGCCATGGGAGGCATATAGTTGTCATATCATATTTGTTGCCATCGGCAGCAACAACACTCAGTCAAATTTGTTTTAAAATATTCAACAGCTTACCTGTATAGTTTTCTGTAATTTGAGATTCAGCGAGGTCAGGGTTCAATCAATCCCAACACGGGCAAAGCGTGGGCGGAGCTTAGGTAGAAATTGGCGGGGATTAGCTAAAAGTGGATTTATACATTAGAGGAGTTGACATTACCAGTTGATTCTAACAGTTCAGAATTGGCGCATCATGTGTAGGCAGCAATGATTTCCAGTCATATTAACTTCAGAATATTCAACAGACTATGCTATGTATAGCAAAGAATTGCCATTTTCAGGGCTTTGTTGTTGAAAGGGTTAAACTTCCTTCTCAACGTGATTAAAACGGACACCTTTTTCGGCACCAAATGATGGTGGCTCGGTAAGAGTATGTGGCTTAATGGCCGACCATCATTTACTCACCCAAAGTCATTAACAATAGCAAATGGAAGAAGCCAGTTTTAGCTATGCCCCGCCCATCTTTAGTTAAGCTCCACCAACGCGTTGTCTGTGTTGGGTCGATTGATCCATGTACTCCATGAATCTCAATTACCTGAAAACTATATAGGTAAAATGTTGAATATTTTGATACTAATTTAACTGGGTGCTATGGCAGCAACAGCACTCAGTCAAATTAGTTT
The DNA here is from genome assembly GCA_034401795.1 of Chaetoderma sp. LZ-2023a. Classification (NCBI taxonomy): domain Eukaryota; kingdom Metazoa; phylum Mollusca; class Caudofoveata; order Chaetodermatida; family Chaetodermatidae; genus Chaetoderma; species Chaetoderma sp. LZ-2023a. The sequence continues at coordinate 147,337,039 of CM067359.1, forward strand.
CAAAATATTCCACATAATGGTTATTAAATAGTAGGCGTACAGTTCGTACAACTTGACGGACTATTAAGAGTTTTAAGACAGAGTAAATCGAATAATTTATGACGTAATTGATTATGACGTCAGCATACATGTGACGCACGTGATTATGACGCCATATGATTGGCTGAGAAACTGGATTCCTCAATTAGGTCCATTAAAGGAACACATCTCATCTTATAGTACCGATTCAGGTGATACAATATGCTACACATAATCTATGCATGGAACCTCCTTTATCAGAACTTTAAAGAAATGACATTCAAGCCTGAATATCTGTGTTGGCGGTAACAAGCAGAGATGTGAAAGCGGCGACCCCGGGATCGTGTCTCTGTTCGGCCGACTGACGATCGCTGGAAACATAGGCAATCTCCTTCACTCCCCATCGCTTCTCCACACAAGAGTGTAAATGGGTAGCAGTATAAAAACTGGGGATGTTACCAATAATAGACTGAAATAAAACCAGCCTAGAATGGCGTGAATGGGACCTGGAATCAGTGGCTCGATAGACGCCAAACAAATCAATAACCTCTTTTCCATCTCAGATTGGAGAGACGATTGGCCGTAGTGTGGTTGACTGGTAATTAATCAGCCGGGCGGGGTGAACATCTCGCTCGATTGTCAGGCAATCAGGTGGCTGACGAGTAATTGGTGGACAGGCAATCCCCTTCACTCCTCGTTGCATCTTTCCACCCAGGAGTATAAATGGTATCAGTGTAAAAGTGTGCAAGTTACCAATACTAGACTGAGGTAAGACCAGCCTAGATATGGGGTGAATGGGACTTGAAATCAGAGACTCGATAGACGCCAAATAAACCAATAACTTCTTCTCTTCCATCTACAGTATTGGGGAGACGAGTGGCATTGGTGTTAGTGTGATCGACGGGTAAACAGCCCGGCATGGTTCAGATACCCCATGACCCCTGTCAATCAGGTGGAAGATGGGCAATCGATGGAAACATAGGCAATCTCCTTCACAATTGTTGCCTCTCTCCATCCAGGAGAATAAATGGTCACCAGCTTAAAACTGGAGAAGGCACGAATAATAGACTGAAATATAAACCGGCGTAGATATGGTGTGAATGGGACCTGGAATCAGGGACCCGATAGACGCCAATCAAACCAATAACTTCTTTCATCTACAGTAGGAGGGGGTAGCTCAGGCTGTAACCAGGAGAGCTACGAAATACGAATATTTGAGATGAGATGCGTATTCTATTAACCCTGCTTGTGTCAACAGCACTTAAACGCACTCAAAATCATACTTTCCTCAATTAATCCGTCAATGATAAAGAATTTAAAAAAAAAAATTAAATTTCTTGCTGTACTGAATGTCCATTTATTGGCCATTGAAGAATCTTCTTGTAAACTTACCACTTGAATTTTCAAAAATGGCATTCTGAAAAGGTCATTTTGGCCGGTTGATGGTCAAGAAATACAAATTTTTGTTGCGTCTTTGTCCATTTGCCGGCCAAGAGAAGACAGATTTTTTTTAATTTACCAATGGAATGACTGGCTCGGTAACCGAGCCAGTCATTCCATTGGTAAATTAAAAAAAAAATTGTCTTCGCGTGGCCTGCAAATGGACATTCTTCAATATCACTGCAGATCCACTTTTTTGGCCGACTTGACCTTCAAAGGATTAAGTTGACACAGGATGGGTTAACCGACGGTCAGCCTTTTGTTAGCACCTTTAATGTCCCATACAGTGTCCATAATAGACAGGTTTCACTGTATTTTACCAGGTGGTCCAGGACAAGGCATCGCGTATAGGATGTGGATGTGCTCAGTGTAAGGACGTTCTAGCTGCTGGACGGACATACCCACACTATTTCTGCAACTACTTTGGGCCGTAAGTGCATTTATCATATAAGCAAGCCTTCTAGCCCGTTCCATATTTTTCGATATGAGCACACGTGCCATATTCAACGGAGTATTTTCATTGGCTGTTGGGTGCGCAACCCATTTAAATTGACCAATTAAAACATCGATTGATGTGAGCGTGACGCGTAGGGATTACTACGCGGTACTGTTTTACTACGATTTGTTTACTACGATTTGTCATTCATGAAACGTCATCGCAAACTGTCATCGTTTGACAGTTTATCAGTCGGCAGCGCATTCAGTATCTGTTATCAAGTAGTGGTGCGTCACAGCGGCGGTATCGATTTCACGAAAATCAACAATGAGAAATCAGATAAAAGTCACATCAGCAACTATTGGCAAATATTTCAAAATTACAGTTCATATGATAAATAGAGAATCTGGAACGAGGTCACTTTTCATATCACTATTATGAACCACGTTGAAAATTATCAATTTTGCACTCGCTAAAGCGTGTGCAAATTGATAATTTTCAACTCGGTCCATGAGAGTGATATGAAAAGTGACCTCGTTCCAGATTCTCTATTTATCTCTCAAATTGCGCTGTGGCTATGGGCACAATTACACTATTATAAAGCTGCGTTTAGCTGGCACGCGGAATGTGGAAAGCGGGTTGCCGTAACGGAACCCGGAATATACTTCAGATCGCTCTATACTATTTTCCTTCATCCATTTACTTGCAAGCGGTGGTGGGTGGGGGGCATTGTTACCGCTACGTTCGAGTCTTGCGAGTCAATCCACATCAGTAGGAGCTACGTCCAACATGTATGGTCTTGAACATGCCGTCAAATGTGTCATTCCTGTAGAAATATACTAAAAACGCTAAAATTGTTATATTAGTATTAGACCGTACCGTTGACCCATAGTGAAGCACATGTCAAACAAGCCTTAATACACATGTACCGACCCGTATAGCGTTTCAGTCAGCCACATCAAATAATACCCCTGTACGCATCACTAGCAACTGGGATGGAGGATCATTGTGACTGCCACGTTCCTGACTCATGTGCCCATCCCAATCAACAGAAGATACTGTCAACATCTATGGTCTTGAACATGTCCTCAGATGTTACCGCCCTACAGAGATATGCCAAAATCGCTAAAAGTTGTGATGCCTTTGCAGTCTGGCGTTGATCCTATCAAATTATGATGTGACTATGAGCACACCATTTACCTTTCCAGTTTTAGGTATGCCCCGCCCATCTCTAGCTAAGCTCCACCCACACCTAGCTCGTGTTGGGATCGGTTGATCTGTGAACTCCCTGACTATCAATTTCCAGAAAACTATACAGGTAAGCTATTGAATACTTTGGAACTAATTTGACCGGGTGCTGTTGCTATGACATCAACAGCGCCCAGTTAAATTAGTTTCAAAATATTTAAAAACTTGTTCATAAATCGCAAAAGCATACAATTCTTGCAACGTGTTGGACTATTAAGAGTTAAAGACGGGCTTAATAGAATCATTCATGCCGTCCTGATTATGCCGTTAGCATACACGTTGCGTAGTTGATTATAACATCATATGATTGAGTGAGGAAATGGATTCACAAATTACGCTATGATTGCGCCATTTTGGAGGAGTCCGCTAATTTGCACATATATTACATTGATCAATAGGTATAGAAAACTTTCAGATGGATGACAACGGAAAACTACGACATGAACGACCTCAATCGCAAACTTCCTAGATGTCTGCCAGACAATGAACCGCTGTCTGAGAATTGCAGATCTCTGCATCAAATTATAACTTGGGGTCGATCAAAATAGTTCTGCGTGTGCGGCCAATCTAGTATAATTAGATTCACGACCTTCAGACGTCATGTTTATGGATCAAGTTCAATGTCAAATGCGGATATCACAATATTTACCATTTTGGCATATTACTTGCTTGTATAGCTGTGCTTCTAAGTGGTAAACTAAGACAGACTTGGGGATCTATCTTAAAAGTTTCTCGAGTGATCAATTCAATGGAATTGGTTTCATAAAATTCATATTATCTGGGCATCAGCAGTGCAAACATTGCATCTATATCTTTGGAAGACAACATTCTCTCACACAATAATTACATACATAATTTACGTTGAATTGAATAGCATTACACCTTGCAGTTGACCTATGAACGTGACCGCTGAATGGCATGAAGGGAATCCGTGGATTTACTCCCCAAAGAACTATCATGACAGAATCCAGTTTTTCCTTACTCGGCTAGGTAGATGCAGAAATATGCAGGTTTCAAATGGTGGCGGCCATCTTTATTTATGCGAATGAGGTCGTTCCAGGAAAATTTATCTGTGCTAATCCATATGAAAAGTTTCTATATCAGAATTGGCCAGAATATATTGCAATGGATGAGTACCAACTTTGTTGGAAAACTAAGTCATCAAGGATTGCGGGCTGACATCCGCATACAGAGGCCACTCTGTCTATGTCTAACCTGCGCAGACATTGTATGGGCTCAACGCATGTTTGTGTCGGTAATCATGTCCAAACACTGGGATTTCCACAAAATGGGCATTGTCACGAGCCTTCGACGCAATTAAACGCTCAAAGATCCTAGATGTACTACGCCAGGCCAGTTGCAATGAAGATGAGCTACGACTAGTGTGACTACTGCTTGTAGACACCAAGCTGAGAGTACGAGTCAAGTATGTGAAGTCTGTAGAGTTTGAGCCATCAATCGGCTCCCCACAGAGAGATGATCGATTAACGGTGCTCTTCACTTGTTACCTTGATGCTGCATTGAAATCCATGCGGGAAAGTTCCACAAGACCAACCCATCCCCACCACACCCCCAGTGTCAATACTGGATATGCCGCTAGAGATGGAATATGCCGACGATGTGGACTTCATATATGAGGAAAAGAAACTCCTTGACGAACTTCGTCCAATAGCTGCAAGCAACCTAAAAATTGAGAATCTCTTTATGAATGAATCCAAAACAGAGTTCACCCACATATACCTATATAAAAAGCATGAAACTAAAGAAAATGACGATCCACTTCATGGCGGCGAACAATGGAGGAAAAGTAGAATTTCGGGCTTACTGCTTTGCAGTACTGCTGACGCTCTGGAAGCTATGGATTCGTAGATCAAAGATGCCCTTGATAAAAAGGTTACGTTTATACAATGCAACCTGTGTAACCTTGATGTTGTATAACTGTAACAGCTGGGCAGCTCCAAAGGCAGCGTTAGACAAACTCGATGCCTGCCACCGCAAAACACCTACGCACCATCACTGGACACCAATGGCCTGACAGCATAATTTCCAACGATGCACTATACAAGATATGAAATACGTCGCCACTGTCTGTAAAGGTCATCCAGCAAAGATGGTCCATGTTTGGCCATGTGCTAAGGATGCCAAAAGAGACACCAGCGCAGAGAGCATTGGAATTCGCTCTACTCGGAGCCAGCAAATACAAAGCCAGACGAGGACGTCCTTGCATAAATCTGCTAAGTGGGTTATGAGGTGACCTCAAGAAAGCAGGACTCGGTACACTCAAGTCAGGAATGGACCTAAGGAAGCTAAGGATTTCGGCTGAGGACAAACCACAGTGAGCAAGAGCGAAGAAGAACTGATTGCAGCCATAGGGGTTTTCTACTACTACATCCGCAGAATACAGTAATCATACATGTATTCGATGTGTTACCCAAGTATATGACCTCATAATTAATTACACCACATGCTGGATGACGTCACAATCAAAATGCATAATGAATGACGTAGCTCCGCCATGATCATTGAATAGTCTGTCACGTGTACAGATTGTATGTCTTTGATGGATTTACTATTTAATAAACTTTCTGTCAAATATTTTGAAACTAATATGACTGAACCCTGTTGCTGCCATAACACCAAATTCACATTCCCATAATGTATACAACTCCAATCATGGCGAATAGCTGCTATTTAGAGATATTGCTATGGTTTTAGTAATTAGGCATTTATTTTTCTGTCACAGTAATATGAAAATAATCGACCCGTATGAGGATGGAAGTCAATGCGCTTCGTGCCCAGATACATGTGTGGCTGGACTATGTGGTAAGCGAAGGCGTTATATTTCAGATGAGATGGACTACTACTACTACTACTACTACTACTACTACTACTACTACTACTACTACTACTACTACTACTACTACTACTACTACTACTACTACTACTACTACTACTTTTCTTTGGTAGCACGAGCAATGGATTGTGTGGAAATCCATGTTAGCCAAATATACTCACTGAAAAGAACATTAAACATAGGATAAATCAATAGAACAAACGATTATATCTTCTTCTACTACTACTACTACTACTACTACTACTACTACTACTACTACTACTACTACTACTACTACTACTACTACTACTACTACTACTACTTTTTTGTTTGTTGAAAATCCGACGCTGGCGCAGTCGGACAAACTTCATGGAGGAACTCCTTTAAAAAGGCTTGCAAACCCACAGAAAAAACGCTGGTGAACTAGTAAGCCTGATTAATCTTACACCAAGACAACAAATAAATAACATATCTAACTAACGAACACTAATACAATCTAAAAATACATACCGCTTAAATGGTATAGATACAAAACAATAAGCTGATAACGATTTGATAGCAAAACAAAACTTAACAAAGGCATTAGTACTCAATCCAGGTAGGCCCATGTGGCGAGTGCAACTGTCCAACAAATGAAAAGTGACTCGTCAATCAATGACAAAGAAGTCAATCATTGACGCCAGTGGGCTGATTCTTTAAAGATCAGCGGGCGTAGTAGCATTTTGGTAGTATAAGACATATAGTCGGCAGGAAAATTACAGAAACATAGATGACACTCTTGTTTACATTTTTGATTTACTTTATTGTAAGGTTTTGTAAATTACCCGGGAACAAATAACCCTATAAAACCCTGTGCAAGTTTCTAAAATTACCCGGGACAGATTTATAATCCAATGGCAACTTATTTTACCGATTGCTTATTAAATTACTCCAGTCTGTTTATTTGTTAACATGACGTATTAAACATAACAATATCAAAATGCAGACTAAAATGAATTACATGACAGATTAATTAAAAGACACAGATAAAACAGTTGTAAATAAAACAGTTGTAGTAATTGAATGATTTACGCTAGTGCAGGCAAATTTATTTTTACGGTTCCCAACTTTATTGAAACTATGTTTGTTTTGCACCATATGTCTTTGAATACTTTTTCTTTACCGTGCTGTTTTAATCTAAAATATTCGCAAGGAATATGATTCAGCAGCAATGAACGCAATATTGCCTTTATTGCTCTATTGTGATTGTCCATAGATGGATTTTTCGCCTGCACACACCGATGTTTCCAAATGGCCCAAACCCCTATGGTTAGCATTGTTATTAAAATAGGCTTATCAGACTTTGCGATATTTACACCGCTTGCTCCAAATTCTCTAAATAACACTACATGTTTTTCTAGAACAATGGGCTTAGCTCCAAATTGTGCCAAGATTTGGCTGATATACTCCCAAAATTGTGACGATATTGGACATTCTGCAAATAAATGCTCGATTGTTTCCTCGTATGTTTGACATAAGTAACACCTATCAGAAGTCGTAATATTGCACTTGTATGTCAAGTGTCCCACCCATAGCCGTCGATGTAGTAATCGCCACAATAAATCATGAGCCATATTTGGTATGCATGGAAAATGTAAGATTTTCCATACATTTTTCAAACTGGATGGTTTATAGCTTGAATCATCCCATCTCTTAATTGCTATGGGAGGTGTCACTTGTTTCCTCTCATAACGTGGTACCATTCCTTGGATCTCATTTTGTATTTTAACATCTCATCATCAAGAACTAGTACAGGTTGCGGAGTCAAACTATTATGATCTCCATTTGGTAGATGAAACCATTCAATTGGTACAGCATGTTTTATTTTATTTAGTAACCGCTGGACATCTATATGCCTCATATGTGTTTTCTAGCTACTTCTTGCATTGAAATCAATCTACGTGTTTGGGAGTGTATCATATCAGACAAACGTTGAATGCCATTTTTTGCAAAGTACGGTAGATAAAGTACTGCATTGTTATAACATATATTACTATTGCGCCACAAATGCTGTTCTAGTACTTCTTTCCAGCACGTAGGTGGGGGCATGTATCTGTCAAATATTTCTAACTCATTAACTTGATCTTTAAACACATCTGGTATCATTTGGCTATTCGGAGGTGGCTTCTTTGAGGTAAAACACACTCCGTCAGAAATGGTTCTACAATTCTCTCCACGAGAGCTCGTGAAACACATTCCCACGTCGCATCTGATGTAATAAGATCATTAAAAAAGGTTAGCCTTAAAGAAACACATTTCACTTTAATATCAATTAAATCAAGTCCTCCTTCTAACTTAGCATTATTGAGAACATGACGGGAAACTAAATTCCTTTTTCTTCCCATATGAATGACAATATCAACTCGGTAACCTCCTTTGCTACATGTTTTGGCATGTGTACAACATATGCTGTATACCATAGCCCAGATAAAATCAATTTGTTGACAACAAATACTCTACCGAAAATAGAAAGACGACGACGCTTCCAATTTGCTAATATACTCTTAAACTTAGATACTCTTGCATCCCAATTTTGTGTTACATTCGGTTTTCTGCTAAAATAGATGCCTAAAATCTTAATCGTATCATTAGACCAATTGATTTCAAGTGGTTGGTCATTCCGCTCTTTCCATGGCCCCAACAATAATCCTTTTGATTTTCCTTTATTGATTTTCAAACCAGACGCATTTTGGAACTTTTCTAGTACTTGGTTTAAAATTGTAAAATCATTGTTTGAACTAGCAAACACAGTTGTGTCATCAGCACATTGTGACAGCTTAAGTTGTCTTTCTATGCCACGAATACATATGCCTTGAATGTTATTATTTTGCCTCAATGCTATGCCAAGGGATTCCATCACAATAACAAATAAGAATGGCGATAGGGAACACGCCTGTCTACCATCATGTTCTAAGACAATTTCTCTGGATAATTGATTGTTCACTAAAGAGCTACTCTTGATATCCGTATATAAAATCTGAAACCATTTAATAAAGTTTGTGCCTAACCCAAACGATTGCAAAGAATTAAAAAGAAAATCCCATTCCACACGGTCAAATTCCTTTTCGTTGTCCAAGGCAATCACAGCTGAAGGGATGCTATCCTTCTCAACCAATTGTATAAGGTCTCTTATTATCATGGTATTGGTTAAAATTGTCCTCCTAGGTACAGCACATGTCTGCTCTGTTCCAATGATTTCTCCTAAAACACTACCAAGTTTCAATGCTAGCGCTCTGGATATTATTTTGTAGTCTACACATAGTAGAGAAATTGGTCTGTAATTCTGAATTAGACGTCTGTCATCTCATTTATATATTAGCCTTACGTATGCCCTAGCCATAGTTGGTGGTAAATGACCTTTCTAAAAAATTTCAGTGGCTAACTCTCCCATTATCGGACCTACAAGGTGCCAAAAGGTTTGTTAAAATTAAACTGGAAGGCCATTACACCCAGGTGATTTTTCTAGTTTCATACCTTTAAGGGATTTAGTTAAATCTTCTAGTGTTAAGGGTTGATCACAGAATTCACTGCCTGTGTCTGACACGTTTTTGTCTATATTTGCTAGCAAGTCCAATTTTGCATCTTCATCAATTCCCTCGGACTTGTACAATGACTCATTTCATTGTTGGTAAAGACGGTTGAACCATCCGGCATGTTTAATGAGCACATCACCTTGTCTATTGCCCATGCTTTTATTAATGTACAAAATTATCGTGTTGGCTTTTCCCCTTCTGCATGCATCTGGGCTCTTGCTCTAATGTTTGCACCCTCAAACTCATATTGTCCTATATCTCTTATTTTACTTTTAATTTTAACCAGTAATTTATAATAATTATCTTCACCATTATTTACTTTAGCATTAATTTTCATCAGTGATCGATGAAGTGTTTTCTTGTGCTTGCATATTTCACGTGCTTTTCTAATAGCATACTGTCGGGAAACATGCTTTAAATCCAGTTTTACATCCTCCCACCATTGCAATGTGCTCTTAAATAATGCTTTCCTATTAAATCAATGCTGCCAACAACTCTCTATATTATTCTTATAAAATTCTTCTCCCAACAGTGTTGTGTTTAATTTACAAAACCCAACGCCTTTTGTTACCCAGTCAGCATTGACAACGGTTACACAAGCCATGTTGTGATCTGAGAATGTGACTGGCTTAATATTAACATCTCTCACCCTGTCAACAAACTATTCACATAAATTCTGTCCCTTCTTGAACCAACTTTACCATCTGCCGAAAACCATGTAAGATCTTTACCGTGAGGTTTTGATATTCTATAGGTGTAAACTAAATTTTCATTATCACATGTTTGTTTTAAGAGTCTATGTGATGTATCAGTATAAACGACACAATTAAAGTCACCACCCATTACTAAGTTCTCAGTGATGTTATCTAGTGCTGTTGTAGACATCGCATTAAAAAAATTACGACGTAGTTGATGAGATGCAGGTGCATATATACACAGCAACGTGAAACGTGTTTATTGTATATCTATTGTGACTCTCACCCGGCGACCATTTGCATCTGATACTGAAGAGATTTTATTTACATAGGCTGAACAACGAGGGAGTGTAAGAATTGCTACGTCAGCACTATTATCTTGAGATAACGAATATAATTTTCTGGATCCAGGAATCATTTCTAAATTATCGTATAATTCTGACTTCTGAATCTTTGTTTCCTGTATCAAAGCAATGTCAATCTGGTAATTTTATAGAGTCTCTACTAAGTGACGCTGTTTTATATCACTATCTAAGCCTCTACAATTGAGTGTACAAATGAGCATAAAAAGTAATAAAATGATGTGTACAACCGCCATTATTAAGCTACCTAAATTTTGGGTTTTTTACCCTCTCTTAGACCATTTACCTATTTTACTCTCAAACGCTTTACTACTTAGTTCAACTTTTTCCAAATGCTTAAATTTTAATATATCTGAATCATGATGCTGATGCCTATATTTAACCCCGTTTGCCGTCACATATGGAACTAACACCTCTCCTGCATCTGACCTGTACATGACCATTTCATTGGGTGATTCTGTGTTTGAATGGATATATCGGTTTCAGCCACTGACATTTTATCGCCTTCTATATCACTTTCCTCTATTTCTGATTCAGAACTGTCTCCATCTTTCTGTCGCTTTGTTCCACTCAATCGATCCGAGACACCAATTACTATCTCTATATTGTTTAAATCGTCTAGATTGAGTGTATTCAGTGGAAAATCGAAGTTAGTTTCAGTATCTTGCTACCCGACCGTTACTTGTCCTAAATTAAAACTTTCTTCCAGAGGGTATTGATCATCATCTTCAACTTGTATGGAATTAACCTCTCTGACATCAGACTTGGATTGACTTGTTACTGGGGTAAGACTTAGCCCCTCATCTAGAACCTCTATTTCATTGCCTGCAACTACAGCGATTGGATTCTTAGTTTTTTCACCATGCTTCTCATTAACATGAACTTCAGCTACAATCTCAGCAACTACCGGTTCTATGACAGTTTCATTAGAAGCATGCTTCTCATTAACGCGGATTTCAGCTACAATCTCAGCAATTACCGGTTCTATGACATTTTCTTTCGAAACAACATGCTCTGCACTTTTATCAGCACCCTTTTTGACAGATTTGTTTTGCGGGCATCGCCACTTAAAATGATCAGATGACCCACAAACTAGACATTTTTGTTTTAGGGCAATCAGTTGCAAGATGTTCTGTGCTTAAGCGGATTCTACACTCTTTGATTTGCCCCATGTACCATAATGGCAAGATAACTCGACCATCTATCGTGACCTTACTTGGGAGAGGTTGTTCCACCTTTTCGAACCAAATTTTTCTGATGCCATTTTCTAAGGTTCGATCAAATGGATAGTTCTCTTGTTCTACTTTTTCTACTTTGCCATACTTGATCAATTCATTGATAACCCATTCATCTGGGATCTCTAACGGAACCTTCATCTTAACTAATAGACGATCAGAATCTATTTCCTCCACATTACACACCTCGCCCTTCACGACAAGGACCTCGTCGAGCAACTTTTCCTTCACACTTTCATTAACCACGGTGACATTCCATACATATTTGGAAACGTTAATGACACCTTGAAGGACCCGTGGGCCTGCCAAAACTACGTCCACCAACCCATGATACACCTCAATTGCCGAAAGACCCCAAGCCTTTGTCGTAATTTTAAGACTCAGGGTACACTTATAGGAGGTTGCCATGGCGTTTTTAATAAAAGAGGAAACCCATACTACTACAATATATAAAGGGGAATAATACAAATATATAATACCAAGACGTCAGGGAAAGAGCTAAACACTAAATAAATGGTGTTCCATTTTGAAACCCTGACGCCTACCAACAAATATACGAATAGATAGTACAGTCGTATATTTGTTAGTTTGAACCACTTATTAAGTGGTTCACTAACACCTAATCGATTAAAGTATACTAACAGATATATGAATAGATAGTACAGTCATATATTTGTTAATCTGTTCGAGTTGACCGGGGACAGCCAACTGACTATAAAGATTTATATAATTAAAGGACTAGGCTTGCGCTTACAAATGACAAAGGAATTAAATCTACTCACTCAAGCGATCTTGCCAAATATAATGATCTAGCCAACGAACTATAGAAATAGCATACTGGCGCGGGGAGAAATGTATTGCATTGACCACAGTAAGAGGAGACCTATTAAATGGCGGAAACCGCCAGCTAAGAGGAGTGCCTTTAGAAAGTGGAGACACAAAACCCTAGACAAGAATTTACAAATTAAACATAAAGTTTGAAAGGAAATACTAATACGAAATATATGTATAAAATACTACTACTACTACTACTACTACTACTACTACTACTACTACTACTACTACTACTACTACTACTACTACTACTACTACTACTACTACTACTACTACTACTACTACTACTACTACTACTACTACTACTACTACTACTACTACTACTACTACTACTACTACTACTCCTACTACTACTACTACTACTACTACTACTACTACTACTACTACTACTACTACTACTACTACTACTACTACGTGGCCAATGTCTGCCGCTACTTCTATGTGTAGCCTCCAACAGCGATGCTGCCTTGCTGTCACTAATATAATATGCATTTCTTGTTATTTATAGATTGTAGTGGGAAGTATTGTTATAATTACGGTACACTGGACGTGAACACGTGTACTTGTAGCTGCAGATCAACATTTACTGGACCTGAGTGTCTAACGCCTGTCTAGGCGGCAAAGATTTACTGACACACTATGTAGGCTATTAATGGATTCATTTAATATGGGTAACATATTGTGAAATTGCAACGCTTAGTGCAATAAATGTCAGTATATATCATTGAGAGATGAGTTTTCGCTTATTTATATTGTTGCTGTCATAGATATGCTCATACGTTCTGGAGAATTGTGGAACACGTTCTCTCATATGAATCAAGAATAAATCAGGTCTATATTTGAGCAGTTTGTTTCGGGAAAAACCTATAATGATCAATTGTTTGTAACGAGCGATTTATTAAACACCAATAGGCCTACTACTATGCGTTCGAATTGATTTTAAGCAGTTGACTTAAAATGGATACTTATGTATACACACGACAATCGAATGAATAATTTCTACATATGCTGCGCCCATTTTTAAATGTTGAAACATGACCCCCAGAATCTAAATTTCACGGTAACTATACAGGTGTTCTGTTTCATATTTTGCAACTAATCCGACCGAGTGGGGTTGTTACTGCCCATTTCACTATACCTTCTGATTTTCAGTAATTCATATATCCACCCAGAGCATCTCTGCGGACGCCATAGCTTGTTAGAAGTTACTTAGTATTCTTAGGTGAGACATAGTGTCAAGCGATTTTGCGAAGTCGACGTAAATAACACGCACTGCTTTACCTTCATATACATTCTTGGTGTAGAGGTTGATGGAGTCCATTCTTCTTCTTCTTTGATTTCACCAGCACATGGAATATTCAATCAAATTGTTTTTCCAGACCGACGAGCAAAGGAAGTTGTTTTTTCTAGTTGCTCCACCCCTTAATGTAGGTTTTCTTCGAGGCTTGCTTGGGTTGACCAAATGCCTTACTTGTGATAACTGAAGATTTCACAATGCTGCAGAAAGTGTTCTGTTGTTTCCTCGGTTTTGTGACAGCTGCAAAAAATGTGTGTCTTCCTTCGTATTAGGTTACAGAGTGGAAATTCCAGAGGTCTCTCATTGGGATTTCGCAGTTTGATGTTCTGTTTCAGCTGCTCAACACTGATTGCTCGATCCATCTGTTCTTGGTTGGATCCTTCTCTAGCTTGAGTTGTTAGCTCTTTCATTTCCAGCTATCCCACAATGGGCTGGCATCCACTGAAGATGACACGATTTTCAGTGCAAAGACGTTTTCTAACACCAGTAAGGGCAGAGTAGAATCCTTTCCTCTTAGATAGGCGTGTTTTAGGGTTATGGTTGGCCATTCATATTTACGCTCATCATCCGCTTAAGACCAGCTTAGGCTCAATCAACCTCTGCACCAAACAAAGCCATGTTGACATTCGGTGATAGAGTTTGACATGTGTTTCACCATCGTCACTTATATAAACATTGTTTTGCATGCTACATATGTTATGCTTACTGGGCGATAGTTACAGGCTGAAGACATTTTGCTCTTTTGAAAAAGCGAGAGTTATCTGCCCATTCCCAGTCTTTTTCTTAGAGTACTTAGAAATCTGTCACAAAAGTGTGGCGAGATGACTCATACCATATGGTGTTAGCTAACTAATCACTGCGACCATGTCTTCCTCATTGGTCGTTATCAGATCGGAGATGTTAGGTTTGTCATTGCCTCTGTAGTGGGAAGGATGCTTTACGTGCTGGTACAGAAAGTAGTTCCTTGCCGATTTAAGAAATAATCTTGTGAGTTGGCTTGAGCTAGACAGAAAGGTACACTCACCCCTTTCGATTAATGGATGGTTGATATCATGATGCTCTTTTTCACCTTTAGTGGTCTTAGATCACGTTTCTCGAGGTTTGACCGCAAAACAAGATGATGTTATATATAATGTGCATGCCTGATACTAGTTTTCAACCAATACTGAAAGTTCCAATGCTTTTGACCGGATGGATTCTCTCACATTCGAAGAACGCACCCACACATTTACCCGTCCTTCTGCTCTGCACTGACGGGTACAATCTAAAAATAGAGGTATGGCTTCTTCGAGAATATACCTCTAATGTATTGCCCGGCCATCTTAATACGTCATCACAACGACTAGACTGTTACACAGACTCCACGTTGGTGACCAGACATATCGGGACCCAGCCCATCTCCGTAGCGGGCTGTAAAAGGAACACTATGGATCGTGTTGATTTTGGTATCATCTTAACCTCTGTATCACTAACTTAATACAGGTATTAAACTGGACTTGATCCACCCAGTGGTTCGTGTGATATCAACATTCACGCAACGTCAGCAAATTCTTGACCTCATTTTATGTGCCACAGACGTGCGACAGATTTGAATTTTATGACGAATTCAGAGACACTATTTTTCTGTTAACTACTTATCATACAGACTACTATAGGCTTTATATCATCTCGTTTTACGCGAATTAATATTGTCTGGTATGAGGAGAGTAGCGCTCGTGTCCTTTTACGTTTCAATTCTCTCTACCACCATATTCTGGTGGAAATCACTACGCCAATGGTTACTCAATACCTACGAGATACATTTCTCGATTTCGTATCGAAGGAGATCTCACGAGATACGAATGTGACGGGTAGTGCAACCCTAGTGCGCAGTACTTAGATTAGGCTGAGTGGCCAGTGGTGATTCCGGAAGGCTAGCATGTGTTGGAAATGACGCGTATCGAGTCGGTATATAATGGCCTGTGGTGTGATCCAACTGTCACATTTGCATAACATTATTGAGATAAGTGTATCTTAGCTTTCATTGGAATTTCAAAGCCCCGACGCCACATCATCCAGAGTTACTGGAAAGCAATATTTCACTTAGATACACACACACGAGCACAGAATTCTGCCCTTCGCTACCTCTCACACAGAATTAAAGTGCCATCATCACTAGTTTCTTGTATGCAGGAAAGGTGTACTCCATTTTTGAAGCAGCTCATCAGAGGAACCATTGTCTTAATTGATAAGATCGACATAATCGATTTTCTTTGTGATGGGATTGCGAAAATATATTAGCTATATAGTGGGGTTAGTCACATAGTTAGTAGTTAAAATCTGTTTCAGATACAAACTCAGTTGGTGTCTATGATTTGTTCAAAGCCTCAGACCGATGAGATGCTATTCATAAAGGCAGTATCACGTGATCCCGAAAATTGATGTGATAAACAAATTCATAGGTTAAAAATGAGAAGTCATAACATTATCAGATTGTACGCTCTCTATCTAACCTCGTGATATTAGAGACCGCATAACATTATCAGATTGTACGCTCTCTATTTAACCTCGTGATATTAGAGACCGCATAACATTATCAGATTGTACGCTCTCTATTTAACCTCGTGATATTAGAGACCGCATAACATTATCACATTGTACGCTCTCTATTTAACCTCGTGATATTAGAGACCGCATAACATTATCAGATTGTACGCTCTCTATTTAACCTCGTGATATTAGAGACCGCATAACATTATCACATTGTACGCTCTCTATTTAACCTCGTGATATTAGAGACCGCATAACATTATCAGATTGTACGCTCTCTATTTAACCTCGTGATATTAGAGACCGCATAACATTATCAGATTGTACGCTCTCTATTTAACCTCGTGATATTAGAGACCGCATAACATTATCAGATTGTACGCTCTCTATTTAACCTCGTGATATTAGAGACCGCATAACATTATCAGATTGTACGCTCTCTATTTAACCTCGTGATATTAGAGACCGCATAAGATAACAATACACTAGTTTCAGCAACAGAAAATGTAACACCTCCAAGCAAAATTGTTTATTTTGATCTTTTTTAAATTTTAATTATTTCGCAACCATTCGAGGGATCACTTCAAGTTAGAGCCATGGCTCAAATCCATATAGATATAAGCAGTCAATTAAACAAAGCGGAAGAGCGAATCATTTGTATATGTGTCACAATCAACAACTTAGCTCTCTACTGTTCAAGAGCTGAGCCGGGATTTGTCTCTAAAACTGGAGCTTAAAGCTCTTAAATTCAAACATCATTTTTTAAAATCTGCATTTATTTTTTAGGCACAATTTACATATTATGATTGCAGCAGGGCTAGTAGTTAACTATTTTAGACTAGTTGGTGATTGTGTGACATCAGGGCCGTATGAATGATTTTCAAAAAGAAGGGGCCAAGAACTTATGAGCGGAATTGGGTGTGTGTGTGTGTGTGTGTGTGTGTGTGTGTGTGTGTGTGTGTGTGTGTGTGTGTGTGTGTGTGTGTGTGTGTGTGTGTGTGTGTGTGTGTGTGTGTGTGTGTGTGTGTGTGTGTGTGTGTGTGTGTGTGTGTGTGTGTGTGTGTGTGTGTGTGTGTGTGTGTGTGTGTGTGTGTGTGTGTGTGTGTGTGTGTGTGTGTGTGTGTGTGTGTGTGTGTGTGTGTGTGTGTGTGTGTGTGTGTGTGTGTGTGTGTGTGTGTGTGTGTGCCTTTACCCTAGAAATGGTTAAATGTAGATGCTCTCAGAGGCGACATCCCGTACTTCTAGATGGAAATTAGTATTGAAAACCAACAAATTATTGTATAAAATAATAATAAATTAACCAACATTGCTTTTTTCTGATTGGTCAGGGAAAATACGTCGAGCGACTTGGTGTGTGGCATGACCCCTCCTAAATTCTATTGATCATGGCCATTACGGTAGTTAAAGCTCTCATGTTCCATTAAATATAGACACATTTGAACGAGCTATGAGATGCCTGCTGATTTCTGTTGAATTTACCCAGCATACTATGCTGCCCAGCATGCAATTTCCTGACTCCATAATTGTTGTAACTATTGGACGCCTTATTCGTTTAGTCTATTGTCTGTATAGGCCAGGATTTCTCAAACAAACCCAACCTGCTTGCACGTGCACATAGTCATTTGTCCCCCAGCTCTGGAAGCGTAAGCATGAACGTAGGGCGTACTATTCCCGGCAGTACATTCGACGGCCTGTATTTCAATACTGTTCAGCGCAACTGTGTCAATTTCCAGAAGAAAATTAGAGAAAGCTTTTGTATATATTTTGACAATAATTTGCGTGAAAGTTATTGCTATCAATGACAGCAACAATATACAGTAAAATTATTGTCACAATAATTATTAGGTATTGCGATTACTACCTGGTACAGATTTGCTACTCTTTTGAATGAAAATTGTTGCTACAACAGCTCAGTCGCCATATTCTAAAATAATCATCATAATTTTTAGTCGAATCTCGCTACGGATTTGAATAGCAATTTGACTGTAAGTCGTTGTTTTCTAAGGCACCAACAATATTATCGAATTATTATCCACACACGTGCAATCAAAAGATTACTATTTAGGCAAAGTGCGTGTAGGCCTATATACGCTTTCTCGCCAAGAATGAATGCTTAGCAAACGGTGTGCATGTTTCGTTGATAGATTTGCGCATTTATTTGAAATGCATTGGTCGAACAGAAGCGTACACAGGGTATCTAGGCGAAATATTAACTTCGTGCAGACAAAGCGTATTTTGGTCATATTCTCACTCTACTTAGATAGTAATAATGAGCGCCGTGTGATTCTATGACAACAATTTGATAACGTTGTTGGTGCCTTAGTCAGCAACAACTTAGTCAAATTGCTCTTCAAATCCGTAGAAAGTGTTACCTGAAATTTATGATGATTATTTTGGAACACAAATTAAATGCTGTTGCAGTAAAACTTTTCAATAAAATTTGTATCAAATATATAGCATGTAGTAAGTGCATTACTAATTATTTTGACAACAATTTGACTGAATGTTTGTGCTGTCATTGGTAGCAACAACTTTCACGCAAATTGCTGTCCATGTATATAAAAGCTTTCTTCTATTTTCTGCTGGACAGTGACACACTTTCTCTGAACAGTATTGAAATACGGACTGTCGAATGTACTGCCGTGAATACGCCCTACGTGCATGCTTACACTTCCAGAGCTGGAGGACAAATGACTATTTGCATGTGCAAGCAGGTTGGTTTTGTTTGAGAAATCCTGCCTTGTGCAGACAATAGACTAAACGAATACGGCGTCCAATAGTTACAACGATTATGGAGTCAGGGCATTGCATGCGTGGTACCATTTCACGCCGGATAGCATTGCATGCTGGTTAAATTGAACAGCCATCTCATATCTCGTGCAAAAGTGTCTATATTTAATGGAACACGAGAGCTTTAAACTGTCTAAGTAATGATGAATTAATAAAGTAATGAAGACGCAATGGCCTCTGATTCGAATCCTGCGTCCGACTGCTGAACTCTTAATATGTGAACCCAGTCCTAGAGTGGATGACTGTGAGAGAGAGAGAGAGAGAGAGAGAGAGATAGAGAGGAGAGGAGAGAGAGAGAGAGAGAGAGAGAGAGAGAGAGAGAGAGAGAGAGAGAGTGAGAGAGAGAGAGAGAGAGAGAGAGAGAGAGAGGGAGAGAGAGAAAGAGAGGTGGGGGGGAGGCCTGAGAGAGCGAGAGAGAGAGAGAGAGAGAGAGAGAGAGAGAGAGAGTGAGAGAGAGAGAGAGAGAGAAAGAGAGAGAGAGAGAGAGAGAGAGAGAGAGAGAGAGAGAGAGAGAGGAGAGAGAGAGAGAGAGGGGGAGAGAGAGAGCTGGAGAGAGCGAGGGAGCGATGGAGGGAGGGGGGGAGAGAGAGAGAGAGAGAGAGAGAGAGAGAGAGAGAGAGAGAGATGGGGGCATGTGAGGAGAGATGTCTTACAATCTAAAAATGAAAATAACAGCAATAACAAAGAGATAATAAAACAATAATGATGATAATAACAGAAAAAGTTTATTGCTTTTCTCGCTACTGCTTCCTGTATGGGTGAACGGCTAAATGCACTAGAGCCATGCATATATTGACATATACCTGGATGTTTTATAAAACGATGTATATGCGTCAAATCTTCTAGCAAGAGAGGCGGTCAAAACAGAAATATGAAATCCATTAAAAGGCGTGTTTCATTTGCTCATTTAGGATATATCAGGAAGAAGCGGTGAGATGTGAGGGCATAAGGCAGCAAATGTTCTATAATATCCGTGTAATTCATCATTCAATAGAAAGAACCGATCTGTCACTCAAGTAAATTGTACATTGGTAAGCCAGGTATTATTGTTACTCCCTCATTTCTCGCTACGCAACACTTTCATTCTTCCATTCGCCCGTCTATCCGTTCACTTTGATAGGCACGTGTAAAGGTTTTCTTTGATAACATACCGACGAAAGCATAAATGAATTTACCCCGAAAATCAAACCCTTCTTCCAAACCCCCATAATCAACATACTATTGCATTTTCAATAATATTATCCAAGTTGAACTTGTGTCATCAAAGAAAAATAATGAAACTTTCATAGATTTACACGTATCCAACAAGAACAACGGATGGACGGAGCGGCAAACGGATGACTGGAATGACACCAACCATAAGACGTTTCTTTTGTGTACCTAAATTTCCATACCTGTGCTACTTCATTACAATCTTCTAAATACAACATCTGCTATAGAAAAATTAATCCCGAGAGTTTCTAAGATTTGCTCACGCGGATGGACGAACAGATAAACGGAGTGATCCTACGCAACAATGTCGTATCGTGAATGATATGATCACAGCAGCAAAACAGACTTATTATTCCACATTAGTATCCGAAAACGCAGATAACCAAGGGAAACTATTCTCCATTTTCAGAACACTGCTCCATAAAGATAAATGTAGGAACAATCTGCCAGAGCACAAAGATCCAGTCGAACTAGCAAATCGTTTTGCAAATTTCTTTGCTGAGAAAATAGACCTAATTCGTAGCAACATTGTGCAACATCCAGACTATTCACCATCTAACTCTTGTAGTTTGTCTGGGTCAAACTGCGCTATGACGTCATTCAAATCAGTATCTCCCGATGAAGTATTGACAATAATCCGCAATTCATCAAAAGCATCGTGCTCACTGGACCCAATGCCTACAAACATACTTAAAGAATGTGTTGACGAATTGCTACCTGCAATAACAAAGGTGTTAAACTTGTCCTTAGAAGGTGGTGTCGCACCTGATTCTTTCAAAACTGCCAATGTGATTCCATTAATAAAGAAGCCTACACTCGACCAAAATACACTAGGGAACTACAGGCCCGTGTCGAACTTACCATATCTGTCCAAGGTGCTAGAAAAGGTCGTTGCCAAGCAACTAAATGACCATCTAGAATGCAACAACCTACTAGAACCCTTTCAAAGCGCATACCGGAAGCTCCACAGCACAGACACTGCTCTACTCCGTGTACAAAATGACATTCTCTGCTCCATGGATGACCGGAAGTGTGTTCTATTGGTTCTTTTAGATTTATCTGCAGCGTTCGACACAATCGATCATAGCATTCTGATATCACGTTTAACAGAACTCGGTATATCGCACAGCGCTTGCCTGGTTCAATTCGTACCTTACAAATCGTTACCAAACTGTTATTGTGGACAACCTAAAGTCAGTTTCAAATCAATGACGCTCTGGCGTACCACAAGGATCTGTGCTTGGTCCCATCTTGTTCACAATATACACGGCACCACTAGGCAACTTAATACGATCTCATGACATAAGCTACCACTTTTATGCGGACGACACGCAATTGTACCTCGAGTTCCATTTAAACCATCAGTTAAACGCCCGTGAGTGTGTCGAAAACTGTGTTCTTGACATCAAACATTGGATGTTGAACAACATGTTGCAGCTGAACGACAAGAAAACAGAGACTCTCTTGATAACATCTCGCCACATCCGATAGAATGTGGACATAAAAAGTCTCCACGTTGGAGAGGCCGAAATTGGTTTTAGTGACAGTGCCCGCAACATAGGCGTAACTTTTGATAACATTCTTTCAATGGAAGCACATGTGACATCTGTCTCTCGTTCCATCTTCGTCAATATGAGAAACATCAGCAAAATTCGAAATCTGCTTGACACCGACGCAGTTAAAACACTTGTTCATGCCACCATAACATCCCGGTTGGACTATGGCAATGCATTACTGACTGGCATAACATCAGCCCAGTTGGGGCGTCTGCAGAGAGCCCAGAACACAGCAGCTCGGTTGATCACCCGCACGAGAATGCATGAACACATCACGCCTGTTCTCCACGAACTACACTTGCTGCCAGTTAGAGAACGGATCAGCTATAAGGTCGGACTCTTGGTGTTCAAATGCCTTCATGATCTTGCACCACCTTACCTAAATTCACTGATCGTACGAAGAACATCAGCAAGGTCCCTTCGATCAAATTCACAATTACTATGTGTCGTACCACGTTCGAATTTAACCATCGGTGAACGCGCATTCTCGAGAGCAGGACCAACATTTTGGAACAATCTACCATCTGACATTCAAAATTGTAACAAAATTGAGCCATTTAAATCTATGTTAAAAACTCACCTTTTCACAAGAGCATATTTTTTAATTTTGTAAAGCGCCTTTGAGCGGTTTAGTCCGGAATCGGCGCTATAGAAATTTACATACATACATACATACATACATACCAAATATGAGGCTTATTTAAAGTCCCACAATTAACGTATCATATATAGTTAAATCAAGTGAACGAACAAGCGTATAAGTTACCTGAATATCTGAATATACATGAAATGGTGCAATCAATACACATGTTTTTTGAATACATTATGTAAGAATACTATCTAAAATACACATTATCGGAATTCAAAATATTAAGATAAGTGGTTTCTAAATACACGTTGTCATATAATAGAAATATAGAATAACATGGCGTTTTCGTTATGCCGATGGCCGTGTCTATAAACATAAAACTACACCGAGAGCACCAGAGGGTGCTAATAAGAAAAGTATACATTTCTAATATTCTGACCAACAATCACAAAGATACGCTAACTTCTGACAAATATTCAGGTAGTAACGGACCTTTCCAATTTATGCATCCATCATCTGACGTTATATGACGTCATAATAACCTAAGTGACGTGTAGGAAGACGCCATAATTATTTATGACATGAATGCCTAGATTTAGTCCATCTTTAACGCTTAATAGTCTGACACGTTGTACGAATTGTATGGCTTTACCATTTAATAAACATGCTGTTGAATATTTTGAAACTAGTTTGACTGGTCGATGTTTCTGCCATATAGGCAGCAACAGCATCCAGTCAAATTAGTTTCAAAATATGTAACAGCTTACCCGTATAGTTTTCTTGAAATTGAGATTTAGAGAGTTCAGAGATCGATCGATCTCAACACGAGCGATGTGGAGATTAGCTAGAGATGAGCGGCGCATAGCTAACACTGGAAAGGTTCATTACAGGTAGAATTGAATGTAGAACAAATTAAAGGCATAGGTTTGTCATCCGCACATATTGTATCATATTCACGTCTTGAATCTGCTATGCGGAAATCTAGACAGCAGAACATTTCTAACTACACACACAAGTATTCACATTCATCGTTCCATAATTGTAGCAGTACTTCCCGTCACAATCTGCGAATTACAAGGAGAAATTCTTACATTAACAGCACCTGAGCGGCTACAGCAGCAGCGGCCGCGGCGGTGGCGGTGCCAGCGGCAGCAGCAGCAGCAGCAGCAGCAGCAGCAGCAGCAGCAGCAGCAGCAGCAGCAGCGGTTGTTGGTGGTGTTTGGTAATGATGTTGACGTTGTCATGTTGACACCGTCATTGTTCTTGTTGTTGTTATTTTCAGCGCTGTTTGTGCACATTGCCTTTGTTGTTGATTGTGTTTGGCGGTTGTTTTTTTGCTGTCATTGTTGGTAATTGTTGTTGGATATTGTTTATTGTATATATTTTGTATTGTTGGTTGTTGCTGGCTGGTCAGCTAGATGGTTGTTTTGTTGGATGGGTAGTTGGGTGGTTAGTAGGTTGGTTGGTTGGATGGATGGGTGGTTGGTTGTTTGATTGATTGGTTGATTGGTTTGGGTATTTGTTTGCTTGTTGGTTAGTTTGTTTGTTTGTTGGTTGGTTTGTTTGTTTGGTCGGTTGGTTGGTTGGTTGTTCGATTGGTTGGTTGGTTGATTTGATGTGTTTTTGTTTCTTTGCTTGTTTGTGCGTGTGATGGTTTTATTTGATGGTTTGCTTGCTTGTTTGGTTGGTCGGCCGGTTGGTTGATTGGTTTGTTGGTTTCTTGGTTGGTTGACCTGTTGTTTGCTTTATAGATTGGTTATTGTTTGAATCTGTTGGCCGGTGCTGCTAGTTGTTGCTTGTTTATTTGCTTGTTTGCTTGCTTGCTTGATTATTTCTTGTTTGTTTGTTTCTTTGTTTGTTTATTTGCTTTATTGATTGTTTGTTTGTTTGCTTTATTGATTGTTTGTTTGTTTGCTTTATTGATTGTTTGTTTGTTTGCTTTATTGATTGTTTGTTTGTTTGCTTTATTGATTGTTTGTTTGTTTGCTTTATTGATTGTTTGTTTGTTTGCTTTATTGATTGTTTGTTTGTTTGCTTTATTGTTTGTTTGTTTGTTTGCTTTATTGATTGTTTGTTTGTTTGCTTTATTGATTGTTTGTTTGTTTGCTTTATTGATTGTTTGTTTGTTTGCTTTATTGATTGTTTATTTGTTTGTTTTATTGATTGTTTGTTTGTTTGCTTTATTGATTGTTTGTTTGTTTGCTTTATTGATTGTTTGTTTGTTTGCTTTATTGATTGTTTGTTTATTTGCTTTATTGATTGTTTGTTTGTTTGTTTGGTTAGTTGGTTGGTTTTTGGTTTGCTTGTTTTCTTGTTTATTTGTCTGTTTGTTTACCCTTTTATTTGTTTGTTTGTTTGGTTGCTGGTTAGTTCCCTGGTTGGTTGGTTATTGGTTGGTTTGTTGTTTGGTTGGGTGGTTGGTTGGTTGGTTGGTTGGTTGGTTGGTAAGTTGGTTGGTTGGTTTGTTGGTTGGTTGGTTGGCTGGTTGATTGTTTGGTTGTTGGATTGGTTTGGGGCTTTAATGGTTTGTTGGTTGTTTGGTTAGCTGATTGGCTAGTAGGTTGGCTATTGGT
The DNA here is from genome assembly GCA_034401795.1 of Chaetoderma sp. LZ-2023a. Lineage (NCBI taxonomy): Eukaryota > Metazoa > Mollusca > Caudofoveata > Chaetodermatida > Chaetodermatidae > Chaetoderma > Chaetoderma sp. LZ-2023a. Next base: position 147,362,258 of record CM067359.1, read on the forward strand.
TGTTGTTGTTGTTGTTGTTGCTGCGCACTTTTGTCAGTTGTTGGTTGGTTGTTAGCTTGATTAGTTGCTGTTGATTGTTTGATTTTGAGTTGGATATCAGTTGATGTTGTGGTTTGCTGGTATCTGTTGTATTTGTTGTTGTTGTTGTTGTTGTTGTTGTTGTTGTTGTTGTTGTTGTTGTGTAATTCTTATTGATTGCGTTTAATAGTGCCTTACCGCACAGTCCCTCTATACAAGTGTCTGGACATGCTGCGCATTGAGTGTTTCCCACCAGATAAGGGGTTGCCTGTTCATCAGACCAATTTCTGTAAAAAACCCAATCGTAATAAAGAGAGTACGTGGAGATCAGGATTGTGAATTATTATGGGGGTGGGTGGGGGGGGGGGGGTGGGGGTTGTGTGTGTCTAACTATCTAACTAGATACATAAACACAACTAGAGAACACTTACTGAAGTAACTGTAAATCTGCGATGACTGAGGATTAAGGATTATTGCGAGTTTTTTTTAATAATATAACCATTGAACACATCCGGTGCTGGTGCTGATCCGGGAACGTATAGATGCAGCCGCAGTTCAAAGATCCATAGTTGAAATTCACATATGTTTACTGTGGGCATGAAAAAGCTGATTTCTCGAAAAGTGATATCGTTGACTACTAAAAGGTCACCTTGACCCTAAAGGATAAAATAATGTGTCTTCTAACACGCTCTTTGAAGGTGTATGATGAAAGGGAGATCACTTATGCGAAACGTGATAGTTAGAAATTCTGACCTGCAAATGACCTTGACCCCAAGGGAGATATTCAAATTTTCATTGGCAATTAGTTACCTGACCAGGTTTGAATAGAATCGGAATAAAACTCTAGGAGAAAACGCAGTTCAAACATTGCTCTACTATATGTGGCACGGAAAAACTGATTTCTTAATTTTGGCGGGCATTTAGAAAAAAAAAATTGTTATCCCGAGTCCATTTCTGCAAAAAACGAAAACTGGTATTTTTGACCAAAATGGCGGCCATATTGAAAAAAACCCAACCCCATCCTCACCAATTATCGTAGTGATCCGATCAAAACGCTACCTGGAGTAGCAGTTTAAAGAGCAATACTGAAAACCCTAATACATTTCCTATGGGACTTTTTTGCCAACTCAAAGGTGGGTAGCTCGAAAACCATTGGGCCGTTATAAAATAAAAGTAATAGTTACTACGAGTTGGTAAAGTTTAGAGTTGATCGGGTGGAAACTGTAAGAGGCGATAGGTGGCAAAAATCGTGAAGAATAATAAGAATAAGAAAGATCATGAGTACAAATAATAATCTGCGAGTTCGTCGCAGATTAATTACTTAGATAATACGACGACCCTATACTGCTGTTGGTAAATATGAAATTATTCCACAATGTAGGCCTATATAGTCCAGTAAAACTACAAATTAACCTAGAACAAATTCCAACAGAATTTATTTCTTTTCTGCGGCATTCATGGGAATGCCAGGTGTCACATATCAAAAGTCCTCCAAAATCCCTCGATGGGAAAGTGGGTAAATTTGCATATTTAGCTACCGCCATTATCCGAATAATGAAACTTCCCTTACCTGCTTCATTCCGCAAATAAACGAAGTAGAAATGTTGTCTAAGCTCTGAATTTCATGGTCACGGAAGACAGTAAGCAATTGGCAATATTGCCTTGAACCACTTGTACAAATTCTCCAAACCACAGATTAAATATGGTTGTATGCACAGGGCCGGGGTAATTTAAAAAAATTATATTTAAAGTAAGTTTAATTTTGTTTTTCGCTTTTAAAATTTTATCTAAAATAAATTGCATTTTAATTTTCACTTTTATCTCACAATTTGAATAAATTTCTATACAATTCAATCAGAATATGGACATGGATTTAGATACGTGCGTTATTTGTAACCAGAGCCTAGAAAATGGCTCACAAACTGTTAAGCTTCGAGTTAAAGGCTGTGACGGTATTAACAATGCTAGCAGAGCCCGTGAAAGCGATGTCATAGCTGAAGTAGGACAGAGGGTTCATGTAAAATGTCGACGGGAGTTCATTGATCCCAAGCGGATTGCCCGTGACGCAGAGAAAATTGAACAATCACCGCCACCCATGCGAACACTCCGTTCAGAAAGTCCAACATTCAATTTTAGTGAACATTGTTTGCTATGCGGATACCCTGCAAAAATTCAAGATGGAAAGAAACGTGGCTATGATATTTATCCAGTAAGTACTCATGACTTTCAATGTAGTATCGCCGAGGCCTGTGAGCAGAGAAAAGACGAATGGGGCAAACTTGTAGCTGGGCGGCTTGCCTTCACGCCGGATTTATGCGTTGTCAATGCAGTATACCATCAAAGCTGCAGCGTAAATTTTCGAACCATGAAAAATATCCCTCAGCTGCACTCATCTTGCTCATCCCAAAAACATGGAAGGCCAGAAGACTTGGACAGAGTAAGAGCATTTAGTGCGACAATGGCATTTCTTGAAAATAATGATGATGAGCAGCTGACCCTGCACGACCTCGTTAATAAAATGCAAGAGTATCTCGATGATAAAGAGAATAAAGCATACAGTACAAAATACATGCAGGATAAAATAAAAGATAATTATGGCGATGAAATATTTATTAGCGCTGTGAATGGTAAGCCAAACGTTGTTACCTTTCGTTCTAAAGCATCTACTATTTTGACTGACTTCTATAAGGAACAGAAGACAAAGGATTCCAAATCAGAGAGCATGCTAATCATCCAGACAGCTGCCAAACTGCTTAGACACGATATTAAGTTAATTGATTCATGCACATCATCTGAAAGCTATCCATCAAGGGAGCAAATGAGCGACCCAGTAAAGGCACTGAATTATTTACCACAGACACTGCGGGAATTATTGCGGATTTTGTTTACTGGAAAAGACACAGAAATGAAACAGGCATCAGTTGGACAGGCTATTATGCAAGGAACTCGTCCTAGAGTTATTTTGGCACCTTTGCAGTTCGGGCTGTCATGTGAGATGCACCATAAATTTGGATCTAGATTTATTGTTGACACCTTGTACAAGCCCGGATTTGGATGTTCATACGCGGAGATACAGAGGTTTGAGCGCAGTGCATCACTTCATGGTGGAGATCTACCACAGCCATTATCAGGCGAGTTCATTCAGTTTGTTGCCGACAATGTGGATCACAATATTTGCACAATAGATGAGCATAATACATTTCATGGAATGGGAATCATTGCATCTGTTACACCAGGAAACCTTTCGTGCAAACTTATTCCAAGGATAAATGTAACATCTGAAGATATCAAGCAAGTTGGCAAGATCTGTATCAGGAACTTTGAGTCTCAGCATACCAGGAACTTCCCATTGACCTTTAAGGAGTTACCTGCGATGGAACAAACAGACCCAACAGCTGACATTGACATGCGTTCAAGGAGACAGTCATGGTCTGGCATGATGCAAACTGTTCACCAAGGAGTTTATCCAGGTAAATCGTCTGTTATTTTCCTTCCGATGATAGATCTAGAGCCAAGTAACATGACCTGCATCTTTTCCACTTTGACTTATGTTTGTGAACAGGAAAACCGATACCATGTTGCACCCGTGATTACATTTGATCAGCCCTTATTTTGGAAAGCTATGACTATCATAGAGATTGAGCCGAGCTGGAGTCCATTAAAGCAAATTATTCTAAGACTCGGAGGTCTTCATATGGAGATGAGCTTCCTTGGCTGCATTGGTCACTTAATGGCAGGAAGCGGTCTTGCGCCTATTCTAGAGGTAGTCTACGCTGAGAATGCTGTAAAACACATTCTTAGTGGAAAGGCAATTTCTCGAGCAGTTCGAGGACACCTCATGGTTTTTGCTTCTCTCAGTACAATCTTGATTGCAAATGCATACAACCTACCACTACCTACAATTGCAGATGCTGAAGTTGACACAGTAGAATATTCCGCTGCAATGCATTCAAAAGAATTGTTTGACAATGATGATAATGTTGCAGGACATGAAACGATTGAAAGTTCCCTAAATAAAAGTCTGGTTAAAGTTGGAGAGCTCTATGATGACATTATCAAAAATCCGTATGTAGCTACAAGATTGTCCTCGGAAAATGCATTACATGATGTCAAGGACAAACTAGACTCAGAGAAGGTGGTCATGAGAGATAAGAGGACTGCACGACTCTGGCTTTTGTATATGGAGATGGTTGACATTCTGCGCAAATTCATTAAGGCAGAACGAACTGGTGATTGGAACATGCACCTTCAGACCGTTCATGAGATGCTTCCATATTTTGCAGCCGCTGGGCATAATCTGTACGCCAAGTCTGCATATGTATATTTACAAAAGATGTTAGAAATACCTGAAAGTCATCCAGATATACACACCAGCTTCCTCAATGGTCATCATGTCATTCATCGAAGTGATTGGTATTGGGCAGGGTTATCTACTGATCTAGTTATTGAGCAGGTCCTTATGAGAAGTGTAAAGTCAAGTGGTGGTCTAACACGAGGTCGTGGAATGACAGAACTTCAGCGTCTTGTTTGGTTGTTGTCTATGCCCGCATGTGCAGATGTGTGTAATGCAATGCAAGAGCTCTCTGGGGGTAAACTGTGATTCAAGTGAACAACACAAAGATTCCACACAATCTCGAATAAAGCATGATATGGATGATACTTACAAAATTCTCAAAATCCTTAGTGAACTGAATCCATTTGGACCAGACCCTTCTCTTAGAGGACTTGTTAGTGGATTGTCTGCACATGAATCAGTCAATGTTGACGATGCTAAAGATATTGGAGAATCAATTATTAATTCGATGTGTGGCCAATGTGTATCAAGCATTTCGTTCCAGAGAAAGAGACAAGCTATTACCTTAGCATCCAAAACATCTCTCAAGATTGAGGATGAATGTGTACAAATTGATCCACAACTCCTATTTCAAAGACTCAGTTTAATTGCTACAAATGGATCAGCATCTTATTTTGAGTATGAGTTGTGCACTCATCCGCCCGCACTCTTTGATAATTCATCTCTTCCATGGGAAGCAAATAAGCCGGCACTTGCTGATGCATTGTGGAAATTAATTCAAAATGAAGATGCAGTCCTTCCAGATTCTGTCCACTATGTGCTTGATGGAGGAGCTCTATTACACCGTGTTCCATGGCAGCGTGGAGAGACATTTGCAAATGTTTGTCAAAGATATGTAAAATATTGCATAAGCAAATATGGAAAGGCTACAGTAGTTTTTGATGGTTATGACCAAGGCCCATACATAAAGGATGTAACACATAAGAGGCGAACTCGTGGATCAGGCGCAACTGTTGTACTGACTCCGCAAACAGTTGTAACTCTGAGTAAGCCTGATTTTCTTAGTAACAAGCAGAACAAACATCGGTTCATAGCAATCTTAAGTTCATCTCTCGAACAGGCTGGATGCTTAACCATAAAGGCAAGCGGTGATGCTGATGTCTTAATTATGCAAACGGCTATCTTGGCTTCAAAGTCAACAAATACTGCTCTTGTTGGAGCCGATACCGACCTACTGGTGTTGCTTCTATACCATACTGATATGAATGGCTGTCAGCTATTTTTCAGACCAGAGCCAAAGCAAAATGCAAAGAAACCCCGACTGTGGAATATCAAAATGGCAAAGGAAAAACTCGGGTTCTGTTTGTGCTCACAGCTATTATTTATCCACGCTATCCTTGGCTGGGACTCAACATCTAGGCTTTATGGAATTGGAAAATCTGCATCCCTTAGCAAAATCCAGTGCTGCAACGAACTCTCTCAAATTGCTGAAGTGTTTACAATGAGTAATGCGAATAAAGATGACGTGATAAAAGCAGGTGAGAAGGCAATGCTTATTCTATACAATGGCACTTCAATGGATAGTCTAGTTGCTTTGCGGTACAAGCGATTCAGGAAGAAGGTTGCAAAAAGTTCCAAGTATGTTGAAACACGAGATTTACCACCAACACCCGCATCCGCAAGGTTTCACAGTCTTCGCGTGTACTACCAAATTCAAGTTTGGAGAGGAGATGCTGGAGATATGGATCCAACAGAATGGGGCTGGAAAGTTCTCAACCACCAAATGCTGCCTGTTAAGACTGACATGCTGGCAGCACCTGACGATTTACTGTATTCATTTAGATGCAGCTGCAAAACTGGCTGTGAATCAAAGAGATGCACCTGTAGAAAACATGGGCTCAGCTGCACATCCGCCTGCGAAGACTGTAAGGGTCTCAGTTGCTAGAATTCAATAACGCTCATTGAGGAAGATGACTTGGATAATTGATGCAAGATGAAATTAGTAGAAACCAGGTACCTATGCCATACTATTTCATCTTAGCTTAGCTTAGAAACACACAATACCGTGACATAATAAAATATAATATGTATTGTATCAATATCAATGATGGTATTAGGTAAATTCATGCAAGTGGCATAACACAATACATTTAATTTGTGGAGAATATGTCAATCGTATTCATTTATTACTAAAAAAGTCCAAAAATACCCAGTCACACATATATTACATACCGGTTTTAAAGAAATAAAGAAAAATGGATTTTTCAGGTGAAATGGCCCAAATCTGGTAATAATTATGCAAATTTTACCCTTTCCCCTATTGGAATTTTGGAGGACTTTTGATATGTTGTACATGATGGCCCCCTATACACTGGGCGAGGTAAAAAAACTCTGTTGCAATTTGTTCCGGGTTAAAATATTTTTGGCCTAGATTGACTGGACTAATACTACCCAGTTTCATAGAGATTTAATACACTAGTGACGCCATAGTGCATGAGATAATGAACCTTTATAGGTTATCCATTCATCATATGACGTCATAATCAACTATGTGACGTGTAGGATGACATCGTAATCCATGATGTCATGAATGGCGTAGATAAGTACGTCATGAATGCATAATTGAGGACGGACTAAGCGTTGTTGTACGAATTATATGTCCTTACCATTCAATAAACATTATTTTTGCATATTTTGAAACTAATTTGACTGGGCGCTGTTGCTGCCATAGGCAGCAACATCACCAAGTCAGATTAGTTTCATAATATTCAACAGCTTACCTTTATAGTGTTCTGGAAATTTATAGTCAAGGCGTTCTGGGATCGATTGATCCAAACGTGGCGAAGCTTGGGTTGTGCTTAACTAGGGATGCGAGGGGCATAGCTAAAACTGGAAAGGTCCGTTGTTATCTTGTGCACTTGAAACGCGCTACCAAATAAATTCTAGGGCCATCTCGTCAATGTTGGCTTTTAGTTTGATATCCGGATAATGATTGTTCAAAATGGCGAAAGCTTGGTTAAATTCTTCCATTGTATGATGCCAAATAATGAAAATATCGTCGAGGTACCTGCGGTAAAAGAGCGGCTTTTGTGGACATTTGCTAAGTGCATCCTCCTCCGCTACATAAATGTTGGCAAAACCTGGACTAAAACTCGTACCCGTTGCGTAGAAAATTTTTTATTGGTAAGTTTCACCCGCTAATCCAAAATCAGTACCCTTTAAGCTTTTAGTCTAAGACAGCTAATATTTCGTCAGTGCCCAGTGAGCCTGTTGTTATCTGAATACTTTTCCAACGCTTTACGGACAGAAGTCAGACGTTTTTAGATGTCAATGTTTGTGTATATAGCATCGATGTCAAGTGTAACCAAAATGAATATGGATGCATTGAAATCTCAGAGACCTGAGATAGAAAGTGATCCGTGTTAAAATTCCAGTGGCAAAATCTAAAACACCAGTCCTCTGCTGATCCGCAAATGGACAACTGCTAAAGCAGAGGTCGGTTTTTGCCGGCTTGGCAATGAAAAGGTTAATATATATCCCGCTGGATGCGTCGAGACCAATCTGACCGGGATACGTGGCTGCCATAGGTCTGTAAATAATCAACAGTTGTTGTATTGGAATGGTATTCTGGTACCTCTGAGCCCAATGACGCGAGACAAGGTCTATGAGGCCCGATTTATAAGTCGAACTTCTCTTGTGCCGTGCCAGCTAAATTTGCCTATACAAATCAATCAGTCGTCATTAGCGCGGCGCGACAGAAAGTTCGACTTATAAAATGCGCCTCACTTGACTATCCCATCTGTTTTTATCACCCACTTTTGTTTGGCCATAAGCATGTTTCACTATATGCCACGTAGGACATTTCACGAGGTCAAACTTGCCAAGTGAATGCAATTGCATTGTTATTGGGGCACGGTCACTGTCATCGTCATTACTGTTATTGTCACTGCTATTATAGTGAACTCGTTGTCGTTGTTGTTATTGTTAGTGGCTGTATATTACTGATTTTGAAGCTTTTCTTAGGCATATGGAGTTTTGCGAAGTAGTTAGTGATGAGTCTAATAAAGCTACAGAGGTTAGTCAATAGTTTATATTTCTTTGGAGAGAATAGTTGTAGAAACATATGATAGTTTGGCTTCACATTGTAATATCTTGGGAGTCATTTCTTTGCGGTTTTCCTTAAAGAATTCGCATGTTATGAAGTAGTGGCATTCTTTGGATGCATAATGTACATTTTCTTTCCTCTTGCACTGCCTCATCCTATCTTCTTATTTCTTGTGGCAAATGGTTTCTTGCTGTTCAAAACCTAGTGAATGTTATTCTGTTGTAGTCTAACAACTATGCGAGCGTAAATATGGGGGTAATAGACGCGCGAGACTTGAGAACGTATATAGCTAATTGATCAATTTGCGTTGAGTAGAACTCGTTCAATCATCTAAAATAGGTTGTAAGCCGCTTGTAGAAGTAACTAAGTATGTATGTGTCCGTACATATGGCGTAAGTTAGCACTAGGAGCTCTAATTTTACAATGTGTATTTAACCTCCCAAACACGCCATATACACCATTCGATTAAAGACGGAAATGTGACGGAACTGTTGTTTGCATCAGCGACTTCCATATATAGCCCCGCAGCTTTGGTTAGCTTAGAAACGACCACCCAGCCCAAACATTACTAAGCAGTGTCATATATCAAAATAAAGCTAATGACAGCAGGATCCAGGAACTGGATGATGGCAGTTTGTGAAAATCTGACAAGTTGAAATAATTAACCATTTATCTATCAAGTTATAACAAGGAATATACACAATTTGAAGAAAGACATCAATTTACTCATTGATTAAACCAATAGACCTTTCCAGAGTAATGACGTTATATGACGTCATAATCAGCTAAACGGCGTGTAGGATGACGTCATGATCAGTGTGCCATAAATGATTCTATTAGGCTCGGCTTTAACTCTTAATAGTCCAACACGTTTTAAGAATTGCATGTCTCTACTATTTAATAAACACACGGTTGAATATTTTGAGATTAATTTGTCTGGGCACTGTTGCTGCCATTGGCAGTTTCAACATATTCAACAGCCTACATGTATACTTTTCTGGAAGTTGATAGTCAGGGAGTTCAGAGATCGGTTGCTCCCAAAACGAGCGAGGTGTTGGTGAAGCTTAGCTAGAGATGGGCAGGGCATGACAAAAATGGAAAGGTCCGTTATTTTGCTATCTGATATCATATTATTGGTACTAAAGCAATAAATAGAGAATCTGGAACGAGGTCACTTTTCATATCACTATTATGGACGGAGTTGAAAATTATCAATTTGCACGAGCTTTAGCGAGTGCAAAATTGATATTTTTCAACGAGGTTCATAATAGTGATATGAAAAATGACCTAGTTTGAGATTTTATTTATCATATAAACTGTAATTTGAAATATTTGCCAATAGTTGCTGATGTGCCTTTTATCTGATTTCTCATTGTTGATTTTCGTAAAATCGATACCGCCGCTGTGACGCACCACTACTTGATAACAGATACTGAATGCGCAGCAAAATATAGTGACAAACACAAAATCTGGCGATGTCAGACGTAAACTACACTTTTCTTCTAAGACTATCACAGAGCCACGGCCATCAATCGTTACTTCGCTGCCGACTGATAAACTGTCAAACGATGACGTTTCATGAATGACAACTCATAGTAAACAAATCGTAGTAAAACAGTACCGCATAGTAATTCCTATGCGTCACGCTCACATCAATCGATGTTATAATTGGTCGATTTAAATGAGTTGCGCACCAACAGTCAATGCAAATACTACGTGGAATATGGAGCGTGTGCTCATATCGAAAAATATGGAACGAGCTAGAAGGCTTGTTTATATGATAAATAGATATTAATCTCTACCACAATCACATTTAATATCTTAGAAAAAATAATATTAACCTTTACTGTGAAACATGGCACTCAATATGGCGAAATTTATCCTTTAGACCTTAATCATTGCAAAAATATTGGCTTATGTCTAACAAGATTTATCAACATGTAGTCGTGAGTCTTTAACACGTCTCGTTAGTAATTAACCATAATTTTAGTAATACGTTGGCTAGAAATTGCGCATTTTTAGTGATTTGCTAGACATTTAAAAAATCAATAGTTAATGACTAGACACATAAAATGGTGATGTCTAATAAACTTCTTGCAAATGCAAACATAAACACGAGACACTGTCAGGGCCTGGATCACATACATACATATGCAATGACGTGATATACATTATCAACTGTTAGGCTTCCATTATATTAAATACAGAAATATCTGAACATTGTACAACTTATTTTTTAATTTCCCTCTAAGAATGCCATCGGTATATACATTTAACTATACCATGGTTCTGGTTATAATTTATTCATTATCCTATTAACCACTATGAATGCATTACTGGTGAAGGGGTTTGTACACCGGGTCATAGCATCATCAGCATTATATAAAGAGGCAGACTAGCTTGACAGTCACATGCTGCATTTTACCAACAATTGTTATGCAAGTAACTTGATCTTCTTTCGACACTTCTAAGCGCTCATGAAGTTATTTGCTTACTGAATCCTTAGACAGAAAGTTGTTCATTTGCCATGACTCGGAACTCTACTAACAATGTCGCAACCTATGACACAATATATAGACAACATCACTGCATGTTAGTTAGGTTGGAGAACATCCTACAATTGATGCACATGGATGAAACGATTCGATGCTACATGCTTGCCATCATATCCATTCAAAAGTAAATTTCCTCAGCACTGGCCGGTGATGTACAAGGAGCACCAGAACATATGTGGCTGGACTTTGGATTGCAATACTTTCTGTGCCAAAATTTGCTGCCTGGATGGCATGAACCATTCTGGTGTCTGGTTTGAATTATGGGCTGTGAACTCCATCAGATTATTGTCTTTGTTTGCAGCATTGTGTGCGATAATCTGATCCGTTTCACCTAGTGCTCCACTCAGATACGTGGGTTGGTCGTGTCGCATTAGTGAGACAGCGTTAGTCACAAGGAACTCTGTATAGCCCTTTGCAAGAACAGATTTATTTTCTCCACGAGTTAAAATTAATTTTCAATCCCTTAGGATTTCCAAGTCAGGGTGTACATGATTACCATTAGCCTTGACACCACCAGATCTCTTCTCTCTCATATGTTTTTATACTATTCTCCAGATGACGATCAAACATTACATGCATCGGAGCTAGAGTCTGTCCACATGTAGCTCTGCTTCTGGTAATAAGATACTGAAGGAAAGGTTTATGTATGTCCTTGTAATACATTGCATCAACTCCTTACGCAGCATCATTGTCTGGATGGATTGATAGTATTGTCATTGCATAAAGAATTTTGGCATAAGCACCAGAAATGGCAGTGGCAGGATTCTCTGGAAGTATATATTATATATATATATATATATATATATATATATACACCTGTGCAAAAGTTAAGCACCACCCTATTTTTACGCACGTGCGAGGGTATATTCATGTGCTATGAAGAAAGCAATAGCATAAACATTTATGTACCCATCCATCTTAGTGCAAGAGGTAATAATGCAACTAGAGGAATGCTGATTATGATGGTGGGGAAACACTGTATGTTTTTGTTTGAACTTGAAAACGAGGCCTGAATATGGTTACGTTGACACAACTGACAACTATTGCCCTACAGTTGACACACGTGGCTAGATTGTCATTAATGGTGTCTGAAAACGAAGTTTAACATCTGTGCACGAGTTTGAGACTGTCATTATTAATACCGGGTATATCCACCTTGTGCCTGGATGACGGCCTGGACACGACGTCTCATGCTGGTCACCAACCGACTGATACGCCATTGTGGTATTCGTTGCCATTCAAGATGGAGTGCGTCTGTTAATTCCTGTAGGTTCTGCACAGGAGGATCCCTCCTTCTCACCATGTTTCCCAGAATGTCCCAGATATGCTCAATAGGGTTCATGTCAGGGCTCCTTGCTGGCCATGGTAGGGTTTCGATGGCATTCTGACGAAGGTATTCATGCACAGCTCTAGCACGATGTGGTCGGGCGTTGTCATCCATGAATATAGGGTGGCTTCCAGGTGCATGATTTACAAAATGAGGGACCACAACTCTATCCAGTATGGAATCTTGATATCTTTGTCCATTTAGTGTTCCAGGTACAGTCAACAGATCCAGCTTACAATCAAATGAGATGCACCCCCATATCATAACGGAACCTCCACCAAATGCACTTCTTCCATGATGTTACGTTGGTCGTACGCCGTGCGTCTGGACCTCCATACACGAGTTCGACCATCTGTGGCATGAAGCAGGAACCGACTTTCATCGGACCAGTGTACCCGTCTCCAGGATCTCATGTTCCAGTGTCTTCTTTCGTTGCACCACCTCAGACGCTCCTCTTTGTGGTGTGCAGTGAGGAGAGGACGTCTGACAGGTCTCCTAGCTTTCATGCCAGCAGCATACAGTCTCCTTTTGACGGTAGACATTGACACTCTATTGCGCGTTTCCCATTGCTTGCTGAGCACTCTGCTGTTGGTGAATGGAGATCTCCTAACAAGGCGTACTAGGGCTCGATCATCACGGGCAGTAGTCTTCTTCGGTCTTCCAGATCTAGGCCTGTCCTTCACCTCGTTAGTTTGCCCATGTTTTGCAATCAAACGACTGATTACAGTATGGTTAATGTTCAGCTGTCTGCCAATCTCTCTGCATGACATACCAGTGGTATGCATGCCTATGATTTGCCATTTCACACGATCACTTAACCTTCGTCTTGCCATAGCGGTTCACAATCAAGAGCTAATTCTCTCTGTACAAATAAACCACGGTCATGAACACAACATTCCTAATCTTGTCGCCTAAATCTGTATGTAATGTTCTACACCTCAAACTGGACTTTTACATAACTGAACACGTGTGCTGTTTCCCGCCACGCACGGACATCAAGCGGCGTGAAGTCATGCATGCATGTGCATTTCGTACTTGGAATTATGTCAGCTAACGCGGGGACAAAAAGTATGGCAGCCTAGTTGTACCATCATGTTTCTACGTTCTATTGTTTTTGCTGGTGCTTAACCTTTGCACAGGTGTATATATACACACCTAAAAAAAAGTAAGTTCCCCCTAAATATGGGCTAATATTTTTTTAGATATATAATTGGTTGCAATACAAATTCGTAGAGATCACCACCCGGACTAAAGGAACGATGTGTAAAATTGATTTCCCCAGAAACGGTGCTATGCATGAATGAGCATGGATCAAATGGAAGATTTACCCATTTAAAAATATCAAGATACTGATTTAATTCAATATGAATTCAAATCATAACAACAATACAAATTCCATGAGTCACAATCAAATAACAACGATTGGGAGTGCATTCACTCTATCCAGTTTAAATATTGCTAATACTGCATATATCCACCCCGGCTTTGGATCACTCGATGGCACCGATTTCGCATGGAGTTTGAGCCGCGTGACACGGTGCTGTGGAATAGCCATCCGCTCCTCTTCTGCAGGAATCATTTCGTAACTAACTCTACGGTATACAGCCCGTTTCAGTTGATCCCAAAGATGCTCGGTTGGGTTTAGATTAGGAGAATTAGGCAGCTACAACCTTCGCGCAGTACCTCGGTAAGCCAAAAAATCATCAACAGTTACAGAGAATTGGATAGAATGCATGATAGTCCTCCAGCAATAGGCATACATGGTTTCAAGATTTTTAAAATGGGTCAATCTTTCATTTAGTTCAAGTTCATTCACGCATACCGCCGTTTACATGAATCTTTTTCCATTTTAACGTTCTTCCATCATCAATAATCATACTAAGTGGTAATGGAGAAATCTAAAATAAGATGACCCTTTCAAGCGGAATCCATTTCTTTGTATTTATGGCGAGAGGTTTCAGATTCATGACCTTCCCATATCCTCACAAACATATTTTGAACCTACTCTAAACACTATTGCTCGTATCAGACGTTGTTTTGACACTAGATCCTGGCATTGTAGCATAGAAGCTTTGTGACCTGTGCTCAGTAGACACGAACCTGTCCCTTACAAACCTGTTAGCTAAATAAGCACCTTTATTCAGAGCACGTACTAGACTTTCCTGCACTGCTGAGGGTGCTACAATTCCTGTAGCAGAGTTGATCAACTCGGGTTGTTCCGATCCATTGCATGGATTGACATGTCAAACTGAACATACTATTATTCTTCTGTACACCTGGATTTCATCACTTAGATGCAGCCTTGCTGGTGTTATGGTGTTCTAATGGAGTCTGATCATGAGTTCTGCTCTGAAATACATTGGCATGAAAGCTGGATGAGTATTGTGATGTGATAGGACGTGATAGCAAATGTCGTGCTAGGGCTATTCCTAGAAGTATGAGGGCAACAAGTTCTCCAGTACCGCTCAGTGCTTTGTTTTCCGCAGTATCAATTGAATAAATAAATCAATAAAGATTCCATTGAAAGTGCCTTCTGACAGCTTTGCTACAAATGACACAGTTTTCAAACGCATCTATTATGGGTGCAGGCAGTCTCTTCATCAAGAGGAACAGAACTGGCAGGTAACCTACATATGTTGCCCGATCTGATGCAAAAGAGGGCGTCTCTCCCTTTCTCTCTAATCTTCCAAGTCACACTTCATCCAACAACTTCATTGCATACAATTCATGATCAAAATCCTTCCATTATAATATCTGCAGTGCTGTTCCAACTGCAAATACCACGGATTGATAAAGTAGTTGTTGCAACCCAGCACCTCCAAAGAGATTACCTATCCCAGCCATAACCACCAGTAGGAAATGTAGCAATCCATCACACAGTTCCCTCAGATATGTCCAAAATCTCTGGTAACATGACTATGTCCAGGAGCATTGGCAATTTCTTTGTTATACAATATGGTTGTATTATATATAGTAGAATGCCCAGATGCGGGGACCATTAGTATGGGGGTTTAAGGCTAATATGGATACACTTAAAGGTGTAGATGAAAGAGTGACATGGAACGGACCACATGGGGGCAAAGATTCTTCATGCTCTTGGTCAAATAGACCCTTGGATCACACACGAATATAAACCAGTTCTGTAAGTACTGCATTTATGACATCTGGATGCAATTGGTCTGGTGTGATCTCCTCTGACAATGGGTATAGCCGAATAACAAAGCAAGAGGCCCAAGGTGCCTGTATCGCTCACCTAATAGTATTGGTTCCTGGCAAAACCGTACAATAGAAGAATTAGTTTGAACAAGATTGCTACTGGGAATTTTACCAATCTTAAATTTATGCATAGAAACAAATGTGGAAGCCACATCACCTGCGTTCTTTTAACCAAATTTGTTTGAAATCGGACTGGTGGTTTTAGAAAGGTCTTTAAAGCAAAAATTGGCAGACGGATGGATGGAGGGACGGATGATGGGCGGTTACCACGGCATACGCTCACTTGGCTATGTAGACCAGGTGAGCTAACAATCAGAGACTGATGGCCATCAAGAGTTCCACTTGTTTGAGATTTTATGCTATTGTCAGATCTTTAAGGTTAGAAATATTAAATTCGGCAATGACATCCATTATCAATGGCAGCCACGTCATCTGAAAACATATTAAACTAAAATAGAGGCATAAATCTGGCTGAATATGGAATAAAATTGTCTTTAAAATAAATTTAAATGATGGGTTGGTTTAGTTTTAGAAGATATATAGCATTAAATTGTGTGGGTTTGGAACTTAAAGTTGTGTAATAACTACTAACTACATTAAATGTTAGTTATTAATATCTGGTTATTGAAACATGCCATATACATGGCGTCGCAGTGTATATGTTTAAAATTACTGTACCATGGCAAATAAAGAGTTACTTATTTTAGTTTGTCAGACTTTCTCAGTATAGCAGCATGCGGTTTCGGAATTCTGACACCATAAGCTTTAATTTGCTATATGACACTATTTGGTAATGTTGCGATCGGGGTAGCAGGAGAAACATGCTTCTTATGGAGCTATTGCTGTAGCACTATTTTGGGTGAAATGTCGTGATAGTTTTCACGACTACAGTACTTACGGTCCCATGTAGTTGCAGAACATGTATTGGCTGTATGGTGCATCACACATAGCGCACCCACATCCGATTCGAACTGAGGTGGACATCACCATCTATTACGAGGATAAAAACAGACAAATACAGATACAGTAACATTGAATAGTCAGTCAAGTGCACGAATTGTCTGTCTTTGAAGGAATCACTATTTAAGCATTTGATGGCTAAATTTGAATCAAAATATTTGCTTATTGAATTTCCATTTGTAGGCCAAGAAAAGACTATTTTGAAATTATACACTATTAAAAAAGTAGTCGTCTCTTGGCCTGCAAATGAATATTTCTCAACATCTCTACACGGGCCGATTTTGGCCACAGTCATTTAGTGCTAAATGATACATGCGTATTTACAATTTAAAGGAATGCTACTCTCATCTAAAATGTTGTATTGCACTGATATATTAGGGTTTATAGATTCCAAATCATTCACGTCCTGCCACATTCCCTTATTTGTATTGCAATTATGTGTTTTACAATATCGCGGAAATTTTATACAGTGAACGCCACCATTTTGTCTCCTCAAGTGACAATGTGTGATACCATGAAAGTGCCAATGCATTACGTTCTTTATTAAGTAGTAATCAACGATGTTGAGTATTTTGAAACTAATTTAATTGGAAGTTGTTACTGCCTCTGGCAGCAACAACTTCCAGCCAGATTAGTTTCAAAATATTCAACAGTTTACCAGTTAAACAGTCGGGCAGAAGCAAACTGTTGTTGCATGCCATCACAGTTGAGAAAAGCGCAAAAGTTGTTATGCATTCACTTGGTAGAGCTGTATTTATCTGTATGGTGTACATGAACAATAACCTTACCAGTAATCTGTTGTTTCAGTGTGGAATGACAATACCATGAGACAGATACAAATAAGAAAGTCTACAACACACCTGGACCAATACGCACACCGGCATTGCTTGGATTTCATTCATTGCCCGATTCTGATTTAGATGGGCAATTTTCCAGTCTAATAAAGGAAGTATGCTTCAAGATATTCTTGTGATGATGACATTTTGACATCATTATCCGCCCTTGGATTGCAGGAAAAGCCATCCTCGAACACAATTCACATTTCCAGAGTATTCATCGATCATCTGACCTCGTATGACGTCATAATCAGCTCAGCGGGTGTATGATGACGTCACAATCATTACGTCACAAAGGGTTCCATATAGACCGTCATCAAATCTCAGAGTTTGACACGTTGTATAAATTAAATGTCTTTGTAATTCTTTGCCATGTGAAAAGCATGCTATCTTTAGGCAGCAACAGCACCCAGTCAAATTAGTTTCAAAATATTCAACAGCTTACCTTTGTAGTTTTTTGGGAAATTGATAGTCAGCGTGTTCAGAGATCGATCGATCCCAACACGAGCAAATTGTGGGTGGAGCTTAACTCGAGATGGGCGGGCATAGATAAAACTGGAAAGGGCCATTGCTCGACGTGAACAATTGCTATGCCCGCTATTCAAATCTAGGACATACACGCAAGTGAACAAGTTGCGCTGGTTCTTTTACTCCAATTGTGGACTTAAAGGAGAGATTTATCACCAACACTGTTTTTATATATGCTTCCAATAGCCTTGAACTTACTGAACCTAAGTCACTAGATTGATATATTTTCCAGACCTGTATGTTGAATATTTTGAAACTAATTTGACTGAAAGCCATTGCTGCCATAGGCAGCAATGATTTCCAATCAAATTAGTTTCAAAATTATTCAACATTATATATGACATTAAGATATAAGACATAACAAAAATGAAATTCTATATATGATGTCAATAGCCTTGTACTAACTGAACCTAAACTCACTAGATTGATATAATTTCCATACCTGTATGTTAAATAGGCCAAGAATTTAAAGATATGTTCTATATATGCTTTCAATAGCCTTGAACTGACTGAACCTAAGTCACTAGAATGATATATTTTCCGTACCTGTATGTTGAATTTTAATTTTTTTTTTTTTTTTAAAACTAATTTGACTAGAAACCATTGCTGCCATAGACAACATTGATTTCCAGTCAAATTAATTTCAATATATTCAATAAAATTTAAACTGATTGAAACTAATTCACTAGAATGACATCATTTCCTTACCTGTATAAATGCTAGCTTTATACAATGTGCAATGATAAATTATTCCATACATAACCTACTTCTTTCCTTGATACCTCGCTACAACGCTACACTATTGCAAGGGCGATAACCCACTTTAATAGTCTAGGTCACTCTTCTCCCGCTACACTATTATAAGGGAGACAACCCAATTTCTATTATGAGGTCATTAGCGCGAGATTATAAACAAACATGCGCGTTCCAAGTTAATGTCGTCTGATGTGTATTATGTACAATTTTTTCCATCTGTAGGATCAATTAAGCGTGAATTTGAGTATTGGCTAGCTTTATGATTAATGATTCGCTTCAAGTCTGTTAGATAGCAATTTAAATAACAAGTTTGATACTTAATTATTTTTGTTTTTACAATATCTGGCAAACAAATTAAAAAAGTATTGTGTGCCAATCCTCAATTTTATTTGGTAGCAAGTGTGATTGTTATTATTGTTTAACAACGGTCTGATATTCACATTGGAGTATATTCCATGCCACCTCTCAATTTTCAGTAAGTATTCTATAATTATTCATCCATCATCAATATGTACGGTTTTTAATTTTTTGGTCTTTAGAAAATCTATTACTACGATTATTTAAAAAATATTTTGACCTAATTTTACTATCTTTGACAATAACCGTTCCGTATCAGTTATCCTTTATTTCATTTTCTGACTTACAATTTTACCGCTATGAATCAAATATAAACTCGTATAAGTCTAAGATAAAAAGTTATCAGATTTTCAATATTTGACGTCATACAGTACAGTATGAAATTGAATTTTAATATTTGCAATATGAAGACGAATGCTCTCTGATACAAAATTTTCCGTTGAATAAATTGATTTTAATTGGATGGGAGTATATTGCAGTAATAACTCCCTGATTTTTTATTTTATTTTTATAAAGTTAAGGTCAAAATATTCAACGGTACATTTTATGTTATTTGGGGACATTTGTTATTTTATTTCTGAACTGTACTTTTAACTTAAGAAATTTCTAAAGTGTATATATAATATATTTTTTTAACATATTATTATAGAACATACATTCAAACAAATAATTAAAACTAATATTTAATAAACATATATACAAATAAATTATAAATTTCTTTATAAAGTGATAGATTTAATAGATAGGTAGATAGGAAAGTTGGAAGTGGCTGTATCGGCTCCTCGGTGAGGTTTTTATGGGATCCCAATAATAACTGTCACCCAGAAATACAGCTCAGGAATTTAAAGGGGGGAGTCTTGAAGAAGCCTTTTACTAAATTTACCAAAATGGTAGGCATAAAATTATGCCTCAGATCAAATTACTTTTCAGCTTTATGGCCATATATTAGTATTCAACGAGTTACTTTTGATGACTTAGATATTGTGGAGCTTTTGGACAATTCCGTTCTTACATCTTTTACAAAAAAATTGATACATATATATATATATATATATATATATATATATATATATATATATATATATATATATATATATATATATATATATATATAATATATATATATATATATATATATATATATATATATATATATATATATATATATATATATATATATATATATATATGCATCTTGTTTTACCACAATTTACATTTGTATATATGTATCATTTCTCTGGCCATTGGTCGGTTGATCAACCAATAAACTATTTTAACTCATAGCCTATTTTAACGTAAACTTTAACCAAACAGATTTATACATAATTTAACTTAAGCTTTAACTCAAACGAAAAACAAACGAAAAATGAACCCTTTCACCGTCACATTCCACAATAACATTTCTTCACATTGTAATAATTACTCTACTGTTATTTTAAAACTACTTTACTGTATACTGTTGCTACCAAAGGTAACAAACGACTGCTTACAGTCAAATTAATTTTAATATAAGACTTCTAGTTAAGTCACTCTGGAATTAAGATGTGAAAAATATATTTGTGAATGCGTTAAGTATAAATATAAATTAAATATAAATACAATTTTCTTTTAAGCTAAACTGACAAGTTTTCTTTCTTGGTTAATGCTGATAAAATATTGACTATTAAATTATAAATACATATGTGTATATTTGTTGATTAATTTATTGTTATATATATATATATATATATATATATATATATATATATATATATATATATATATATATATATATATATATATATATATTATTTGTATTAATTTTCCTTTTCAATATGATATGAATCGTTATGACTTGGTCATTCATACTCAACAATTTATGACCTGTAATGACTGATAACTAAAGGTTGACTTTCGTTCGCATAGCTTATGGTATAAATGTTAATATATTATTTAAGCTTAATATATATGATATATATGCATGTCTCTTTTTATCATATCTCACTAAGTTAATTAAAAATTATTATGTGTCTCTGTTGACCATCGTGCTAATGTAGAAATCTTCCAACCGTCCAACACAGGATACACTTATATGCAGAGTATGTATTGGTATATAATTAACTATACCTTCCATTGACATAGTTTAGCAAGTTTTGTTGAAGTATTTTCATGCATACATGTTGATTTAAAAAAAATTAGTATGACTGTCAGTCATTGTTACTGTAAGTAACAATGATTTTCAGTAATACTGGTGTAAACAATTTCTACACATGCTTAATGCTAAAGAGGTTTACTTGTGCAAAAAGGTATTTACCTTACTTTTATGACAATAGCTTGTTCTTAGAAATGTCTAGTCATTGCGATATATTATAACAATGGAAATATGTATCTCTAGTACTGATAATGATATGCATATGCATTTATATCTTTATTATTCCGATACATTTTTGACTCCTTAATTGTTTCTTATAATACTACCATCTTATCAAATTAAAATTGTAAAATTTTTTTTATTTTTTTATTTGGTTAATGAAATAAAATACTATAATATAAATTTAAAAATGCAGTTCCACCTTGATTCTACTTTAGTATATTTACCAACCAGACCTTATGTGACATCTAACCAGGTCTTCCTCTTGATTCTTCAAGACGGAGTTGTTGTACCAAAGGCATGATAGAGGGTTTTGGCAACTTGTTGTCATGACGTAATAGCGCGTATTAAAGCTACATAATCAAGATCATCGATAGCGGTTAACATATCATTTGTAATTAATGACATACTAATTTATACGTAGTACATAATATATTAATGATTATACAGTCTGACTTGTATAACTTGTAATATTTTATTTAATATGTTAAAATCAGTGACCTATGATTTAATATCCAATTTTTATCAGTGATGTTGATTAAATTCTCCCGTCTACAAATTATTTTACTCCAATTGTGGACTTAAAGGAGAGATTTACCATCAACACTGGGATCACTAGAGCCGCATATTCTTCGACCACACAATATTAGAATGATTTGGAAAAAATCATGTGAGAGTCATTGACGTTTACCTTTCCCATGCCATTATGATTGGATTGAAGATGAATTAGAACATTTTGGTGGATTGCGCCAAGCACCTGGAGCAGGTATCAATCTGATTTGGTGCAGTTGTAAGAAGAATGGCAGCTAAAAAGCTGCGGTTGTTGTAAGGATAACATTCCATGCACAGAACTCCACATTGTAGGAATGACGAAACATATCTGAAAGTCATTGATGATCCAGAAATCGCTGAATGGCAATTGTGCATAGTGTTCACATGCTGCAATCTTAGGATTTATTTACATCCTGACCACGTGGGTCATAACCGGCCTCTGCAGTGGTCTTGAAGAATGCCCATTTGCAGGCCAAGGGAATACCATTTTCGAAACTTTACCACAAGAATGACTGTCTCGGTAACCGAGCCTGCCATTCCGGTGGTAAATTTTCATCTCAAATGTTGTATTGAACCGATAGATTATGGTATGCAGATAGCATACCATTCATATCCTGTCACATTCCCTTATCTGTATCACAATTATCTGCTTTGTAATATCGCGTAAATGTTGAACAGTGATCGAGACCATTTTGTCTCCTCAATCTATAGTGTATAATGTCATGTAAGTGCCAATGCATTACATTCTTTGTTATGTAATAGTCATCTTGTTAACTATTTTGGAACTAATTTGATTGAATGACCTTGCTGGATAAGGCAACAACAACTTCCAGTCAAATTAGTTTCAAAATATTCAACAGCTTACCTGTATGGTCAAACATTGTCAAACTATAGATGGCATCTCTATGACTGGGCGTATATACCGAGGCAGACACAATAGGTTTTTTCTGATTTGTCGAAAAGTAAACCATAACAGCCATCATAATGTATAGAAATATACCAACATTTAGCTACTAAAGCCTGAATAACTTTCCTTAGGGCATGATGAAAAAGCTTAAAATTACCTGCATAGTTTATGAGTGGCATATTAGATCACCTGAATAGCTATCAAGAGATGATGTTTGTTATCCGTTAACAGAAAATGATTCGGAATTGCAGAGAGGCCTAATGTGATAGTATAATACATCGCAGCAGTGATAAAGGAACCTTTGCAACAACCGATTTCTTAGGAAATGTTGCAGTACAATTCTCGAAAATGGACAATATAGACATTGTTGCTGCGTTCCATGATGTGAATTTTAATGATAAATACATACCTGTGTAAAGTGTCCGATCACTTCGTCATTTATTGATCCTACTCCGTATTGGAAATCGTTCACTTCGGAATACCACAAATTAATAGCGCTTGTCCAAGAAAGAGAGGCTCCAAATGCTCCATTCTGGCCAGGACTTGGGATTAACCCTAAACGAGCAAGAGCAGGAATAACAACAGCAAAATTAGCCGAAGTGTGACGAAAACAACACTGAAAACAATGATGGAAATGATGATAACGACGATGACCATAGTGCTGACAACTACTATGCTGATAGTGTCGGCACTCGGCACTAACACCGACAACAACCGCAGCAGCAGCAGCAGCAGCAGCAGCAGCAGCAGCAGCAGAAGCAACAGCAGCAGCAGCAGGGGAAACAACAAAACATCAACAAACGTAACAACATCAACAAGTACAAGAACAAGAACATCAACAAGTACAAGTACAAGAACATCAACAAGAACAAGAACGAGTACATCAAGAAGTACAAGGACAAGTACAAGAACAAGAATAAGTACAAGCATAAGAACAAGTGCAAGAACAAGTACAAGAACAAGAACATCAACAAGAACATCAACAAGCACAAGTACGAGAACAAAACGAGTAAATCAAGAAGTACAAGAACAAGTACAAGTACAAAACATTAGCAGGAACAAGCACAAGCACAAGCACAAGTACAAGAACAAGAACATCAACAAGAACATCAACAAGCACAAGTACAAGAACAACATGAGTAAATCAAGAAGTACAAGAACAAGTACACGTACAAGACATTGGCAGGAATAAGAACAAGATCAAGTACAAGAACAAGGACAAGAACATTAACAAGTACAAGAACAAATACAAGCGCAACAGCAGCAGCAGCAGCAGCAGAAGAAACAACAAAACATCAACAAAGGTAACAGCATCAACAACTACAAGAACAAGAACATCAACAAGTACAAGTACACGGACAAGAACAAGTACAAGAACATCAACAAGAACAAGAATGAGTACATCAAGAAGTACAAGAACAAGTACAAGAACAAGTACAAGAACAAGAACAAGTACAAGAACAAGTACAAGAACATCAACAAGAACAAGAATGAGTACATCAAGCAGTACAAGAACAAGTACAAGAACAAGTACAAGAACAAGAACAAGTACAAGAACAAGTACAAGAACAAGTACAAGAACAAGGACACGAACATTAACAAGTACAAGAACAAATACAAGCGCAGCAGCAGCAGCAGAGGAAACAACGAAACATCAACAAAGGTAACAACATCAACAAGTACAAGAACAAGAACATCAACAAGTACAAGTACAAGAACAAGAATAAGAACATTAACTAGTACAAGAACAAATACAAGCGCAGCAGCAGAGGAAACAACAAAACATCAACACAAGTAACAACATCAATAAGTACAAGAACAAGTACAAAAACAAGAATAAGTACAAGTACAAGAACAGGTAGCAGAACAAGTACAAGAACAAGTACAAGTACAAGGACAAGAAAAAGTACAAGTACAAGAACAAAACAAGTACAACAGCAAGTACAAGAACAACTACAAGAAAAAGTACAACAACAAGTACAAGACCAGATACAAGAACAGGTACAAGTACAAGCGCAAGAACAAGTACAAGTACATGAACAGGAAGAGAAACAGGAACATCAACAATAACAAGAATAAGAACAATTACAAAAACAAAAACAAGAACAGGAACAAGTACAAGTACAAGTACAAGGAGAAGCACATTAACAAGAACAAGAACAAGTACAAGAAAAAGTACACGAACATCAACACTTACAACAACAACAACGACAACGATGACGACGACGACTACGACGACGACAATAGTATTATTACCAGCAGCAGCAGCAGATGAAGCAATAACAGAACATAAGCAACAACACGAATAACAACAACACCACCATACCGAGCATGCTCCTGTTTCCAGACGTATCGTGACCAATTACACATTGATTAGCCCAGGCTTGAGCAATGGCTGCCAATTCATCATCCCAGTACTGAAACAATGACGATTATTTAATAAAGTTAAACCTGCCCACCTGGCAGTAGAGCCAACATTGATTGTTTTATAAGGCAATGCGCATGGTTATTAACATTTTAACTGTGTTGCTAGATGAATGGAGAAATCCAGTTTTATCAATGCCACGCCGATCTCTAGCTATGCTCCACCGACGCTTTTACCTTGTTGGAATCAATCGTTCCCCGCCCTCTCTGAATCTTAATTTCAAGAAAAGTATACAGGTATGCTATTGAATATTTTGAAAGTAATTTGACTGGGTGGTGTTGCTGCCTATGCCTATGTCAGCAACAGCGCCTAGTCAAAATTAGTTTCAAAATACTCAACAGCGTGTTTTATTAAATAGTAAAGACATGCAACTCGTACGACCTGACAGACTATTAAGCGTTTAAGACTGGCTCCATCGAGTCATTCATGACGTAAATTGATTATGACGCCAACCTCCGTGTCGCGTAGTTGATTATGGCGCCATAAGAAACTGGATTCATCAATTGAATAGCGCCCTATGATCTGATTTGTATCCTTGAATGCATCTTGCCAGAGTGTAAATGCATTATTGATTGTAAAACGCTATCATCGATGCTAGTTAGGCCCTACCTGATAAATAAGCCATTGCTGAACGCGTTTATTCTACTTTGCCATTGAGTCAATGGACCTTTCAAGTTTATTCATCCATCATCTTAGCTAGAGATGGGCGGGGCATAGCTAAAACTGGAAAGGTCCATTTGGGGCTGTGGGGTGTTTTCAGAGAGCATGGTTTGCTACAGGTCGCATTATACCTTTATAAAATATACCACTAGAATGACTGTATTGATTGTCAAGTCAGTCATTCCGGTGGCAAATTTGCAAAACAGTTTTTCCGTGGCCTGCAAATTGATATTCAGTAATCAATAAGCACATTTATTTTTAGCAAAGGTAGCCATTAAATGGACAAAACATCAAATTTTAGCGTGGCCATTTAATGTTTAACGTTCTTACCATTTTCTGCATATTTGTAGGGATCGTTCCAGTATCCGGGAGAGTTGCTCTTAGGTCATTATGTACGGACAATATCTCAGTCGGATTGACAGCGCAGGTGGTTTGGAAGAGGCCGCTGGCTGGAAGACACATTGTGTGTAGGTCAGGATATGCACAACTGGGCTGATAACAAAATATACCAGAATTTAGCGATGATGATGATGATGATGATGATGATGATTTGCCCTGTAGTGGGGCTTAGAATACACCTTCCGTATCCTCTGCGTGTTGTAAGAGACGACTAAAGGAAGTAAGGGTGAGGTAACCCTGACAGAAACCTCGAGTGCTGAAGACGGAGGTTCCAGGCCGCACGGCGCACTCTAATAAACCTTGGATCCACGCACTTAATGCTTATGATCATGTTGATAGTCACTTACAAGACTGGCGGTATGATCAGCGAACGAAAAGAAGAAGAAGAATGATGATGATGATGATGATGATGATGATGAGTGACTGTGTTCGGCAGCTGGAGAAGTGAAAACTTCTTTAAGCTGCAGTGAGATTTTCATCAATCTTCCCAGCTGTGTCTTGTCCACTGCGAGAATCCTGAGCTCATTTAGGTCATTTCCCATCTCTAGTGGTTCTAGATTACGTTCTTTGAGGTCTGATCTCAAAACACTAACTAAGCTGATGTTGTGGCGTCCTTTGCGTGCCTGACAAAGTTAGTACCTACCGCTTCAATTTTCCGTGCTTTCTGAGCAGGCGTGCTTTCTGTCATTCGATGAGCATGACCGAACATAGACCACCAACGTTACGCTACCCTCAGTTTTTAGAGTGCTGCATTTGATACTAGACTGTGAGGCCAGCGATGATTTGTAATGGTTTGCAGATGTTTTCGGTTGCATATATAAAGCTAATTCAAGATGGCTTTTGGATCTGTCCAGCTGTTGCCATTGTGTAGCTGTATGGAAACACATGTAGCATCATGCGGTTGGATAATGACTTCCATGGGGCTGGAAGGCGATATTTCATGTTACATAGCGAGTCTCAATGCCGTTAGATCTACAGCGATGGAAAGGCAAGATTCTGCCCTTCATCTAATTCTCAGTGGGCCAATGCAGTGGGTGGGGGAAGAGGTCGCTGGTATCGGGTAGGTATACGGGTAGGCATACGTGAGTGAAATCTATTTCGTTTCATTCACGAAAGCGTTTGCAGCCTTGAGCTGTTTGCAGCTATTGGAAGTAGTGTATCAGTCGATAAAGTCAACATCGTCTGCATACTCCATCTGTAGAGGGACACCTAGTTGTGAGATTGGAGGTTTTGGTCTTATAAAGTGTATTCGAACATATGATAGAGCTGCGGAGAGGTAGCAAGTAGAAAACACTGGTGATAAACCACCACCTTGTGGTCATCCTATTGATGTTTCAGTCCGTGCAGATAAGCGTTGATTGGCACGAACATTTAGTTTTGTCTTTGCCGATAAGAGTCTCATTAGGTGTAGATAGTCATCATCGCAGCCAGCTTGATGGAGACATTGGCGGTTCAGTGGCCGCTTGATGTTATCAAAAGCACATGACATGTCGATTCCCATGTTCGAATGCTTTGATCGTACCACTGATGTCAACATTCGCTGTGGGCAGCGCTTCTACATCCTCTCTTAAAACGACTCTGTCAGTTTCCAGCAAAATGATAAAATACGAGATTCATTCCATAGAAATTTTCGGATGCTGTTCAAAATCACTATAGGTCTTATGCTGGAAAGAGATCTAGGTGGTTTCTTAGGCCTTGGGAGTGCGATGAGTGTACGCTCTCCCACATCATGAATAGGGAGGTGTTATTAAAAGGCAGAGTTGATCATGTGTATAAGTTGTATCGAGATGATCTGTATATTTAAGGAATTCGTTATTAATGCTGCCAGGCCCACATGCACGGACATTCGCTAAGCTTTTCTAACTCCTGATTCTGTTATTGGCCTTTGCAATGGCCGTGGGTGGCTTTCGAACGTAAGTAAGGGTTCGTTTTCAGTGTCAGTGAACTGATCTTTGAACCATCCCTTGATTTTTTCAGCCTTTCCCTGGTCACAGCCGATGAAGCGACCATCAGAGCTATGTACAGCAAGCAGTTGTTGTGGTTGCTGATCTTTAAGGCTTTGCTTACTCTGAACATTCGGCAATCATCGGTGGACGTGATCCTGTTTACCATATTATGATAGTGAGTTCTTTAAATCGACTTATTAGTCAATCTTCGAAGTCTTAGTTGAATATGATGTTCATTTCGACTGCTTTGATATATGCGTAGTTGTGCACTGTTCTCTTTTGTTCAGACAGCTTTATAGCAATTAGTGGATCATCAACATAGGATTTCCTTTGGTTGGTTCGCCTGTCTACACCGATGTTTTATCTCCACATGTCGTAGGACGTTACGTTCAGCGTCGTTTGGTTTACAGTTGAGGTCAGTCATGGCTATCTGCTCAATCATTGTTTTCCTATACGATGCCTGAATCGCCAGGTAAGCTTCGATTTTCAAGTTGAGGGGATTTTGTAGATACGGAATATTTGATCAATCCATAATCGAGCAATCACAGGTTTGTGGTAGGAATAACGTTTTGCAACCACCTTGCATAGCATGTAGTCAGCTCGGTGTTCTGTTTATGATGTTCGATGACTGCATGGGTGCGGAAACGCTCTGTTTGTTGCGTATATCCGATGAGTGCAGATAAAGGCAGCTAATGAATCTTCATTACTGTTGCTTTTTCCAATTCCATAGGACCCAATACACGAAGCAAATCCTGGTTACGTTTCTGTTTTGCTTAGTAGTGTTGGGGATTGATACTATTTTTGTGATCGATGATTGGTTTTCCTCACCGATACTCAATTAATGATTGATCATAACAAGTTCTCATTTTTTACCCATTTTGAATGCAGTAATTATAGCATATTCAAGGATAATTACCCCTTTCAAACTAAGTCGCAGGTATGACAGATTCTTAATAATTGAAGAAATAATTTGCGGGATATTTTGAAACTAATTTGACTGGAAGCTGTTGCTGCCTTAGGCAGCAACAGTTTCAGTCAAATAAGTTTCAAAATATTCAACGTGTTATCGGTATGGTAGCTTTGAAATTAACATACTATTTCAGTGCTGAAAGAAATAATGACTAAGGAGTAATACTATATAGTTGTAACAATTAAATTTAAATTAGTTTCCAAAAAGTATTCGTTTTCTAGCTTGACCAGTTAAACTATATTAATATTGTCAATTTATAAACAACCAAAATCGATTTCTGAAATCATGATCGATCGATTGCTTGAACCTTGCAAACCAATCAAATCGATTAATTGGAACAGCACTATTGCTTAGTGTTACAAGTTTGAAGTTAACACATAGGAAGAGTTGGAATCTTGCTGGAATATAGATAATTATGCACAATTTATCATAGAATGAATCGAGTAGGTGTTACTTCATCTTCATTCACACTGCGATATTTTATGGTAGTGACGTTTCAGATTGGGATGGCTCGATCAATAACTGAAATGCGTTCATTGGTGTATGCAAAACTAAGAACATGGTCGGTGATTGGCTTCTTTCTGTTCGAGTGAAATACGTTATGGCCTGACTGCAAGATGGCTTCTGAGTGAGTGAATACTTTTGTTTCTCGGATGGATATGATACAAATGTTGTAGTGATAGCAGCCTCTACCCAGCTTTTGTCTTTTCGATGAACTGGTTAGATCGTGAACGTTCCACGTTGCGAGAGCGAACTCAACTGGCGGTGGTCTAGTGTGTCATAGATGGTGATTGTTTGGTTGAAGAAAAATAGACAATTAGAAAATTAAAAAACTGGTAGTAGTAGTAGTAGTAGTAGTAGTAGTAGTAGTAGCAGCAGCAGCAGCAGCAGCAGTAGTAGTAGTAGTAGTAGTAGTAGTAGTGGTGGTATTAGTAGTAGTAGTAGTAGTAGTAGTAGTAGTAGTGGTAGTAGTAGTAGTAGTAGTAGCAGTAGTAGTAGCAGCAGCAGCAGTAGTAGCAGTAGTAGCATCAGTAGCAGTGGCAGCAACAGTAGTAGTAGTAGTAGTAGTAGTAGTAGTAGTAGTAGTAGTAGTAGTAGTAGTAGTAGTAGTAGTAGTAGTAGTAGTAGTAGTAGCAGGAGCAGCAACAGTAGTAGTAGTAGTAGTAGTAGTAGTAGTAGTAGTAGTAGTAGTAGTAGTAGTAGTAGTAGTAGTAGTAGTAGTAGTCGAAGTGAACGCACGCGTTTATTTAGCTCTGCAATTGCTGCCGGAATTTGCTAGTTTCTAGCGCGATTTTGTAGATAAATTATATATATATATATTTCGTATTAGTATTTCCTTTCAAACTTTATGTTTAATTTGTAAATTCTTGTCTTGGTTGGAGCGCATTTTGTGACTCCATTTTCTAAAGGCACTCCTCTTAGCTGGCGGTTTCAGCCATTTAATAGGTCTCCTCTTACTGTGGTCAGTGCAGTACTTTTCTCCCTGCGCCAGTATGCTATTTCTATAGTTCGTTGGCTAGCGCATTGTATTTGGCAAGATCGCTTGAGTGAGTGGATTTAATTCCTTTGTCATTTGTAAGCGCAAGCCTAGTACTTTCATTATGTAAATCTTTATAGTCAGTTAGCACTAGAAACTCCAGATGACAGAATCATGAATGAACTCAAGAAGTATGGCAAAGTGCAAAAGATTGAACGGGAAACGTATCCCTTTGACATAACGCTAGAAAACTGTGTAAGACGCATCTGGTTTGATAAAGTGGATAGGCCTTTACCAAGCAGATTGACGCTTGATGGCAGCTTTGTCTTGCCCTTATGGTATAGAGGGAAAATTAAAGAGTCCCGGATCTTCCTAAGTACTGACCATTTGGCAACAGATTGTCCCAATCGAAACAAATGTTTGCTCTGTGGTTCAGTTGACCATTTTAAATGGCACTGTCCAAAATTCAAAACAAGCCCTCAGTATCAGGAGATAATCGCCCATTAGAAGATGCAACTGAGTCAAATGCTTCTGAAGCAATCACTACGGAAGCTGTTGTTGTGGTTCATGGCACAAACAAATCATCAAATCCTGTTAAAGTAACTACAGTTGATGAAATTCAAGTATTAGAGGAGGGTATAACCTTAAGTCAAGAAAATATTCAAAATGCAGTGGAGCCAAATGTGGCTGTAAAAGACACGCAGGAAAATGATGATCTTACAGAAGAGCCAGTTTACAATTCCTTAGAAGATGAATTAAAATTAGGACAGGATAAGTTTAGGACTCAGAAGATGGAAAGTTCAGTCGATTTTCTGCTAAGTCCACTTGGTTTAAGTCAGCTTGAAGATATGGTAAATGATGCTCCTGCCAAATGTAACTTAAGTAGCAATAAGCGTCATAAAGAAGACAATAGCTCAGAATCTGAGATTGAAGGAAATGATATGGATGATGATACAATGTCAGTTGCAGAATCAGATGTGTCCATTCAAACACAGGGTTCACAGATGAAAGACGAAATGGTAATGTACCGATCAGAAGGGGGTGAAGTGTTAGTGCCATATGTAATGGCGAGAGGCGTGAAATATCGTCTACTGCGCCATGATTCAGATATTTCCAAATATGAATATTTGTCTGTGGTCGAACTAGGAAACATTGAATTCGCAGGCAAATTAGGTAAATGGTCTAAGAAACGAGCTAAAAAACCCAAATCAAGTTAATCAAATGATGGCGGTTGTAAACATCATTTTACAAATTATGATTATCTGCACCATCAATTGCAGAGGATTAAATACCGAATTCAAGCAGCGCCACTTGCTTGAAGAATTAGCAAATGAGAGAGTTGATATTGCTTTTCTACAAGAGACCAAAATTCAAAAAATTGAAGTGTATGAATCTCTCAAAGATATTTCAAAAGGGAAGATTTTTTATTCTTTATCACAAGATAATAGCGCGGGAGTGGCCATTCTTATCCTGCCCCGCTGTCTCAACTATGTTGATGTTATATCGTCGTCATCAGATACGAATGGACGATGGATTTGTGTATCAATTGATGTACTAAACACAAGTTTAAATTTAATGTGCCTTTATGCGCCAACCTCTCATCAATTGCGTCGTGAATTTCTAAATGATGTTTCCACAATAATTCAAGACAGAACGCTTGAAAACCTAATTATGGGCGGTGACTTTAATTGCATATTAGATGAAGTTAAAGACAGAAACGCTAGGTCTAATTTTAATGACACATCTCATAATATTTTGAAATACATCTGTGAATATAAAAGCTTGTTAGACACTTATCGGATTGAAAATCCAGAGGGCACGGACTTTACTTGGTTTTCAACCGATGGAAAGAAAGCATCCAGATTGGACAGGATCTATGTAGAACGGTCATTGAAAGGTTACATGTCTAAAACTAACATAAAACCAGTAACTTTCTCTGATCACGATATGTTTTCCATCACATTAGATAATGCTGACTGGATTAAACCAGGAGATGGATTTTGGAAACTCAATGTAGCGTTGTTACGAGATAGTTGCTTTCGCAAATGTGTAGAAGGTTGTTGGAGGCATTGGGATGAAAAGAGAAGTTTGTATGAATGTATAACAGACTGGTGGGAGGATGTTAAATCCGACCTGAAACATGTTTCAAGGCAGTATTCCATCAGGAAAGCACGAGAAATGCGAAAGCATAAAAAGGAGCTTCAGCAGTCGGTGTGTAAAATTAATAAGAAAATTAATGATGGAGAATATAATTATTACGAACTATTAGTTAAATTAAAAGGTAGACTAAATGAAATAGAGCAATATCAGTTTGATGGGGACAAAATAAGGGCAAAAGCACAAATGCACACCAAGGGTGAAAAGCCTACACGTTACTTTTGTAACTTGGAACAAAGCAAGAGGTACAGAGAAATTAATGCGCTCACTGAAGACTAATGATAGTGTATCAATGTCCTCAAATGCAGAGATGATGGAAACAGTATCCAAATTTTACAAATCATTGTATAAATCTGAGGGAAGTGATGAAACTGCAACTAGAGATATTTTAGCTAATATAACGCAAAGACTTCCAGATGCATGTCGCGAAAGTTGTGACCAATCACTAACAATTGATGATTTGACAAAATCCCTCAAAGGTATGAAGTTAGAAAAGTCTCATGGCTGCGACGGACTTCCAGTCGAATTTTATCAAACATTCTGGCACATATTTGGTCCAGTATTAGAAGAAATAGCAGCCAGCAATTCTAAGCTAGGGCATCTCCCTCCATCGATGGCCAAGGCATATGTTCGGCTTATATACAAGAGGGGTGACAGAAATAAAATACAGAATTATAGACCAATCTCTCTACTCTGTGTAGACTATAAGATTATTACTCGGGCACTAACATTAAAACTTGGCGCAGTCCTAAGCGAAGTAATTGATGATGATCAAACGTGCTCTGTACCAGGAAGAACGATATTAAACAACACATTACTTATACGAGACCTTAGTTGAAAAGGATTGCATCCCAGCAGCAATAATAGCACTTGATAACGAGAAGGCGTTTGACACACTTGAATTGGACTTCTTGTTTAAGTCTTTAGACTATATTGGCTTTGGTTCAAGTTTTATTAAATGGGTCAATATTTTATATACTGATATAACAAGTTGCTATTTAGTAAATAATCATCTATCTGAACCTGTAGTGTTGGAACGAGGTGTCAGACAGGGTTGCTCATTGTCTCCGCTTCTATTCGTCATAGCTATGGAATCGTTGGGGGCCACACTGAGGCAACGTAATGATTTATAAGGAATATGTATACGTGGCATAGAAAGACGACTAAAGGTGTCTCAATATGCAGATGATACGACTGTGTTTGCAGGTAAAAATTCAGATTTTAGAATTTTAAATGGAGTATTATCAGATTTTCAAAATGCACCAGGGCTTAAAGTCAATAGAGATAAATCTAAGGGATTATTTTTGGGCGCTTGGAAGGACAGAACTGACAATGTTAGTGATATTAACTGGTCAGATGATGTCATAAAGAGTTTGGGTATTTACTTTAGTAGAGAACAGGATGTAAAAATAAACTGGGAAGAAAGGCTATCCAAACTAATGCGTGTATTAGTAAATTGGAAACGACGTCGCCTAACTGTATTTGGCAGGACATATGTCCTCAATAATTTAATTTTATCTGGACTGTGGTATACCGCTTCTGTAGTTCATATGCCCAAATCAGTAGAGTCAAAGATCAACACGTTACTTTTGTCCTTCTTATGGGAGGACAAAGCCCATTTAGTATTGCAGTCAATCCTACCTGATGGAGGCCTGTATTTGGTTAATGTTTTAGCAAAGTGTGCTTCGCTAAAACTGAAATTCTTGAATAAGTTACTCACTTCAAACTCATCTTGGTCAAGTGGTGCAAGGACACTTCTACAAAGGTACGTAGATCCATTTCCAGTAGAATGTTTATTTTTGTGCAATAAACTGCAACCTAACCATCAGAAGATACCAAACAT
The DNA here is from genome assembly GCA_034401795.1 of Chaetoderma sp. LZ-2023a. Taxonomy (NCBI): domain Eukaryota; kingdom Metazoa; phylum Mollusca; class Caudofoveata; order Chaetodermatida; family Chaetodermatidae; genus Chaetoderma; species Chaetoderma sp. LZ-2023a. The sequence goes on from CM067359.1 coordinate 147,396,896, forward strand.
ATATAAAGAACAGCTCGAAGATTTAAAGATATTGACTCGATCAATGCCACAATCCAGTTGTTGGGAGGATGCCTTAGAGCAACGTCTTTTGGGCAACGTGTTGATTCGTGATAATGATGCTGTATTATATTTGCCCTCTATGGCCAAAAATGGCGTTCAATATTTACGTGATTTAGTTAATCTAAAATCTCGCAAATGGATTGCGATGCAGGATGTAGCAAGAACAACATCATTGAGGCTTATTGATGCCCAACGCTTATTTCTTAGAATAAAGAATGCAATACCTGGTGAATGGTTCAAATTGCCGAAAGCACGTGGCAACAGAGATATGTTGCAACCAACATTAGTATTAAGTCACAGCATATAAAACACAACATGGCATCTAGAGCCTGGTATGGAATGCTAATGCAAAGTCGGAGACAGACTCCTATTGCAGTTAGGCATTGGAACACTTTAGGATGCACGCCAAAGGACTGGAAAAATGCGTGGAAAACAATAGATCTACCTTGTCTACCAGCAAACACACGGGACCTGGCATGGCGATTACTCAATCGAAGGCTATGGGTTGGCCATCTGACTTATATATGCAAAATAACAAGTACAGACCGATGTTTATTATGTAATACTGAGGAGGAAACAATAGACCATCTGTTTACACAGTGTTGTATAGCTACAGGCTGTTGGGTATATATCAACATGCTCCTTGCTAAATTTGGAATCAAATATGTGAAATTAATGACTGAAACAATTATGTTCAAAGATTGCTCAACTATCGGACGAATCATTAATAGCAAGGAGAAAGAATTGTTAGTAACCCTGTTATCTGTAGGAGTGTGGGCCATTTGGAAGCATCAGTGTTCAGAGGCCAGAGATAAGACAGGAAACAACCACCAAAGAGCCATACAAGCTATATTTCGATCATTGTTGATAAACTGCATTCATTGTGAATTTTACAGGCTAGTGGAACATGGAAAAGAAAGTAGATTTAAAGATATATGGTGCAAAACTGGCCTAGTATCAATTGAACATGGATATCTAAAAGTAGCAGAAGCAGAACTTGTATAAGCTAGCACACTCGCTGCTTGTTCTATATTGATATGTTGTATTTTATTTAATTCAATTGACTTTATTTTAAAATTGTAATGTCTTAGGAGATGATAATTTTAATGAATAACCTAACCGTGGGAATCGGTATATTTAAATATCAAATGAGCATCGCGTCAATATTCTGGAGCTGATCCGACTTTCGAGTTCACTAGGTTAACAGAGTATGACATCTTACATATATACTATTATCATCCTGTTGTAAATGTTTACTGTAGGTGTATTTGTTCCAGGGTAATTTGCAAAATCTTACAATGAAGTAAATTTAGAATGTGAACCCAAAGTGCCATCAAGGTAGTCATAGTTTGTATACTTTTGCTTTGTGCATTATATTATATAAAGGCTCCTACGTCCGCTGGGCATTTAAGAATCGGCTAACTGGCGTCAATGGGTGACTTTTTGTTACTTATTGACGAATCACCTTGCCACTTGTTGGCGAGTTGCACTCACCATTTGGCCCTACTACTATATGGTGTGCTAAGTTAAACTACATATGATCTACTTAGCCTGCCGGTCATGAATCGGCCCAATGGCGTCAATGAGTAGCAGCAGCTTACTGCTAATTATTGATGAGTTGCTTTACCACTTGTTGGTTAGCTATGCTCGCCATTTGGGCCTACTACTATACGGTGTGCAAATATTAATGGCTTTGTTGAATTATGTTATGTTATCAGCTCTTTATTAATTATGTTTTCTATGTAGTTATGCCACGGGTGTGGTATATGATAATAGAGTATTTTACCTTGCACTGTTTTGATATGTTAGGTTTGTATTGTTATTCAGTAATAAAGCCAGCTATTTCATCCGACTTTTTATGGGGGTTTGCAAGCCTTTTAAAGGAGTTCCTCTGTGAAGTGTATCCGACTGCGTCAGCATCGGATTAAAAAAACCAGAAAGGAAAAAAAAGTAGTAGTAGTAGTAGTAGTAGTAGTAGTAGTAGTAGTAGTAGTAGTAGTAGTAAACGCACGCATTCATTTAGCTCTGCCTGAATTTGTTAGTTTCTAGCGCGATTTTGTAGATAAATTTTGTACGTATGTTTCGTATAAATATTTCCTTTCAAACTTTGTTTAATTTGTAAATATTTGTCTTGGTTGGAGTGGATTTTGTGTCTCCATTTTCTAAAGGCATTCCTCTTAGCTGGCGGTTTCCGCCATTTAATAGGTCTCCTCTTACTGTGGTCAATGCAATGCATTTCTCCCCACGCCAGTATGCTATTTCTATGGTTCGTTGGCTAGCTCATTATATTTGCCAGGATCGCTTGAGTGATTAGAATTAATTCCTTTCTCATTTGTAAGCGCAAGCCTAGTTCTTTGATTATATGAATCTTTATAGTCAGTTTACTCCAGTAACAAGTCAATCCAAGTCTGATGTCAGAGAGGCTAATTCCAAACAAGTTGAAGATGATGATCAATACCCTCTGGAAGAGAGTTTTAATTTAGGACAAGTAAAATTCATGTCTCAAGATACTAAAACCAACTTTGATTTTCCACTGAGTACACTCAATCTAGACGATTTAAATAATATAGAGAAAGTAATTGGTGTCTCGGATCGATTGAGTGGAACAAAGCGACAGAAAGATGGAGAGAGTTCTGAATCAGAAATAGAGGAAAGTGATATAGAAGACGAAAATATGTCAGTTGCTGAAACCGATATATCCATTGAGACACAGAGTTCTAAATCACCCAATGAAATGGTCATGTACTGGTCAGAGGCAGGAGAGGTGTTAGTTCCATATGTGATGGCAAAAGGGGTTAAATATAGGCATCTGCATCATAATTCTGATATATTAAAATATAAGCATTTGGAAAAAATTGAGCTAAGTAGTGCAGCGTTTGCGAGTAAAATAGGTAAATGGTCTAAGAGAGGGTCGAAAAAGCCAAAATCTAGTTAGCTTAATAATGGCGGTTATACACATCATTTTATTACTTTTCATGCTAATTTGCTCACTCAATTGTAGAGGCTTAAATAGTGACATAAAGCAACGTCACTTACTAGAGACTCTGAAAAATGAGCAGATTGACATTGCTTTGATACAGGAAACAAAAATTCAGAAGTCTGAATCATACGATAATTTAGAAAAGATTTCTGGAACCAGAATATTCTATTCGTTATCTCAAGCTAATAGTGCAGGCGTAGCAATTGTTATACTCCCTCTTTGTTTAGCCTATGTAAATATAATCTCTTCAGTATCAGGTGCAAATGGTCGCTGGATGAGTGTCACGCTAGATATACAACAAACACGTTTCACGTTGCTGTGTATATATGCACCTGCATCTCATCAACTACGTCGTAATTTCTTTAATGAGATGTCTACAACAGCACTAGATAACATCACTGAAAACTTAGTAATGGTTGGTGACTTTAATTGTGTCGTAGACAAAGAAAATGACAGGAATGCAACTTCAAATTATACTGATACCTCTCATAGACTCTTAAAAGAAATATGTGATAATGAAAATTTAGTTGACACCTATAGAATATCAAAAGCTCATGGTAAAGATCTTACATGTTTTTCGGCAGATGGTAAAGTTGGTTCAAGGATCGACAGAATTTATGTGAAAAGTTTGTTGACAGGGTACTGGAGAGATGTTAATATTAAGCCAGTCACCTCTCAGATCATAACATGGTTTGTGTAACCTTTGCCAATGCTGATTGGGTAACAAAAGGGGCTGGGTTTTGGAAATTAAATACAACACTGCTGGGAGAAGAATTTTATAAGAATAATATAGAGAGTTGTTGGCAACATTGTATTAATAGGAAAGCATCATATAAGAGCACATTGCAATGGTGGGAGGATGTAAAACTGGATTTAAAGTATGGTTCCCGAAAGTATGCTATTAGAAAAGCATGGGAAATATGCAAACGCAAGAAAACACTTCATCGGTCACTGATGAAAATTAATGCTAAAGTAAATAATGGTGAAGATAATTATTATGAATTACTGGTTAAAATTAAAAGTAAAATAAGAGATATAGAACAATATGAGTTTGAGGGTGCACAAATTAGAGCAAGAGCCCAGATGCACGCAGAAGGGGAAAAGCCAACCCGATATTTTTGCACATTAGAAAAAGCATGGCCAATAGATAACGTGATGTGCTCATTAAATATGCCGGATGGTTCAACCGTCTTTGCCAACACTGAAATGAGTACTATTGTATGCAATTACTATGCGTCATTGTACAGGTCAGAGGGAATTGATGAAGCTGCAAAATTGGATTTGTTAGCAAATATAGACAAAAAGGTGTCAGACACAGGCAGTGAATTTTGTGATTAACCCTTAACACTGGAAGATTTAATTAAATCCCTTAAAGGTATGAAACTAGAAAAATCACGGGGGTGTGATGGCCTTCCAGTTGAATTTTACCAAACGTTTTGGCACCTTGTAGGTCCAATAATGGAAGAATTAGCCACTGAAATTTTTGAGAAAGGCTATTTGCCACCAACTATGGCTAGGGCATACGTAAGGCTAATATATAAACGAAATGACAGACGTCTAATTCAGAATTACAGACCAATTTCTCTACTATGTGTAGACCACAAAATAATATCCAGAGCACTAACATTGAAACTAGGTAGTGTTTTAGGAGAAATCATTGGAACAGAGCAGACATGTGCTGTACCTAGGAGGAAAATTTTAACGAATACCATGTTAATAAGAGGCCTTATACAATTGGTTGAGAAGGATAGCATCCCTTCAGCTGTGATTGCCATGGACAACGAAAAGGCATTTGACCATGTGGAATGGGATTTACTTTTTAATTCTTGGCAATCGTTTGGGTTAGGCTCAAACTTTATTAAATGTGTTAAGATTTTATATACGGATATCAAGAGCAGCTATTTAGTGAACAATCAATTATCCAGAGAAATTGTCTTAGAACGTGGTGTTAGACAGGGCTTTTCCCTATCGCCATTATTATTTGTTATTGTGATGGAATCCTTTGGCATAGCATTGAGGCAAAATAATAACCTTCAAGGCATATGTATTCGTGGCATAGAAAGACCACTTAAGCTGTCAAATATGCTGATGACACAACTGTGTTTGCTAGTTCAAACAATGATTTTGCAATTTTAAACCACGTACTAGAAAAGTTCCAAAAATACATCTGGTTTGAAAATCAATAAAGGAAAATCCAAAGGATTTTTTGGGGGCCATGGAAAGAGCGGAATGACCAGCCACTTGAAATCAATTGGTCTAATGATACCAGTAAGATTTTAGGCATCTATTTTAGCAGGAAACCGAATACAACATAAAATTGGAATAAACGAGTATCTAAGCTTAAGAGATTATTAGCAAATTGGAAGCATCGTCGTCTTTCAATTTTTGGTAGAGTGTTTGTTGCCAACAACTTGGTATTATCTGGGCTATGGTATACATCATCTTAGGTACACATGCCAAAACATGTAGAAAAGGAGGTTAATGAGTTGATATTGTCATTCTGATTGGAAGAAAAGAATCATTTAGTTTCCCATCGTGTTCTCAATAATGCTAAGTTAGAAGGAGGACTTGATTTAATTGATATTAAAGTGAAATGTGTTTCTTTAGGGTTAACATTTTTGAATGATCTTATTACATCAGATGAGACATGGGCATGTGTTTCACGAGCTCTCATGGAGAGAATTGTAGAACCATTTCTGGCGGAGCATGTTTTTACCTCAAAGAAGCCCCCTCCAAATAGCCAAATGATACCAGATATGTTTAAAGATCAAGTTAATGAGTTAGAAATATTTGACAGATACATGCCTCCGCCTACGTGCTGGAAGGAAGTACTAGAACAGCAATTGTGGGGCAATAGTAATATATATTATAACAATGCAGTACTTTATCTACTGTCCTTTGCAAAATATGGCATTCAACATTTATCTGATATGATACACCCTCAAACACGTAGATGGATTTCAATGCAAGACGTAGCTAGAAAAACACATATGAGGCATATGGATGTCCAGCGGTTGCTAAATAAAATAAAACATGCTGTACCAATTGAATGGTTTCGTCTGCCAAATGTAAATAATAATAGTTTGACTCCACAACCTGCATTAGTTCTTGATGATGAGATGTTAAAATACAAGATGAGATCCAAGGAATGGTACCACATTATGAGACGAAAACAAGTAACACCTCCCATAGCAATTAGGAGATGGGATGACTCAAGCTATAAACCATACAGTTGGAAAAATGTATGGAAAATCTTACATTCTCCATACATACCAAATATGGCTCGTGATTTATTGTGGCGATTACTACATCGACGGCTATGGGTGGGACACTTGACATACAAGTGCAATATTACGACTTCTGATAGGTGTTACTTATGTCAAACAGACAAGGAAACAATCGAGCATTTATTTGCAGAATGTCCAATATCGTCACAATTTTGGGACTATATCAGCCAAATCTTGGCAAAATTTGGAGCAAAGCCCATTGATCTAGAAACGCATGTAGTCTTATTTCGAGAAATTGGATCAAGTGGTGTAAGTATCATAAAGTCTGAAAGGACTATTTTAATAACAATGCTAACCATAGGTGTTTGGGCCATTTGGAAACATCAATGTGCGCAGACAAAAAATCCATCTATGGGCAATCACAATAGAGCAATAAAGGCAATATTTCGTTCATTGCTGCTGAATCATATTCCTTGCGAATATTTTAGATTAAAGCAGCATGGTAAAGAAAAAGTATTCAAGGACATATGGTGCAAAACAAATATGGTTTCAATAGAGTTGGGAACTGTAAAAATAAATGAGCCTGCACTAGCTTAAATCATTTAATTACTACAGCTGATTTATCTGTGTCTTTTAATTAATCTGTGTCCTGTAATTCATTTTAGTCTGCATTTTGATATCGTTATGTTTAATAATTCATGTTAGCAAATAAACAGACTGGGGTAATTTAATAATCAATCAATAAAGTAAGTTGCCATTGAATTATAAAATCGTCCCGGGTAATTTTAGAAACTTGCACAGGGTTTTATAGGGTTATTTGTTCCCGGGTAATTTACAAAACCTTACAACAAAGTAAATCAAAAATGTAAACAAGAGCGCCATCTATTTCCATCTATTTTTCTGTAATTTTCCTGCTGACTATATATGTTATGCTACCCAAATGTTACTACGCCCGCTGATCTTTAAAGAATCAGCCCACTGGCGTCAATGATTGACTTATTTGTCATTGATTGACGAGTCACTTTTCATTTGTTGAATAGTTGCACTCGCCAAACGGCCCTACTACCACACATGGATTGAATGGTAATTTACAAAACCTTACAATAAAGTAAATCGGAAATGTAAACAAGAGCGCCATCTATTTTTCTGTAATTTTTCTGCCGACTATATGTATTATACTACCCAAATGCTACTGCGCCCGCTGATCTTTAGAGAATCAGCCCACTGGCGTCAATGATTGACTTATTTGTCATTGATTTACGAGGCACTTTTCATTTGTTGGATAGTTGCACTCGCCACACGGGTCTACTACTACACCTGGGTTGAATAGTAATGCCTTTGTTAAGTTTTGTTTTGCTTTCCGATCTTTATCAGCCTATTGTTTTGTATCTATACTTTTTAAGCCATATGTATTTATAGATTGTATTAATGCTCATTATTTATCTTTTGTTTTGGTGTAATATTAATCAGGCTTACTAGTTTACCATTTTTTTTTCTGGGGGTTTGCAAAGCCGTTTTACAGGAGTTCCTCCGTGAAGTTTGTCCTACTGCATCAGCGTCGGGTTTTCACAAAAAAGAAAAGAAAAAGTAAGTAAGTAGTAGTAGTAGTAGTAGTAGTAGTAGTAGTAGTAGTAGTAGTAGTAGTAGTAGTAGTAGTAGTAGTAGTAGTAGTAGTAGTAGAACTATGTAAAACTCTGAAACATTTCCCTGAATTATTTTGCCCGGGCTTGCAAAGAAATTGTTACCTGTGTGACAGTTGTCGTTGTTGTTGCCGTAGTACCGGTAGGAGTTGCTGTAGTTGCTGTAGTTGCCGTTGTTGTTGCCGTAGTTTCGGTAGGAGTTGCCGTAGTATCGGTAGGAGTTGCTGTAGTTGCCGTTGTTGTTGTCGTAGTATCGGTAGGAGTTGCTGTAGTCGCTGTTGTTGTTGTCGTAGTATCTGTAGGAGTTGCTGTAGTTGCCGTTGTTGTTGACGAAATATCGGTAGGAGTTGTTGTTGTTGTCGTCGATGTTGTTGTAGCATCGGTAGTAGTTGCTGTTGTTGCCACACTGGTTGTAGTGCCACCTGCAGATAGCAGCAAAATAAAACAAAGGCCATAGTAAGCACACTGCACAATTATATCTCACCATAATATATTTAGCATAGCGGGCTTATCCATCGCCCTGGGGTTAGTGAAGAATCATTGAGCGGGTAGCAGTCCACAGCCCACTGTTTCATGACCAACGGGACATCGCCAATCCATACGCGTATTTTTTGTCATAGAGAAACCAGAGTTTCGCCCAAGAGAAAATTCAGAGGCTTGAGCCAAGGTAGCAAGATGGCTCATCGTTGAAGTTTACTGATGTTTCAGCTAAACATCTGCATAACATGTATTCTAATTCACCTTTCTAGCGTATCCATCTATCAACCTGACACCATATGACGTCATACTCAGCTAAGTGGCGTGTAGGATGATGTCATAATCATTACGTCATACGTGATGTTATTTGGTCTGTCTTTAACTCTTAATAGTCCGACACGGTGTACGAATTGTAAGTCTCTACTATTTAATAAACATGCTGTTGAATATTTTGAAACTAATTTGACTGGACGCCTAGTCAAATTAGGTTCAAAATATTCAATATCTTAACTGTATAGTTTTCTGGAAATTGATAGTCAGAGAGTTCAGAGATCGATCGATCCAAATACGAGCGAGGTGTGGGAGGAGCTTAGCTAGAGTTGGAGCAGCATAGATAAAAATGGAAAGGTCCATTTTGCTCCGTGGCTGCTGTTGGGGATTCAAAACCTCTTCACTCCTTGACTGCTTTACTGAATCTTGCCATCGGTAAGGTCGACTAGCTGCAATGGCATGGCGTGGTAAAAGGCATCGTACTAATATGCGCCCACTGACATAGCTTCGCCGTACTCGATACGAGTGCATAGTGGGAGAGCGAGGACCGTGCAATAGGACGATAGGTAAAAGGCTGGCCTGTAGCAGGTATTCGTCGGCAGTTGGAGTTATGCTAAGACTTCGATACCCGCAAACGTACTCGCTTCTCCCATGTTAGACGAAAGCAATCTCCACCTTCTATACAATTCGAAGAGGTCACCTGACCACAACGTTATGCATGTAGTTTTACCAGTGCAGTTTTATGCTCTGAACGTGGCTATGGTGCTGTACCTCTTGCCAAAAATACAGGAGCGAATCCCGTTATGCGATGCCAATCAGTCATTTAAAGATGGAATTTCTAAAAATGGGAATATCTCCTTGCGTTCTTATCCGATCTCAACTATTTTTACAGCGTCTTATGTTTACCGGAATGATCTTTTCAAACGATACTAGATACATAAAGATCCATCTACCGGTTTCACAGATTTTCAAACATAATATATCCATACACATAGCATACATAAGCTACGCAAGCATTCACAACTGTCAGCTATCGGGACTCTGACTTTTTCGCATCTGGAGAAAGAAAATACTATGCTGTCCATGTAAAGTGTGACTGTAGTAGCTATTAATCACGCAAGTCTCCAAGGGAGGATGATGCTCCAGGGTGGTGTACTAACCCATTCAGTTAACCCCATCCGACCATGTTCTGCCCAGACATATGAATAGCGGCGCCATAGCGTATGAACGAACGCATTCTCACTACATTACCTTCTGTATGTCTCGTGAAGCCTATTTTATGCTACCACTGAACGACCTACTTGTTAGGGTATTTGTTACAGGAATCGTCTGTAGTAGTTCATTTCGTCTGTAATGGATCTTTACGGTTTTATCTATGCCACACCATCGTTCGTGCTGGGATCGATCGATCCGTGAAATCTCTGACTATCAATTTCCAGAAATCTATACAGGTAAGCTGCTGAATATTTTGAAAATAATTTGACTGCCCAATCAAATTAGTTTCAAACGATCCAGCAAAATGTTTATTAAATAGTAAAGACATGCACTTCTTACAACTACGGACTATTGCGCGTTTAAGACGGAATAAATCGAGTCAGTCATGACGTAATGATTATGCCGTCAGACTACACGTCACGTAGTGGATTATGACGTCATATGACGGGTGAATAAACTGGAAATTTCCATTTGAGAAATTTCTCGAATAGTCGCCCAAGCTTATCTAGCTTCTTTCATCAGATTTCATTCAACAAAAGAGCATCCGTTGCGTATTCTCATTTACTGTCGGGATAAGAACTTGCGAAACTGCATATGATGTAACAGTAGGTTGACGCACATTTGTGAAAGAGTCTTGCTGGAAACTGTTGCTGACAGGCGTGCGCTACAAACTTCCACCAAACAATCTCCCTATTTTATACTTTCTTGCGTTATCGAGCATACTGTAGTGGGGGCAGCGCGCTCATGGCTGGTCGGCCACTCGTGCCACATGGATACCAGGTCCTGTGATTGATGGAGTTTCTGGATTTACTTTCAGTAAGATTTTACGTTGTTACATTGACTCGAGCGTATCTTACTAGCGCGGTTAGTGCCTGAACTACTACTGTCTTTGATCACCTCGCTGGTGTCCAAGTTGCCGGATTATGGACAGTTTTCTCAGCCAGATCGGGTGGGGGTGAGGGGAGGGAGCGAACATATCTATATGGCGTTGGGAAGGGGAAAGTGTAGAATGGACGGAGGGAGGAGGTGGTTCTATTTCATGGCGATTCGAGAACGTTGGCGTTGGTTTGTGCCACTGTGGGAATACCTTTATCCTAACTGATTAAGTTAGCGTTTAGTCGAGAGAAGTAACGGTAGACTTCCCCTCGTCCAATGAGCGACCTTGCTCAGCAGCAATTGGGTATCCTCGAGTTACTGAGTGGATAAGGACATGGTGTCGTCAGAAGACAGAGAGTGTTGATGGCATTTCTCATCCCCCCTCTCTCTCTTATTCGCTCTCTCTTATTCGTTCTCTCTTATTCGCTCTCTCTCTCTCTCTCTCTCTCTCTCTCTCTCTCTCTCTCTCTCTCTCTTATTCGCTCTCTCTCTCTCTCTCTCTCTCTCTCTCTCTCTCTCTCTCTCTCTCTCTCTCTCTCTCTCTCTCTTATTCACTCTCTTTCTTATTCGCTCTCTCTTATTCGCTCTCTCGTATTCGCTCTCCCTTATTCGCTCTCTCTTATTCGCTCTCTCTTATTCGTTCTCTCTTATTCGCTCTCTCTTATTCGCTCTCTCTTATTCGTTCTCTCTTATTCGCTCTCTCTCTTATTCGCTCTCTTTTATTCGCTCTCTCTTATTCGCTCTCTCTTATTCGTTCTCTCTTATTCGCTCTCTCTTATTCGTTCTCTCTTATTCGTTCTCTCTTATTCGCTCTCTCTCTTATTCGCTCTCTTTTATTCGCTCTCTCTTATTCGCTCTCTCTTATTCACTCTCTCTTATTCGCTCTCTCTTATTCGTTCTCTCTTATTCGCTCTCTTATTCGTTCTCTCTTTTTCGTTCTCTCTTATTCGTTCTCTCTTATTCGTTCTCTCTTATTCGTTCTCTCTTATTCGTTCTCTCTTATTCGCTCTCTCTTATTCGCTCTCTCTTATTCGTTCTCTCTTATTCGTTCTCTCTTATTCGTTCTCTCTTATTCGTTCTCTCTTATTCGTTCTCTCTTATTCGTTCTCTCTTATTCGTTCTCTCGTATTCGTTCTCTCTTATTCGTTCTCTCGTATTCGTTCTCTCTTATTCGTTCTCTCTTATTCGCTCTCTCTTATTCGCTCTCTCTTATTCGTTCTCTCTTATTCGCTCTCTCTTATTCGCTCTCTTTTATTCGCTCTCTCTTATTCGTTCTCTCTTATTGTATTATGATAATTTTCCTAGGATGAGTGATTGGCTTGGATGGCGTATAGTTTGCGTCGCTGTTAAACATTCACGCCATGTTCAATCCAGTATTAAGCTGGAATTCTTTCTTGGTCTGAATTTTTGTTCTTTTAAAATCTTGGTTCTTTGCGGTGTAATATTTCTTGACACAAACGGCCCTATATCCAAGAGTCAAAATGTCGTGACACCAACGGCCCTATAACCAAGAGTCAAAAAGGGGTCGGGACGGACTGCTCCATGTCAAGCGGAGAAAGGAAGCGTGTTGTCATGAAATCACCATATATTCGCAAATCACGACATCATGGCCTAATCTAACTTAAATTATTGATCCTCGCTCCACCACATTTTCAGACACTAGGCCTACGTTTTTCTAACAAAAGAATTCAGGTCTTTCGACCAATCGGCTACCATAATGAAATGGGCCAATCAGTACATTCACGGCACAGCGCCCTTGACTCTATAGCTTACTCAGGCATACATGTAAACATCTATTCTTTTGGCATTCCTGCTGTCCATAACGGACAGCAGGAATGCCAAAAGAATAGCTGTTTAGATGTCGTGACACCAATTCTGCGTTTGACTTTATGACCCCAAGACCTTATTAATTCATCAGCTGGTATATTGCTTATTAGTAGATACAACAAGAATTGAATAGATTAGGTGGTGGTGTCGGTTAGTAAAGGAATGTATGGCATGTGGTGTGGTGGGGCGGGCAAAGAGCTGTCAAAATCGCTGTGGGGAAGCACTCTAGTGCCTGATTTAGGGGATGTAAAGTCAATGCAATATTATAAAACGATGCAACATTGTTTGCTTATTGGTGGACATTGTAAATATGTGTTACAGAAGACTACGTTAGGTCAGAGAGCATAAACGAATCAGAGTTGCATAAGTAGGTAATAATGCGTTTACAGACTCAATATAACCCTTTAATGACTAAATTTCTTCGATAAATTAAAATATTTACTTCTTTAATGCCCATTTGCAGGCCAGGAGAAGACTATTTTTGAAAATTTACTACTGTAATGACTGGCTAGCTTACAGAGCCAGTCATTACAGTGGTAAATTTTCAAAAATAGTCTTCTCCTGACCTGTAAATGGACATTACTCAAAACCATTACAGAGGCCAGCTTTGGCCGGTTTCGTCACGAAAGGGTTAAAGAGAAGTGGAGATCTGAGATTTAACCGATTAATATGCAGCAATGTAAATACAAATTAAATATTGGAGAAAACTTTCTCTATTTGATCCCACTGCGATGCTATTATTCTATGCCATTTAATATAAATTATCACCGAGTCGTAGAGCTAGGCCAGAATTGAAAGAAATGTACGTATTTGTATAAACTTTCTGTTCGAATGCTGGAAATACAACAATGAGAGACAACATATATTGAACATTATTTCATTGCAAATTAATCAATAGAAAACGCCACAGTTCTCTGCGTATACAACAAATTTGTACTTAAGAAGCTCTGTAAACTTCTTGTATAAACGAAAAAGAAGCAATTTTCATGACATCACGTGCATTTTTAATATTATCGGATCCGTATGCGTTAAGGTATTGGCTTTATATTCAATATAGTAATATGGCAGCGGTGCCTGTGCTACAATGCCTCCCTCGGGTTCGCTATCCATAGGCCTGCATTATTGAACTCACTGCAGAAGTCACATACCGACCCAGCACGATGTAGGTATGCCAGAATCGGTTGAATATAAAGAACCCATTATTGTTGAATTTGTTTCCACAGATGTTCAATATTATCTAGTGGTAGGTAATGGGGAAGTTACGACCAGTACTGTCGTTCCTTAGATGCCTTATTTGAACACAGAAAGCAATATAATTTAGAAAAAGGAATTAATCAGTAGGAAATTGCATTTCAACCTTTCAAAACGAAAGGCCAAAACCACCAAAATCCTATATAATTTAATAAATATTCTGTTGAATATTTTGAAACTAACATGAATGCAAGCTGTTGATGCCTATGGCAACTTTGAAATTGGGAATTCAAGGCTCAAATAGTTAATGCTCTTAAGCATATATGGTGGATGTGGGTGGGGTGGGGTGTGGAGGTGGGGGTGAGGGTGGGGGTGGGTAGGTACTTAAAGATCCGCCCAAATTTAAAAATTACTATATTTTAATGTTATCTTACCGATTGGGCACCAGCATCGATATCGGTCCTTCCATTGCTTACATTTGCACCCTGGGATGGGTTGCATAGGTGTTGAGATGTCCCATTTCTTTGCAGAAGCGTCCTGACAATGGTGTAGAATCACAGCAAAGGCGATGAAGATTGACACAACCAAGAACCGCATTGCGATATGTAGTGATATGGTATTTTTTAATTATTTGCTTAAAAAGTATGTTAATAAGTTCTGTTTCTCGAATGTGTATCGAAGCAGTTATCTTTATAGAATAAAAATTAAAACTTTAAATAAACAAATTTAATTAGCATAATATTAATTAACCCTTTGATCCAGAAAGGTCAAATTTGAAAACTTATTTACAATTTAATAGCATATTGTGTTGATTATTTTGAAACTAACTTAACTAGAAAATGCTGCTCCAGCAGATTATTAACAAATTAGTTTTGAAATATTCAACAGTTTACCAGCATAGTTACCTTGAAAGTGAGATTCTGCAAAACCGTGGTTTAAATTTTTAACATTATCTTCATTGATGGATAAATATATCTTAACATAGAACAATTATGATGTCTAGTTTACCCAGTTGCAAAACCGCTCAGAAATAACTGAAATTGTTTCCAAAGCAAGTTAAAACGCAATGTTGACTATTTTGAACAAGATTGGATTGGACGACATTGCTGCCTAAGGCAGCAATGTCTTCCAATCCAATTTTGTTCAAAATATTCAACGGAATATTTTTTACTAAATGGTTCTGTTTTTGCTTTGGTAACGTGTTAAGTTATTTCTGAGCATACGAATATCTTCTCATCAACGGTTTTTTAAAAAAATTGATGTAATATCGCCTGCGCGCTCTCTTTATAAACAGCAATACATTTCATTCAAAATGGTAAGTGGGCATTGATCGTATTTACTATGTAAGTAATTGAAAGTATATTGATTATTTTCTAAAGAGAGCATTCAATCACATCCTTTCAGATTATCAACAGTTTCCTTATTTAATTTAAAAAAAAAGATTTCCGTAAATTCAAAAAAAAAAAAAAAAATTAAATCCTCTGTACCAATCAGCTCATTGAGCATGGGTCACGTGTGGCTATTGTAAAAACTCTAGTTATTTCCCAACAGGCGCGTATTGGTAAGACGGACGTTGCTTATGGGCGTGTGCCACTCGAGGAGGACGATCCGTACCATGCTGGGGAAGTATTCTACCTAGGGCCATATTGGCGATTTGCAGAAGCATCTGTGAATTGAGAGATACGATCTGCCACTCATGTGTATGATGTCATAATCAATTACGTCACAGGTAGGCTGTCGTCAAAATCATAATGCATCATGAATGACGTGTCTCACAGGTAGGCTGTCGTCACATTCATAATGCATCATGAATGACGTATCTATCGCAAGTGTACGAATTGTAAGTTGCTGAGGAATTTACTATTTAATAAATTTTCTGTTGAAAATTTGGAAACTACATGGTAGATTAGATCATATCCTGTTAAACATCGGATAAAATCCACTTTTATCTATGCCCCACCCATCTCTAGCTAAGCTCCGCCCATGCGCTGGGCGTGTTGGGATATATTTATATACTTTGAAACCTGACTTACCAGAATTCGATTTCAAGGTAATTATACAGGCGAGCTGTTGAATACTTTGAAACATATTTGACTGGGTGCTGTTGCTGCCTACGCTGGTACACTTGAAGGAGCATTGCGTGTTCATGACGGAATTAGATGGGCCATTCACTATGTATTTTGATTGAGACGTCAGCCTACATATGGAGCAATTGATTATTTTGACATTTTCCTGCTATATTCGTTTCATACATTGAAGTTCACAAAGCAACGTGGAGAAATATTCCTACTAACATCAGTAGTATATCAATAGCACATCTACCAATGGTTTTCATGAAGGTATTGGGCTAACATCTGCTTCAGGATTAGTCCTAGTCTGGATTGGAGTGGGTTGTTAGCTCAAGATTATGCAGAAATTGTTATGGATTGTGAACTTATGCAAATAGTCTCTGTGCATATATCATCTCGTATAAGAATTGCGGTGAGGATCCTGTTCTGAATGAAATTATAGGTACCGCAACATGTTCAAATGGTCAGTATGCTTACGTAGCACTGCACTCAGTGTTGAGATCTGGATTTCACAATTTTCAATTCTGGTGGAGCTGGTAAACATCCGTTTTATGCTACATAGATCTCAGAGAGACGGCAATACGTGACCTTCACCGTGGTGGTAGGCTGCCTTACTTTCATCTATATGATACTATTAACTCAAGACGATAGAGATGTGTGTACCTTGCAGAAATAAAAAAAAAGTTCGCAAAATTTTGAAGTGGATTTCAGAAAGGAAATTTAGTCTTGAATGGTGTAGGCAGGAAGCTATACCTGATTAATCCAGACTACATCCGAGTGATAGAATGGTACCGGGCATCCTTGATCAGATTGAAACATTCCTACAACTCACCAACGCAGATATCATCATAGATACGCAAGATGTTCAATGCCAGAGATGATGATGGGATCAGCCATGACGAAGCGACATCAGCCCCAATGAAGCCTGACAACTCAGAAAAACCAGTATCACGATTGTATTCTAACAATTCAAAGTAAGCACATCAGTGTATTCTGCGACTGAATCCCTTCAAAGCATGGCAATGGAGGAATCCAGTTTGGCTATGCCCCGCCCATCTCTAGCTAAGCGCCACCCACGCGTTGCTAGTGTTGGGATTGCTCGACCATTGTGCTCTCCGAATCTCAATTTCCGGAAAACAGATATTGCCACTAAAGAACTACCTTCGTCTGGCCGAGGAAATCCATATGTCACATATGAACAGAATAGGTTGGATAATGAACAGCGCCCAGTCAAATTAGTAACAAAATATTCAACAGAATGTTTATTAAATCGTAAAGACATACAATTCATACAACAACGCTTAGTCCGTCATCAATTAAGCGTTCGTAACGAACTTATCAATATCATTCCTGACGTAATTGATTATGACGTTGCCCACCGTACACGTCACGTAGCTGATTATGACGTCATATGATTGACTGGAAAGGCCCATTAGAGACGTCCCAACGCCTAAAATTCAAGCGCCCATACTTATCATATACGTGAATATACGTGATAGAGGATCTGGAACGAGGTCCCATTTAATATCAGTATTATCAACAGACTTGCAAATTATCACATTGCATGGACTTTAGCGAGAACGTGAAGGACGTGAGTATGAAGTATGAGGACCTAGTGGCAGGTTAGAGCCTAATTGTTGACCAAAGTGGTCGATAAGCTCTTGATGGATAGCGCCGGATCAATGCATGACTAGACCACTGCCATATGGTTATCTGGTAAGAAAGGTGGCGCATACCTTCCTGTGACATGTGGTCGATTCAAGCGGTCTGACCACCGTGAGCAGTGAACTGAACATGAAAAAAGGCGGTGACCCTTAAGCCTCTTTGTGTCAATAGAGCACCACAGAGCTCTGTATACTACTTAGCCCTATATAAATTACGATGCAATGGCTGAGACTTTTCAATAAAATGAAGACTATTTAAAAGAAATAAACATAAACAAGTGTGGCGCGCTGTACGTGCGACTTCGGCAGCTTTGACAGTAATGTAAAAATGTTGCAGAAAGACAACCCGACCAATCAACCGACCGACCGATCGACTGACCGACAGACAGAACGACTAGTTTCAACTCGCAACTAAACATGTTGGATAAAGTGATTTCTTCATGAAAATTTTATATAGAGACCACGGAAGATTGAAAACGACAATCCTACAAATTGATGTTAAGAAAGTTCGGGAGCGCTGAGGTGGGTTCGGGTCGTGATAACGATGCAAGGATTCTACAGTTATACTATCCATAGTAAAAGAAAGTAATGCAAAATCAATTTATGTCAATTTCCCCATTCAATGATGCTTATTGCAATGGTCAGCCTGTTATATCGCGTACTGTGGCTGATTAGACAGTGATTCATCCGTTCCGATGATCGGTCTGACTGTCCTGTCAATATTTCATCTGTATATTCATCAGCCTTAGCTCTATTTAAGCAACATATCCCATGTGGCTAGAGGAGTAATGTGCATATGCGTCTGTTCCTTTAAATGAGTGTCGTAAATCAAATTGAAGGATGATAGATTACTTTTGACAGCTGATAAAATAAATAATTTACGCTTATTGCGTTTGACTTGTTATTTATTCATGATCGGAGGTGGGGTGTAACGCATTTGGCTTTGCCTGTCTGCATGTCTGCCCGCATGCCGTCTGTTTGTCTGTTTGCTTGTCACGGTTTTGGAAACCACTTTACCACCCATACACCAACCTACGCACCCACCCGACTGAAGGTCCCACCACGCAACACCCTGCCACTTTTGGCTGGCTAATGCCAGTTAACATTGCGTCCGATCCTAGGAGTACACGAGGATGGAGTTTAGTATGAAGGCAATAGGATACTGCTTGTCTCGGACTGATTCTATTTATTTACTGCATTTATTCTTATATCTCGCTGTAAAATGTATGAATACGTTTGAAAGCAGAATAATTAAACTACAAAAATGTTTTCTGTTGTCGTCCAAATAGACATAACTCAAGACCACTAATGTTGCTAATTCGGATTAGCTAGTGTCTATTTTCCGGCTGAGACAAGACTATTTTTGAAAATTCCGGTTTTGGCAGTCTTGGCCATTAAAGAGCTAGGTTAACACAAGCGCGGTTAACGACATGTTCGAGCATCGTCATGGCATCTGCCACTTTCTGGAACACACCCTGGATCGCCTTTTTAACCAAAACATTTATCAATTATGGATGAATTATCAAAGAATTGATATTTTATTTTCGACTCAAAACTAGTAAATGTCTGTCTGTTTGTCGGATTGTCTGTCTGTTTGTCGGACTGTCTGTCAGTCTGTCTGTTAGATTTTTTGACATCAGACAAAGGAGCCCAGGTGGCAAATATAACGTACCAGACTGTCTGTCTGTCTGTCAGTCTTCTAGATGTCTGACAAGGTCGCCTACCTATTAATTGCAGTTCATTCACACCTGTTCGCTTATCGCCCGATATTCTGTACTTTCCGTAAACAAATTGCGTACGCATAAATGTCGCAGATATGTATACTTAGAGGGTGTTAAACGCGTTCCCGTAACTCATTCAAATACACATTTTAATTTCTTTATGTTAACAGAAACTATTTTCCCATTATTTATTTATTTTCAATGGAGTCGTGAGAAAAAACTTATGTGGAGTGTTTGAACTACTGGCTAGAATTTTGAAATGAAATAAGCCAGATTGGATGGTCGAGTATAATGTTATTTTGGGTCAATCCCGTGAAAATATGCGATATACGATTGCTCTGTGGCATATGTGGATGCATCATTACTGCAATGGACCTTTCCAGTTTATCCATCACTCATATGACGTCATAATCAAGTACGGGAGGTGTAGGGGGGGATGTCATAATCAATTACGTCATGAACGCTTAATTGATGACGGACTAGGCGTTGTTGTACGAATTGTATGTCTTTACGATTTAATAAACATCCTGTTGCATATTTTGAAACTAATTTGACTGGGCGTTAGAACGCGTAGCGCGAATGCGCGTGCGTCAGAGCTTCCTTGACAACACGTGTCTGAATTGGGAGAAAAGTGTATGCCTATAGTGTACCGAGAAATTGGTACTGATAATTTCCTTAAAGGTCCCCTAAAATGTCACATACCTACATAGTGAAATTGCATAGGAAACATATGATAGAAATCACATACAAAAGTTATTTCGTGAAAAATAGCTAAGTTTTCCGAAAACCCCCCCAAAATTAAGATTGAACGACGTTATCAAATTTACAAACCCGCTTTAGCCTTAAGACGTCTTCGGACGAAGACGCGTCATAGAGCGAGCACCTTTGTTTACATTTGACGTAGTAGAAATCGCGTGTTTTTAGTTTAATCCATAACTGCTTAAGTTCAATATAATTTTTATATTTATTAAATTTGGTATCTGTGGCTAGCTGATTTATCAATATATAATATACAAGTCATCAGATAACGCTTACACTAAGAAAGTCGTGTCAGGATTCAAGTTACGCCCCGAGGGTTCCTACTTAGAAATCCGGCAGTGGTTCAGCGTGAATGCCTGAAAATAATATTTTCGGAAACAAGAATAATAGAACTAACGCATAAGGCTTATCGAGGGGGTGGGGGTGGGGTGGATTGCCTGGGTGGTGGGTGGGGATGCTCAGATGGGGATAGTGATCTGAATAAGTCCGCCCCGTGCGCCAGTCAGGGGAGGGGTGTTTCCATTTGAAATTTAAGCGAGGATTGAAACATTGTTTTCTCTGAACAATTATATATTTTATCTAAACGTTGCATTGCTGGATGATAAGCTATTTGACTGAATGTAGGATAAGAATTCATGGAATATTTGCCTACCAGAAAAGCGTCGTTTAGAAATTTCTGTAGGCCGCTTAAAAGCTCGTCCTTACGAGCTGCAAATTAACCGTACATTTTATATTCACAACCTATCAGAGATGGTTTATCCTCCCATATGAAGGGTTGGAGCACGGAAAAAATGTAAAATTGTCTGCTCTGAAGAGCCTGTATTCTGAATGACACAAGAGCATCTTTAGGTCCTACTTTGTTTTAAAATTTAGACATCTTCATCTTAAGGGGACTTAATGATACATCGCAATTTTGTTTGAATCCTAATCCACACATGTAATCTCAAGTATGTTATAGCCTATGGTCTGTCTAATTGACGGCATAATGCAAGAAATATTACGTTCATTATTAAAAATAGCATTAAGTTGGATTTTGAAAAAGAGATGAGATTGGGCCATGGCCCCTCGACAGCCCACATGCTACGGGAAAGTGACATCCCGCCCGGCCACCTATAGACCACCGCTCTCTTCATCACTGCATCTGGCAGATATGATAGCTATTAATTGTTTCTATATAGGTATATAAATAAAGACGAATAAAACATGTGCAGATGCCACATATTTAAAAAAGGAAATGATAGCCATTGAAGACATTGTGTGCCCAATTTGCAAACAAAATAATTGTATGTGTAAGTAATAGTGGCACAGCGTACATATAGGTCCTGTGAGTCGCGAGTCGTGAGAATTGTTGAATTAGTTTTTTAAACGCTCAGGCAAAAGTTACGTTTTATATTTATGATTCAATAGCTTCACAATTATTTTTTCATGATCATGGCACATGGATGTGGGTTGGTTGGGAGGGCGGTCCATCGCCCAAACCCCCCTTCGTTATGCCACTGGTTCTGATCATTGCCCATTGTTGTGGGTGGGTTGGGAGGGTGGTCCGGCAACGCCCAAAACCACATTCTCTCCGCCAATGGTTCTGATCTTCAATTTTCATAGGATTTGCTTTATATTTTGTCTCAGAATGAGAGCAAAGATTCGAAATCCTAGTAGACCTACAGGCAGGTAAACTCACGCACGCACGCACGCACCGCACCGCACCGCACGTACGCACGTACGTACGCACGCTCGCACGAACGCGCACACGCACGCACGCACGCACACACACACACAAGCATACAGACAGGCCCATGTGCAATACCGTTTTTCTATGGATCGGTGGGGAGCTAAGGCATTGAATATGAACGAACGCATTAGTTACCTGTAGTATTATATTACCCTCGGCCAGAATGGGCTATATAGAAGAGGATATATTGCATTCGGTTCTGTCTATCTCTGCCTGCGTTCGTGGGAGATTGCGTACCTGCCCAGATCTCGATCCAATTAAGTAACACGATATATTGTTGCGACTAATGGGCGGCTTTGTTAAAAATGGAAAAAATTGAGAACGACAGGCTTACCGACCGACAAACAGACTGACAAACAGGCGTATACTATACATTTGCGAGTTTCGACTAATTACTTCTGATCCCATATTTGGCTCAGGGTTCAAGAAAGGTTACTATCTTGTGCTAGGATTTTCAAATGCGGGCGCTGATTGGCATCTCAGGTACTGCTAGTCCGTTTTGGCGCAATTTTAACACAAGATATTTTGTCACCGTGTGCTAGGATTCCTGCCACATTGATCGTGGTGCGGAAAAGATAGTCGAAACATCTGCAATCTGTGATTGTTCTCGTTACTGTTAATGACACTGTGTTTCCCGTGATTAACCCATCTTGTCTTAACGTAACACTTTAATGGTCAAGGCCGCCAAAACGGTCTTGAGGAATGTCCATTTTTTCATCCAAGGAATTTGATTTTTGAAAATTTACGATTGGAATGACTAACCGAGCCAGTCACTTCAGTGGTAAATTATCAAAAATAGTCTTCTCTCAGCCGGCAAATAGACACTAGGCTTAGGAAAAAATGAATTTTCATGACCGTTTTCATGGTCAAGCCGGACAAAAAACCAGCACCTGCAGGGGTTTTAGATAATGTCTATTTGTACGACAACAGAATGTTATTTTTATAAATTTTATTATAAAATTATTATTTTCTTGAAAAAAAGGGTTAATACGTAGAATTTTGAGCGCTTTGAGGCGCTGTTGACACACGATAATTCTTTAGAATAACACTTCAATCTTGGAACTTGTATTTGTCATTGGCGTAATTATAGGCTAATATTTTGAGAATTCCGCCTTCCGACTTTGTACTTAAACTTTTGAGACCAAAATCATGAGACCTCTTCAGGACTCTCCCACCAACTCCCCTTCCCACTCATCCACCCACCCACCCACTTATCTACCCATCCCACCCACCCACCCACCCATCCGCACTCACTTCCATGCATGCACGCATGTGCAACCACACGCCCGCCTGTTTTGAACAAGAAACAGATAAGGTAGAGTAAACGACTCTGTCCGTTTGTTTGCCCATCCCCCTGGTCAGTCTGTATGTTCGTCCATCCGTCCGGACAGCCCGCTATCACCTCTAAAATTGTTTGGCGGAATTCAACGTGCCATCACAACTACCCACCCTTTGCTGTTTGACGCCGCCCTTGCCCCTCAATATAAATGTCTTTTCTCAATCAGCAATCATATGGGTAACTCACATAACAAATTTGTTTGAATTGCATCAAACAGTTTCGGAGGAGATAGCGTAGTAGTAGTAGTAGTAGTAGTAGTAGTAGTAGTAGTAGTAGTAGTAGTAGTAGTAGTAGTAGTAGTAGTAGTAGTAGTAGTAGTAATAATATATTTTATTATTGTCAAGCATTAGTTCTAGGAAACCTGTCATTGACGACGCATTGGCACTAGGATATAGCACAGTCGATATTGGAATGTAATTTTTACGTTTTTAAAATTTCGACCTGAGCGAGGTTCCAACCAGCCAATTCTATGGCACCGATTCGCCTAGCGTTTGGGAGCAGAGTAGCCTACCCACTGACCCACCATCCAGAAGACATGCGTCTCTTTCACCAAACCAGCTTTCAACTACCCGACTCACAACCATACGAATTGACTGTAACTGCTAGTGTATATACGGTACTTGCCAGTAGTAGTAGTAGTAGTAGTAGTAGTAGTAGTAGTAGTAGTAGTAGTAGTAGTAGTAGTAGTAGTAGTAGTAGTAGTAGTAGTAGTAGTAGTAGTGCCACTTAATATTTTACATTAAGCATGTCAAGTGTGTGATTAATTACTGGTCAAACCGCTGGGTAAATATGCTTATTGAAATTTGGCGAACTTGTATTTGGCTACGTCCCGGCACGAGAGGGGTGGCGCGGGGGTGGTGGGGGCTAGATATGAAGATTTTGATATCCCATTTATACCAATGGTACCCAATTAAAAACATTGCATAATTAAAAGTTGTTTAAATTTTGTTTAGAATCGTGCATATGGCACAGTCGCACCCACCCACCCCCACCGCCCCCACCCACCCACCCCTCAACACCCCCACCCCACCTCCACCCACCCACTCTCGGTGTTCCTGCCAATATGACAGCCTGGAAATTTCCCCTGTGCTTCTGGCGCCACTGAGCGCAGCGCTCACTATATGTAGTAAATCATCAGAAAAGTTAGAGTAACATAATGTATGATATGATCTATAAGCTACTAATTTGGTGTAATCGTTACATTTGATCAGAAGGATCTGCCCGATAAATTCTGTCTTGCCAGAAAATCCTCCAAGGTCCTAGTGCATAAGTAACGGTAATTTCCAGAATAGTACACCCCTACCAACCCCACCCCCATCTACCCCACCCAGATCCCACCACCACTACCAACGCCACATTCTCATGCGCATGTGATATGATGGCAGATATATGAACGTGTTCGATGAGTATTTGTGGCCAATCTAGATGTTCGACTCAAAGGCTCTTGTAGATAGGGGCATATATTATCAATGATATTCATTGGGAAAGTTTAGCATACGTCTTCCAGTGAGAATCTGACCATATATGTGGGGATACATAGAGGCCAACAGACTACTTTAGGTCGAGGTTTTATTTCTCTAGATATACGATATTATTATCTTTATATCTGAATTGCATTATAATATAAGATTCATGCTTCTGAATACGATTTTTATATCAAATATTGATACCATTTTAAATATATTGAGAATATCATAATACACCGTTTCTTCTAGATTTACTCGTATAAAATTTATTGCGATATCGCTATTACTTTCTAAGGTACATACACTTGAACGTGCATAGGCCCTACTCTGTGTTTTCTAGGCAGAGTTGCATACGACAGTCATCTTCTCGCCTTCATCCGATGACGTCATAAGGCATTGCGCTCAATTACGTTTTGTTTTTCCAAGCGGGTCAAAATGCCCGACTTTGAGACGTAATTTTGTCTATTTACCCGTCGAGGTTCTCGAAATGATGCATCTACATCAACTTATAGTACTGGACCCAATATCTTTAGGGGTATATATACCTTTTCGAATATGCATTTTCCGGGACCTTTAAATTATGCTATTCTCGTCGTTCTTGGTAGGAATCAGGACCAGAATGAAACGAGGATCATAGAACCTTTTACTATTTTAAAATCGGACCAGAAATGGCCGAGTTGTCAACAAACTTCCCGTTAAGACCTCGTAATCGCATGTATGATTTAACTGAATGGGGAATGTGCTGTCCACGTGATAGCCACGTCACCACTTCTAGCTGCACTCAGATTGGCTACTGCTCGACCAGCGATTGGCTGAAGCGCCTGCCTCTGACGTCACGAGTAGTATAAAAGGGATGAAAAATCGAAGATCAGAAGCATCATCGGCGTGGAAGCCGACCCTGAAGAAGACTGCTGGACCAGCGCAGGCTAGACGCGGAATAACTGCAAGCCGACGGTGATTCTATCGATCATCATGGCGGTGCCATTCGGAATTGAGTTCTCCTGCGACAGTGGGCAGTCTTCAGACTTTCCGCGATACAACAATTTTGGAGGCTCCCGGATGGCCATCTGGGGGCAAAATAAATTAAAGTAAGAACTCCAGCATCCGGACTTTCCTAAGGGAGCTTTTCTGCGGAAAGGACCTTGCGGGCCCAATGCGATTCTACAGGATGTAGAGCTGATGGTGATTCTTGGTGGATAACTCGCCGCATCTTCCGACCACGCTGAAATGTGGATTCAAACGTCCGCTCTGCATGTCGCGTGTGATAATTAACTTTTAGACCACAGTTTTGTGGGACTCTGATCGGTGCGCCACAAGAGCTATGCGACGTATCCCACACCATGTACCCAGTTATTGTACACGATTAATTAATCATAATTTTAGCCCTCTCTGTTAATAGGCAACTTTCAACTTTCACACCACCGTCGCCGGATGGAAACTTTAGAACAAACTGTTTAAATCATGTATCAGTTAAAGGACTATCTAATGGACATCTTATTATCTGTTCTTCTTCACCGTCGTGAGAGTGTGCCACATCAATAACCTGCCTGCGGAAACCTGCTTGCGGAAACCTGCCTGCAGAAACCTGCCTGCAGAAACCTGCTTGCGGAGACCTGCCTGCGGAAAGCTTCGCTGCATTAAAGATCGTGCCATCTCGCGCTATTTTCATATTAGCACCTCAATTTCAGTGACTTATGAATTTTTACCATACCGATGACCAATAGGTACTCAAGTGGCTATACTATTGGATATTTAATTATTTCCGTATATGGTACTGATGCCTAATATGTACCTTACCGGCCTTCTGACCACACTTTTATACTTTCTGTTTCATGTGAATATTATCCTTATTTACCGTGGGTGCTCTCAACTAATAGCACCATAAGGCCCTATGACCTGTGATATATATCGTTCTCATTGTATTAGTTAGTTGTGCATATGACAAGTAGCCATTCTAGTTAATATGTTTTCTTTGTTTATAAAAACTCTAGAACACAGTACGCTAGGTAATACTATACAGCAACATTATATATCTGCATCACTTCTCCCCAAGCATCAATT
The DNA here is from genome assembly GCA_034401795.1 of Chaetoderma sp. LZ-2023a. Classification (NCBI taxonomy): domain Eukaryota; kingdom Metazoa; phylum Mollusca; class Caudofoveata; order Chaetodermatida; family Chaetodermatidae; genus Chaetoderma; species Chaetoderma sp. LZ-2023a. The sequence goes on from CM067359.1 coordinate 147,423,467, forward strand.
TTACACTGAGGTCTCTGATCATGCTCTAATTGCTTGAGCCTGACATGTTACCGACTAAACCTGGCTATTTTAGCTCAATAGGATAGGTTTAAAGTGGTTAGGGACAATTTCACCGTGAGAGACGCATAGTAACACCACACACTGGCTAGGTTGTGTAAAATTGGCCAATTACCTTAGGGCCTATTATTAATATCGAGTTATTATCTCTTTCCATGATCCACCAGCTGCAAGGCTTAATAATTGTTTGGATTCCCTATCGACACATTAGCAGGATCCGACTCTGGGAAACTATCGGAGGTTTCCGAGCGGTGATAACTAAAGTTCTGATTTACATACATCTCCCACTGTATCTTCGGATATTAGTTAGTTAGATACCCCCACCAATGTAGGAAGCACTGCGAAAAGAAATAATATTATGTGATACCGGGCTGCAGTGCATCTCTGGGTATTCTGGAACTTAACCCTAATGACAGGTAAATGTTAATTCCATAGCACGCGGTGACGGATGAGATGCGGGTCTCCATCCAATTCGTTGTAGTGTTTGGGTGAGGTCTTGGAACCCACAACGCCCTTACGGGAAGGAAACTAGCGGTGGATATCCGTCTCTTTATCCACACCATAAATGACATGGCGCTTTCTAAAAATTGCTTCTGTGAACTGTAAACTTGTCCTGGTGATGTTATATGTAGTTGCGGGACAGTAGTGACTGGATTGTTATTTGATTCTGGAGCTATTGCTCTGTAACATGTATGCACGCTATCTTTCGGAGGTAGATGCTGTGCAGGGCGACCTACGGGGAGCTGAGCATCTTCGCCTGTTGGATAAATGTATCTAAAGTTAGGTAGGAATCCCTACCACTTGCGGCCAAAGCTTGTACTCGTTTCTAATAACTAAAAGGTAGGTTAGAATGTAGCAGAAGGCTCGCATAAATAAAACGGCAACTGCCAATGCAGTAACATTGGACCTACATAAGACCTGTGAATTCTTGGGAAATCATTCGTCCAGTCCTCACGTAAACCAGTGTGAATCACATTAATTATGGCTTCACTAGGATTTTCAGCACTTGGCATTTTCTGTTTGAACAAAAGAGTGGCCATTTTTGACAGCTCTTTTCCAACCGCGTCTGCGTTGAAGGCAGTTTCCTGTGACGGAGGGTCGTGAGCGGCACTTTCCTCTCGCAACAACGTGTGTATGTGTGTGTGTGTGCGTGCGTGCGTGCGTGCGTGCGTGCGTGCGTGCGTGCGTGCGTGCGTGCGTGCGTGCGTGGGTGAGTGGGTGGGTGGGTGTGTGTGTGTTAGCGGCGTAATTAGTTTATATTAAACTACCAAGTGACCTCGACGCGATGCTCCCTTGCGGGGATACCTCTGCGGATTTACGGATCTGTGTGGTACCTTTGGCGAGACCACGCAAAAAGATCACCGGTTGGCTCTAGGTACTGTATTATTTGCTCATTACTGTCAAACGAGTGATATTGTTTGCATAGTATATATTATTTTGTGACTGTTTAATTATTATCATCACGTCCGTGTTCCTAAATTAGGATGGACCGTCATACCGGTGACACTAATAGTTGGGACGAAACCGTGTGGTTTAATCTCAGCGGCAATGGTCGCGTGGCTCCACTGGAACGTGAACATTCCACCAGCTCTAGAGGCGGTCTTTGTACTTTCCGGAGAGACACGAAACGGGATCCGCAACCCCGAGGACCGCAGCTAACCAGCCCTCCCGCACATCATGTATATGTGGTGCAACGGAGTGGAGCGACATGGCGGACCAGCGCATACGCCCCCCCCCCCCCCCCGCCTTCTCCTGGTTTTGTACGTGTTGGCTTCCAGTAGGGCGAATTCCAAGGCTTTCTCCGCTGATGTGTATGTCCCTGTGATAATGGATAAATAATACGCACGCCCTATTAGCAATTACCCAACACGCAATGGAGGAATCCAGTTTTATCTATGCCCGCCCATCTTTAGCTAAGCTCCACCAACTGTTCGCCCGTGCTGGGATCGATCGATCCCTGATCACCCTGACTATCAATTTCCAGATAACTATACATGTAAGCTGTTCAATATTTTGAAACATATTTGACTGGGCACTGTCGCTGCCATAGGCAGCAACAGCGCACAGTCAAATTAGTTTCAAACTATTCAACCAAATATTCATTTATGACGTCAGCTAACAAGTGACGTATTTGATTATACCATCATATATTTGAGACAGATAGGACTCATGTATTGCGTCATAATTCATCATAACTGTCTTGCCATTTCTAGTTGTCAACATAACAGCAAGTAGGCTACCACGTAAACACAATTCAGATAACAAGACCAAAGGCAATGGTTTCATCTATCAACTAGATTTTTAAAATAAAATTAGATCACAAACAGAAAGGGGTCAAAGCACGCCAAATGATGCTTTTGTACAATTTAGATAAAGTAAAATATATTATTTGTTTATTTTTCTAAAATCGAATCTACACAGCCTTATCATGGCGAACCCACTGTTCAAAATGGACACATGGCGGTCATGTTCCATTTAGTTTTTTGGAAACTGTCGATATGGATCTTCCACGAACCATAAATTTAATCAAATCAAATATGCAACTATTTCCCAAAGTATGTTATGACTCTGTGAAATATATATATATAAGATGTAAGAATAGAAATGCGATATTGAGATCTTTTATTTCACCATTATCCGTTTAAGCCTTAAATTTGTTCAAGAAAATTTCGATTTTCTCAAAGAAAATGTCAATTTGCAGACCAAGAGAAGAGTAGGCATATTTTTGAAAATTTACCACTGAATCGGTTATTGTGCCAGGCATTCCAGTAAAATTTCAAAAACTGTTTTCTCTTCGTCTGTAAATTGACCCTTTCCTTGAGAAGCCGTTTTTGGCCAGTGTATGTGTTAAAGGGTTAATGTGTCAGATAGCCACCATTTTATTTACACTTTTCAGCAGATATCTGCTTGATAAACAAAATTTCTAGAGACAGGATACCAGAATTATGGAAGAAAAATTGTTTACCATCTTCTTTCCCACGTATGCTTCTAAAAGTACAGTTTTGGTGATTGTGGACTTATAATCTCCTTGACCTGATTTTATATTTTGACATTGGACATTCCCACGCCAGAACAGTGAGGAGGGTCTATATATATATGTGTTACATTTTGATATAGTCTATGCTAGTCTTATTGTACCAGTAACGGGATAGGCTACAGAGTAAACACTTATAGGTGTACCCATTAAGTTTCTATTGGTCGGCCTATTCAGATAATAATTAGGACCACACTTCCTCGTTCTTATGTCCATAGTTGTTTATTCATTGTGGTTATATGAGGTAAAGTGCGATTTTTACCTAGTCCATTATCACTGTTCTATATCTTTTATTTGAATCATTCAACACTCAACTGAAAACATACTTGTACAAAAACGCATATTGTATTGACTACATTCCATTCATATAAATCTTAAGCGCTTTTGAGCAGTTAATCCTGGAATTAGCGCTATATATAAATGCCTACATACATACATACATACATACATACATACATACATACATACATACAAACATACATACATACATACATACAGAGTACAATAGGCGTAAAAGCCTAGGATTGAATTGTGGCAGGTGCATCCACAGATAGTCCCATATGAATCGTCAGTGTGTCAGTATATCAGACATGTGAAGGCTGGTCGGCCAATCCTGGACTTTTTAGTCTTGGTACGGTGGTCCAGTGGAAAGATGCCTGGTTGCTGATGCTATGCGGATTTGCAGAATGGCGGTTCGATCCCCCCCGACCGGGAGATGGTGATCGACAAATTAAACTAATGGGTGCATGATTGTCGGCTAAGTTAGCACATGGAAATTGAAGCCGCACGTTGCCAGTGCGTCAATAAAATAAAAAATACATATACTGCCAGAGCCGTGCTGGAGTCTGAGTACAATAGGCGTAAAAAGCCTAGGATTCAATCGTGGCAGATGCATCCACAGATAGTCCCATATGAATCGTCAGTGTGTCAGTATATCAGACATGTGAAAACTGGTCGGCCAAACCTAGACTTTTAGTCTTGGCGCGGTGGTCCAGTGGAAAGATGTTTGGTTGCTGCTGCTATGCGGAGTTGCAGAATGGCGGTTCAATCCCCCGACCAGGAGATGGTGATCAACAAATTAAACTAATGGGTGCATGACTGTCGGCTAAGTTAGCACATGGAAATTGAAGCCGCACGTTGCCAGTGCGTCAATAAAATAAAAATACATATACTGCCAGAGCCGTGCTGGAGTCAGAGTACAAGAGGCGTAAAGAAGCATAGGATTGAATCGTGGCAGATGCATCCACAGATAGTCCCATATGAATCGTCAGTGTGTCAGTATATCAGACATGTGAAAACTGGTCTGCCAAACCTAGACTTTTAGTCTTGGCGCGGTGGTCCAGTGGAAAGTTGTCTGGTTGCTGATGTTATGCGGAGTTGTAGAATGGTGGTTCGATCCGCCGACCGGGAGATGGTGACTAACAAATTAAACTAATTGGTGCATGACTGTCGGCTAAGTTAGCACATGGAAATTGAAGCCGCACGTTGCCAGTGCGTCAATAAAATAAAAATACATATAACTGCCAGGGCCGTGCTGGAGTCAGAGTACAATAGGCGTAAAAGCCTAGTATTGAATTGTGGCAGGTGCATCCACAGAAAGTCCCATATGAATCGTCAGTGTGTCAGTATATCAGACATGTGAAAGCTGGTCGGCCAGTCCTTGACTTTTTAGTCTTGGTACGGTGGTCCAGTGGGAAGATGCCTGGTTGCTGATGCTATACGGAGTTGCAGAATGGCGGTGCGATCCCCTGACTGCGAGATGGTGATCAACAAATTAAACTAATGGGTGCATAACTGTCGGCTAAGTTAGCACATGGAAATTGAAGCCGCACGTTGCCAGTGCGTCAATAAGATTAAAAATACATATACTGCCAGAGCCGTGCTGGAGTCAGAGTACAATAGGCGTAAAAGCCTAGGATTGAATTGTGGCAGGTGCATCCACAGCTAGTCCCATATGAATCGCCAGTGTGTCAGTATATCAGACATGTGAAAGCTGGTCGGCCAATCCTTGACTTTTTAGTCTTGGTACGGTGGTCCAGTGGGAAGATGCCTGGTTGCTGATGCTATGCGGAGTTGCAGAATGGCGGTTCGATCCCCCGACTGCGAGATGGTGATCAACAAATTAAATAAAGGGTGCACGACTGTTGGCTAGGTTAACACATGGAAATTGAAGCCGCACGTTGCCAGTGCGTCAATAAAATAAAAAATACATATAATGCCAGAGCCGTGCTGGAGTCAGAGTACAATAGGCGTAAAAGCCTAGGATTGAATTGTGGCAGGTGCATCCACAGATAGTCCCATATGAATCGTCAGTGTGTCAGTATATCAGACATGTGAAAGCTGGTCGGCCAAACCTAGACTTTTAGTCTTGGTGCGGTGTTCCAGTGGAAAGATGCCTGGTTGCTGATGCTATACGGAGTTGCAGAATGGCGGTGCGATCCCCTGACTGCGAGATGGTGATTAACAAATTAAACTAATGGGTGCATGACTGTCGGCTAAGTTAGCACATGGAAATTGAAGCCGCACGTTGCCAGTGCGTCAATAAAAAACCCATCAACATATACTGCCAGAGCCGTGCTGGAGTCAGAGTACAATAGGCGTAAAAGCCTAGGATTGAATCGTGGCAGATGCATCCACAGATAGTCCCATATGAATCGTCAGTGTGTCAGTATATCAGACATGTGAAAGCTGGTCGGCCAATCCTTGACTTTTTAGTCTTGGTATGGTGGTCGAGTGGGAAGATGCCTGGTTGCTGATGCTATGCGGAGTTGCAGAATGGCGGTTCGATCCCCCGACTGGGAGATGGTGATCAACAAATTAAACTAATGGGTGCACGACTGTCGGCTAAGTTAGCACATGGAAATTGAAGCCGCACGTTGCCAGTGCGTCAATAAAATAAAAAATACATATACTGCCAGAGGCGTGCTAGAGTCAGAGTACAATAGGCGTAAAAGCCTAGGATTGAATTGTGGCAGGTGCATCCACAGATAGTCCCATATGAATCGTCAGTATGTCAGTATATCAGACATGTGAAAGCTGGTCGGCCAATCCTTGAATTTTAGTCTTGGTGCGGTGGTCCAGTGGAAAGATGCCGGATTGCTGATGCTATGCAGAGTTGCAGAATGGCGGTTCGATCCCCCGACCGGGAGATGGTGATCAACAAATTAAACTAATGGGTGCATGACTGGCGGCTAAGTTAGCTCATGGAAATTGAAGCCGCACGTTGCCAGTGCATCAATAAAAAAACCCCATATACTGCCAGAGGCGTGCTGGTGTCAGAGTACAATAGTCGTAAAAAGCCTAGGATTGAATCGTGGCAGATGCATCCACAGATAGTCCCATATGAATCGTCAGTGTGTCAGTATATCAGACATATGAAAACTGGTCGGCCAAACCTAGACTTTTAGTCTTGGTGCGGTGTTCCAGTGGAAAGATGTCTGGTTGCTTATGCTATGCGGAGTTGCAGAATAGCTGTTCGATCCCCCGACCGGGAGATGGTGATCAACAAATTAAACTAATGGGTGCATGCCTGTCGGCTAAGTAAACACATGGAAATTGAAGCTGCACGTTGCCAGTGCATCAATAAAATAAAAATACATATACTGCCAGAGCCGTGCTGGAGTCAGAGTACAATAGGCGTAAAAAGCCTAGGATTCAATCGTGGCAGATGCATCCACAGATAGTTCCATATGAATCGTCAGTGTGTCAGTATATCAGACATGTGAAAACTGGTCGGCCAAACCTAGACTTTTAGTCTTGGCGCGATGGTCCTGTGGAAAGATGTCTGGTTGCTGATGCCATGCGGAGTTGTAGAATGGTGGTTCGATCCGCCGACCGGGAGATGGTGACTAACACATTAAACTAATGGGTGCATGACTGTCGGCTAAGTTAGCACATGGAAATTGAAGCCGCACGTTGCCAGTGCGTCAATAAAATAAAAATACATATAACTGCCAGGGCCGTGCTGGAGTCAGAGTACAATAGGCGTAAAAAGCCTAGGATTGAATTGTGGCAGGTGCATCCACAGATAGTCCCATATGAATCGTCAGTGTGTCAGTATATCAGACATGTGAAAGCTGGTCGGCCAATCCTTGACTTTTTAGTCTTGGTACGGTGGTCCAGTGGAAAGATGCCTGGTTGCTGATGCTATATGGAGTTGCAGAATGGTGGTGCGATCCCCTGACTGCGAGATGGTGATCAACCAATTAAACTAATGGGTGCACGACTGTCGGCTAAGTTAGCACATGGAAATTGAAGCCGCACATTGCCAGTGCGTCAATAAAATAAAAAATACATATACTGCCAGAGCCGTGCTGGAGTCAGAGTACAATAGGCGTAAAAGCCTAGGATTGAATTGTGGCAGGTGCATCCACAGATAGTCCCATATGAATCGTCAATGTGTCAGTATATCAGACATGTGAAAGCTGGTCGGCCAATCCTTGACTTTTAGTCTTGGTGCGGTGGTCCAGTGGAAAGATGCCTGGTTGCTGATGCTATGCGGAGTTGCAGAATGGCGGTTCGATCCGCCGACCGGGAGATGGTGATCAACAAATTAAACTAATGGGTGCATGACTGTTGGCTAAGTTAGCACATGGAAATTGAAGCCGCACGTTGCCAGTGCATCAATTAAAAAAACCCATATACTGCCAGAGGCGTGCTGGAGTCAGAGTACAATAGGCATAAAAAGCCTAGGATTGAATCGTGGCAGATGCATCCACAGATAGTCCCATATGAATCGTCAGTGTGTCAGTATATCAGACATGTGAAAACTGGTCGGCCAAACCTAGACTTTTAGTCTTGCTGCGGTGTTCCATTGGAAAGATGTCTGGTTGCTGATGCTATGCGGAGTTGTAGAATGGTGGTTCGATCCTCCGACCGGGAGATGGTGATCAACAAATTAAACTAATGGGTGCATGACTGTTGGCTAAGTTAGCACATGGAAATTGAAGCCGCACGTTGCCAGTGCGTCAATAAAATAAAAAATACATATACTGCCAGAGGCGTGCTGGAGTCAGAGTACAATAGGCGTAAAAGCCTAGGATTGAATTGTGACAGGTGCATCCACAGATAGTCCCATATGAATCGTCAGTATGTCAGTATATCAGACATGTGAAAGCTTGTCGGCCAATCCTTGACTTTTAGTCTTGGTGCGGTGGTCCAGTGGAAAGATGCCGGGTTGCTGATGCTATGCAGAGTTGCAGAATGGCGGTTCGATCCCCCGACCGGGAGATGGTGATCAACAAATTAAACTAATGGGCGCATGACTGTCGGCTAAGTTAGCACATGGAAATTGAAGCAGCATGTTGCCAGTTCGTCAATAAAAAAAAAATACATATACTGCCAGAGCCTTGCTGGAGTCAGAGTACAATAGGCGTAAAAAGCCTAGGATTGAATCGTGGCAGATGCATCCACAGATAGTCCCATATGAATCGTCAGTGTGTCAGTATATCAGACATGTGAAAACTGGTCGGCCAAACCTAGACTTTTAGTCTTGGCCCAGTGGTCCAGTGGAAAGATGTCTGGTTGCTGATGTTATGCGGAGTTGCAGAATGGCGGTTCGATCCACCGACTGGGAGATGGTGATCAACAAAAACTAATGGGTGCATGACTGTCGGCTAAGTTAGCACATGGAAATTGAAGCCGCACGTTGCCAGTGCGTCAATAAAATAAAAATACATATACTGCCAGAGCCGTGCTGGAGTCAGAGTACAAGAGGCGTAAAGAAGCATAGGATTGAATCGTGGCAGATGCATCCACAGATAGTCCCATATGAATCGTCAGTGTGTCAGTATATCAGACATGTGAAAACTGGTCTGCCAAACCTAGACTTTTAGTCTTGGCGCGGTGGTCCAGTGGAAAGTTGTCTGGTTGCTGATGTTATGCGGAGTTGTAGAATGGTGGTTCGATCCGCCGACCGGGAGATGGTGACTAACAAATTAAACTAATTGGTGCATGACTGTCGGCTAAGTTAGCACATGGAAATTGAAGCCGCACGTTGCCAGTGCGTCAATAAAATAAAAATACATATAACTGCCAGGGCCGTGCTGGAGTCAGAGTACAATAGGCGTAAAAGCCTAGTATTGAATTGTGGCAGGTGCATCCACAGAAAGTCCCATATGAATCGTCAGTGTGTCAGTATATCAGACATGTGAAAGCTGGTCGGCCAGTCCTTGACTTTTTAGTCTTGGTACGGTGGTCCAGTGGGAAGATGCCTGGTTGCTGATGCTATACGGAGTTGCAGAATGGCGGTGCGATCCCCTGACTGCGAGATGGTGATCAACAAATTAAACTAATGGGTGCATAACTGTCGGCTAAGTTAGCACATGGAAATTGAAGCCGCACGTTGCCAGTGCGTCAATAAGATTAAAAATACATATACTGCCAGAGCCGTGCTGGAGTCAGAGTACAATAGGCGTAAAAGCCTAGGATTGAATTGTGGCAGGTGCATCCACAGCTAGTCCCATATGAATCGCCAGTGTGTCAGTATATCAGACATGTGAAAGCTGGTCGGCCAATCCTTGACTTTTTAGTCTTGGTACGGTGGTCCAGTGGGAAGATGCCTGGTTGCTGATGCTATGCGGAGTTGCAGAATGGCGGTTCGATCCCCCGACTGCGAGATGGTGATCAACAAATTAAATAAAGGGTGCACGACTGTTGGCTAGGTTAACACATGGAAATTGAAGCCGCACGTTGCCAGTGCGTCAATAAAATAAAAAATACATATAATGCCAGAGCCGTGCTGGAGTCAGAGTACAATAGGCGTAAAAGCCTAGGATTGAATTGTGGCAGGTGCATCCACAGATAGTCCCATATGAATCGTCAGTGTGTCAGTATATCAGACATGTGAAAGCTGGTCGGCCAAACCTAGACTTTTAGTCTTGGTGCGGTGTTCCAGTGGAAAGATGCCTGGTTGCTGATGCTATACGGAGTTGCAGAATGGCGGTGCGATCCCCTGACTGCGAGATGGTGATTAACAAATTAAACTAATGGGTGCATGACTGTCGGCTAAGTTAGCACATGGAAATTGAAGCCGCACGTTGCCAGTGCGTCAATAAAAAACCCATCAACATATACTGCCAGAGCCGTGCTGGAGTCAGAGTACAATAGGCGTAAAAGCCTAGGATTGAATCGTGGCAGATGCATCCACAGATAGTCCCATATGAATCGTCAGTGTGTCAGTATATCAGACATGTGAAAGCTGGTCGGCCAATCCTTGACTTTTTAGTCTTGGTATGGTGGTCGAGTGGGAAGATGCCTGGTTGCTGATGCTATGCGGAGTTGCAGAATGGCGGTTCGATCCCCCGACTGGGAGATGGTGATCAACAAATTAAACTAATGGGTGCACGACTGTCGGCTAAGTTAGCACATGGAAATTGAAGCCGCACGTTGCCAGTGCGTCAATAAAATAAAAAATACATATACTGCCAGAGGCGTGCTAGAGTCAGAGTACAATAGGCGTAAAAGCCTAGGATTGAATTGTGGCAGGTGCATCCACAGATAGTCCCATATGAATCGTCAGTATGTCAGTATATCAGACATGTGAAAGCTGGTCGGCCAATCCTTGAATTTTAGTCTTGGTGCGGTGGTCCAGTGGAAAGATGCCGGATTGCTGATGCTATGCAGAGTTGCAGAATGGCGGTTCGATCCCCCGACCGGGAGATGGTGATCAACAAATTAAACTAATGGGTGCATGACTGGCGGCTAAGTTAGCTCATGGAAATTGAAGCCGCACGTTGCCAGTGCATCA